>CM053567.1:22023879-22070921 GCA_028646485.1 Cryptoprocta ferox
CCCCCCTCAGTTTGTTTTCAGGATTCAAGAGTCTCTCGTGTTTTGTCTCCCTCCCTCTCCCTAACTCTTTTTCCTCCTTCCCCTCCCCATGGTCCTCTGTTGGGTTTCTCCTGTTAGACCTATGAGTGCAAACATATGGTATCTGTCCTTCTCCGCCTGACTTATTTCGCTGAGCATGACACCCTAGAGGTCCATCCACTTTGCTACGAATGGCCAGATTTCATTCTTTCTCATGGCCATGTAGTATAGTTGAATATTTTTTAGTACAATTACTTATTGGTCTTGGGTATATATGCCAAATAAAATCTTAAGGACAGAGTCTGTGAAATCACATTGAAAGGATTTGCCCTCAGAAAGTATATATTACATATTTCCTATTTTTAATGAACAAACATTTGCATTCAAGGCTCAGAAAATTGCTTTGATTATGTAAGTAAATTAGTACTCTTCTTTTCCAAGGTTTTTCGTTATGGCTGCAGAATATTTAAGTATTTATTCGATTCACTTTTATTATAGTTTACATGTCATTTATATTGATTTACATTTATTTGATGTACATTTATTGAATATGAAGCATTTGATAAAACATGAGATAAATCACTAACGTTCTTTCTCTTCACAGAATGTATGTTTTATTGAGGAAGAGAAACATTAATCGTATCCATATACGTAGAAATAAATGTACAGTTTAACTGAAATAAATGGTAAGAAGAAGAGGTTTATGAGCAGAACAGTTTGAGAGGTTTACTCTAATAATAATTGGGTGAAGGGCGCCTGGGTGGCTCAGTAGGTTAAGTGGCCAATTTCAGCTCAGGTCATAATCTCGCTGTTCATGAGTTCGAGCCCCACATCAGGCTCTGTGCTGACAGCTCGGAGCCTGGAGCCTGCTTTGGAGACTCTGTGTCTCCTTCTCTCTCTGCTCCTCCTCCACTTGTGCTCCTCCTCCACTTGCACTCTCTCAAAAATAAACAAACATTAAAAAAATTAAAAAAATAAAAATTATTGGGTGAACTAACTTAGGGAGATAAAAGTGAGATGCTTAAGATGAGAGCTGGAGACAAAAGTTAACTGGTGAAGAGAGAGCATATGAGTGTTTCAGTAAGTACAGGCTGCATGTGCTCTGGTCCTGTGTCAGAGAGGATCATGGGACACCCAAGGAACAGAGTGAAGAGCATGGCAGGAGGAGGAAGAATGAAGGGGCTAGGTTTGGAAGGGTCTTATATGTTTTAGGTGATAGAATTTTGAACTAGATGTATATTTGGAAATCATATAAAAATAATACAGTCGATCTTCATTATTCATGAATCTTGTGTTTGTGAATTAGCCTACTTGCTGAAACTTACTTGTGACTTCAAAATCAATAAATACTTGGGGCCCATTTGCTGTCATTTGCAGACAAGTGTGCCTGCAGAGCAGAGAAATTGCTGAACTGCCCCCAGACGCATTCCCAGCTGAGGTGGAACCATGTGACACTGTATCATGTCATTTCAGCTCTCATATTATCAAGTGGAGTTTTCATGACTTATTAAGTGCCACATTATTTTGCATTTCTTGGGCTTTTCTGGTTGATTTCTTAGTTTCCAAAGACCCCCGAGTGTAGTACTAAGTCCTGCCTGTATTTTAAAGCACAGAGGTTGAAATGTGTCTTTCAGAGAAAACACATTTGTTAGATAAGCTTTGTTCAGGCATGAGGTATAGTATTGTTAGCTACGAGTTCAGTGTTGATCAATGATAGATATTAAATATCTATTTAATAGATATTTAGATTAATAGGTGTCCTTAAACAGAAAGACACATAAAACAAAGCTAAGTATTGGGGTGCCTGGGTCGTCCAGTCCGTTAAGCATCTGGCTCTAGGTTTCAGCTCAGATCATCATCTCACGGTTCATGAGTTCGAGCCCTGTGTTGGGCTCTGTGCTGACAGTGTGGAGTCTGCTTGGGACTGGCTCACACTCATGCTCTCTCTCTCTCTCTAAATAAACAAACATTAAAAAAACCCCACAAATTTAAGTGTTGATTCCTTGATGAAAATGTGATGGGGAGAATCACGAGAATCTAATTCTATTTCCCCCTTGGAGCATTGATTCATTATTTACATATTCAGGATTTAAGGCAACTTCATAGAACATAACTATTGCTCATAATGGAATATTACTCAGCCATCAAAAAGAATGAAATCTTGCCATTTGCGACAACATGGATGGAGCTAGAGAGTATAATGCTAAGTGAAATAATCATAGAAAGACAAATACCACATAATGTCACTTGTGGAATTTCAGAAACAACAAAAAAAGGAGGAAAGGGATAAAAAAGAGGCAAACCAAGATACAGACTCTAAACTGTAGAGAAGAAACTGACGGTTACTAGAGGGGAGGTGGATGGGGGGATGGGTGAAATAGGGGATGGGTATTAAGGAAGGCACTTGTGATGAGCACTGGGTATGGAAGGGAAGTGTTGAATCACTATATTGTAAACTGAAAAAACATTACACTGTATGCTAACTGGAGTTTAAATACAAACTTAAAAGTAGAGACTATATCTATTAAAAATAAAAATAGCTAGCATTTATTGTCCTTATACATGTATTAATGCTTTAACCCTCCTATCAACATGTCATTATACCGTGTTTTTTTATTTTTTACTTTTTTTTGAGAGAGAGACAGAGTACGCGTGGGAGAGGGGCAGAGAAAGAGCGAGACAGAGAATCGGAAGCAGGCTGCAGGCTCTGAGCTGTCAGCACACAGCCCAGTGGGGGGGCTCAAACCCACGAACCATGAGATCAAGAGCTGAGCCAATATCAGCCGCTTAACTGACTGAGCCACCCAGGTGCCCCTGTACCCCATGTTTTAAACGAAGACACTTAGGAGTTAAGATGTGAGGACAGATACCTTCCAAGATCAACAACAGTAACAGGAGCAGAAGCAGCCACTGCAACAACAAAATTCCACACTTAACAAAATATCTTCTGTCTTTTTTTTCTTCTTTTCATATGTCTGTTGATTTGTACACACTCCTCTGTGGTTGAATAAGGGACATATTCTTCCACCTAACTGAGTGGAAGCCAGAGCACAGGGGATGTAATTGCCCAAGATCCTGCTGCCAGCATATCCCGTCTGGTGCTCTTTCCATTCAGTCTCCCCTTCCTGGAGCATCTCATACGACATACCCCCACATTACTGCAGTGTGTGTTTTGTCCTACAGACCAGACAGCGACCTTAACAGAGGGCTTGCTTTCTCTTTCCCCAGGGAGAAGAAAAAGCATGATGAAGTTTTGACTAATATATCCAATATGTAGGCCAAAGCTCGTAAGAAAGTGCTTTCTTTCAATGAAAATGATTTCCCTTTTGCTAAACATGATGCCTTTTTATCCAGAATCTATCAATACTTCTTGAATAAAAAGTAAAGAGCTGGACTGGAACAACAAAGTGTTGTGTAAAAGTAAGTTCCTCTGACATACTGAATACCTTTTGAATACATGGTTATTAAGAATTGCCTGAATAGGCCTTGAGTACAGGTATCTCTAATGTTGAGATATTTGACTACATTTTCCCATTATACAGAATATATTCTTATTTAAAAGGACCTTAAAATAAAATTCAAATACTACTCTTTCTACACAAGACTGATTCTAATGTAATAATTATCTTGCGGATTATAGAATTAGCATTTTTGAGTTTACTCCAAATTTATAGTAAATAATCCCATGATACAAATTCAGCTATACAATCTCTTATTTTCTCAATTTAATATATACTAAGATCCCCTGTTCTGCTAAGTGACAAAATGACAATCTTAGTTCTTTTCTGGTTCATCATTTTCTTCAGGATCATTTATAAATTCTGGAAGTTTCTGAAGCTCCAACGTATTATATTTTTTGGGCACACCTGAATCTCTGTGTCCTGTACTCGTGCTGATTTCCCCCAGAAGTTCTTGGTTTCCTCTGATTTGTTCCATCACCCTTGCAGATGACAGACTTGTGAGGCCTAGCTTTCTCTCCGCTCTTGGGCATGGGAGGGTCTTTCTGCTGTTTCCATGTCATACTGCTCCAAGAAAAATTATGTGGGCTGTCATAATCTGTTTCCATATATCTCCATGCATTCTATTTACATGCCATTCTCAGTCACAGAAATGCATGCTCTTGCTCCCCGGTCACACGGGGCTACAGGGAACTTGGTTAGGAAGTTCCAGTATCCAGACATACTCCCTAGGGAACTCCCAAACTCCCACCTGCTCTAATTCCCCAAACCTACTAGAGTTTCAGGCATTTCTATTTTCTACCACCATCCCTTTCCCTCCCTCCCCTCCTCCTCCATCCATGGTGCGAGGGATGTTCCTTTGTTTGTTTTATCAAAGGCCTTTTGAATCTATGCATTCCTTACACCCTTTTGAGCTCTCACACTCCTGGAATCTTTAGTTCCTTTTCTGGATTGGAATGTCTTGTTCTAATTTAAGATGTGTTAATATTCCCTGAGTCCCTTTAGACAGTTGTAATTTCAAAAACACTGTGTTTAAACTCCACAGCATTTTCTCTGTGTATGCTTGCTTGCTTATTTATTTATGTATTTATTGTACTGCATTTCTTTCCTGAGGCAGAGAATGGCTTAAGAAGGCTTAAGATAGCATGATTGTTTGAATGGAAATAGAAAATAGCATCCGAATCATTGGCTAATATTTGAAAACTGTTGGGCATCATAGTCACATTTTCATGTAGATTACATCATGGAACATAAAATTAAACCATGATGAAATATGGTCATTTTCTGAAGTTATGTGAAAATGCATACACAAAATGATTATGTCGTTTTCCAGGAAAGTTACTGTTAGTCGACTAGAGTACTGTACGTGTGTAGAGTTGTTTTGATCACGTTTGTAGAGTTGTGGGTTTTTTTTTTTAATCTTTATTTACTCTTGAAGAAAGAGAGAGAGAGAGAGAGAGAGAGAGAGAGAGAGAGAGAGAGAGCAGGGGAGGAACAGAGAGAGAGGGAGACACGGAATCCGAAGCAGGCTCCAGGCTCTGAGCTGTCAGCACAGAGCCTGCCACAGGGCTCAAACTCATGAACTGCGAGTTCATGACCTGAGCCTAAGTCAGACGCTTAACGGACTGAGCCACCTAGGAGGCCTATGGTCAAACAGTTCTGTTTTGAATGATATATTTTCAAATCTGAAACATTTTTTATAGATATTTCTCTACTCAAATATTTTGGACTTCTTTCCCAAAATGTACTAATTATTTAGAGGAAAATTTAGGAGAATTATAGATTGCCTGCCAATATGATAACCATGGTTTGAAAATGCCCCTTTGTATTCAAAATGTTTAACACATTACAAACAATTCTAACTAAAGACCATTATCTGATAAAATCTATCAAAGGTAAGGTTGAGAGAAAAATTTAACTGATATTTCTATGGACCCAAGGTTAGGTACTATTAAATAAAGAAGATTCGAGAACTTAGAATAACAATCCCATTTATGTTTGTATACTAATAATTTCAGAAATTAGAAAAATAAACTCTTATAAGTGCAGAAGTGTATCTATAAACAGAAATTTCATTTCCACATGAAGTATCTGCAAATTGTGTCACTTTTTCTGGAGATGATTTTTTAAAATGGGAACTGGGTTCTGGGAATAGAAAAAGGACATAAAACAAGTAACACAGCAGGAATAGAAATTTTTGCAATCAGCCTTGGGAGAAAGGAAGAAACTCCAGGAGAGTCAAAATGAATACGAGTACCAAAATTTCATGCCTTTTTGGGAAATGAAATGAGATGTACCAAAAAAGTAACAAGTCAGATTCTCTGCAAATCTGTTTATTTGGGATGGGATAAGTAAGTGGAAATCTAAAGAAATATCAAGTAGGGTTTTGAATAAATAGATTAAACAAAAACCTCACAGATGAGGATACTGCAAACATAGTGAAACCTGTATTAGTCTCTCTCCTTTAGTCTCTCTCCTTCTTTTTCAAGTTTTTATTTAAATTCCAGTTAGATGGAGCACGTGGGTGGCTCAGCTGGTAAAGTGCCCAACTCCTCATTTTGATTCTGGTCATGGTCTCGTGTTTGTATGTGTGAGCCCCCTATCGGGCTCCATGCTGACAGCCTGGAGCCTCCTTGGAATTCTCTCTCTCTCCCGCTCTCCCTCCACCCTCCCCTGCTTGCTCCCTGTCTGTCTCAAAATGAATAAATAAACTTAAACAATTAAAATAAATTCCAGTTAGGTAACATACAGTGTAATATTAATATCACATGTAGAATTTAGCGTATCATCACTTACATACAACATCTAGTGCTCATCACAAGTGCCCTCCTTAATACCTGTCATACATTTAACTGATCCCCTGTCCACCTCCCCTCCAGTAACCCTCAGTTTGCTGTCTATAGTTAAGAATCTTTCTTATGGTCTACCTCCCTCTCTTAGCTTTTTCTTCCATCCCCTATGTTCATCTGTTCTGTTTCTTAAATTCCACATATGAGTGAAATCATATGGTATTTGTCTTTCTCTGACTTATTTCACCTGGCATAATACACTCTAGCTCCACCTACATCATTGCAAATGGCAAGATTTCATTCTTTTTGATGACACACACACACACACACACACACACATACATACACACACATCATTGTTATTCATTCATCAGTCGTTGGATATTTGGGCTTTTTCTATAATTTGGTTATTGATAGTGCTATTTTAAATATTGGTGTGCATGTGCCCCTTTGAATCAGTATTTTTGTATCCTTTGGGTACACTAATAGTGCAATTGATAGATCACAGGGTAGTTCTACTTTTAACTTTTTGAGAAACCTCATACTGTTTTCCAGAGTGGCTATAACAGTTTGCATTGCCACCAGCAGTGGAAGAGCGTTCCCTTTTTCTGCATCCTTGCCAACACCTCTTGTTTCCTGTGTTGTTAACTTTAGCCATTCTGATAGGTATGAGGTGATATTTCATTGTAGTTTTGATTTCTATTTCCCTGATGATGAGTGATGCTGAGTGCTTAGCCATCTGATGTCTTCTTTGGAAAAATGTCTATTCATGCCTTGTTCCAAAATTTTAACTGGATTATTTGTTTTTTGGGTGTTGAGTTGGGTAACTTCTTGTAGATTTGGATCCTAACCTGTTATCAGATATGTCATTTGCAAATGTCTTTTCCCATTCTGTCTGTTGCCTTTTAGTTTTGCTGATTGTTTCCTTTGCTGTACAGAAGTTTTTATCTTGATGAAGTCCAGTAGTTTATTTTTGCTTCTGTTTTCCTTTGCCTCAGGAGATATATCTAGTAAGAAGTTGCTGATGTCAAAGAGGTTACTGCCTGTGTTCTCCTCTGGGACTGTGGTGGTTTCCTGTCTCACATTTAGTTTATTAGCCTTTTCATTAAAGGTCCAGATTGTGGGAGTCAGGAGATAGGAACCTGCAACAGTGCAGTATCTATTGATAAGTATCTCATTGAAATGTTAGGGAAGTTTCAAGAGCAACCATTGACAACTGGGCATTTTAAAAAATGACTGATTTAACTTTCATACCATGTAATTTAAATTTTGTTATCTGTTTTTTTGAGAGAGGGTGTATGTGTGTGTGTAATAAAAAAATACTTAAAGCTAGAGATTTTAGACTTTCCTTGCAACATGGGGCTCCCATCTGTGCTTTACATTTAAATTTCAAATTATTCAGCTAGGTCTTCAAACCAAGCTCTCATACTCTCAGAGTTGAAAAGAGAGAACTATGTGATATTATCTAATCAGTTGATCCTTGCATTGCATGATAAATTTGTACTTTCTATGAATCCTTATATAATTTAATATTAAGTATATTATTAAATTGTTAATTAAAATATATATACTATCTAGCTTAGCTGAAAAGCTCATGGGAAAATATTAAATAGGAATCTATAACAATGCTAATCATTATATTCAGATATTTAATTCGAAGTGTCATAAAGGTACATTCTAGTAAAATGTAAGTAGATTATTTTAAATAATATAATTGAATTTAGTAAGTATGTGAAAATTAGGTCATACATCTTAGAAGAGAATGCTCATCATTAATTTTAGGAGTGAAAAAAAATTCCACTGATATATAAATGTGCTACATTACCTTTATGTGTTAGGCCACAACTCTTACCTCCCATCCATGTCCTGACACTACTTGTTTAAGCCTCTCAAGGCTTTTTTGGTCTCTCAAGGATGGAAAAATAGTAAATATACAATTGCAAACTATTTCTATTTCTGATGTTAAATTAAAATGTAAAAGAAATGAAAATAATTTTGTGAATTCATAGATAATTTCTAATCAATACAATAATACTTTGTAGTATGTGTATAAATTGTGCACACATTTATATTTATATGTACTTTATCCTGCTAAGGAAATAAATATATATATATATATACTTATATATATAATCTATATATATATATATATGTCTAAAGGTAATCTAAGGCACATTAAAATTTTCAAGAGTTTGGGCAAAATATTGATTCAAATTGGGAAGTAACCAAACTGGAAGAAGTTATGGACACTCCACCAATAGGAACTAGGGGAAGAGTTTTTAGAAAAAAGACACAGAAGCAAAGCCAAGCCGTTATTTGGCTATGCCTTAAGAACTTGTCTTATTTGAGAAAACCGTATTAACTCTGACTTAGGCTTTGGTTTCCTTATGTAGGCTATCAAGGCATTAGGGCAACTTCAGTCTAATGGCTCAGTCTTGTTTGATTTACTTTAACAAATCCCATTATTTTTGTAAAACATACTCTAGCATTCCTAGTTCAGGAATGTTCAACATGATAATAAGGTTTCATATGTTAGAAGCATTGCAGTGAACAGCCTGATGCCTACATCTTAACTGTTTTCTAATACTTGTCCAAAAATTTTTTTGGATAAATTTCCAGTAGTAGAAATATTGTACAATGTTTCAGTTTCAATTCATTGAGATATAAAATGAATGTATGCTTGTGAACTTTACAAATATGTTTCCAGAAAGCAGGCAAGTCAAAATAAAGCACTGGGATTATCATTTTAATCACTTGCTGCCAAAATTATATGCAAAAATCCCAATTTACTCTTGTTGCAAGGTGGCAGTTTTCATTTTCATTATAGCTGAGCATTATTTCACATCTTTATTGACCATATATTTCCTTTTGTAAATTATCTATTTATGTCTTTGCCTAATTTTAAAATATTTCTATTTTTCTCATTTATATATAATAGACATTTAAAAATAACAGTATTAACCCATTTTATCATAAGTATTACATCAAATGCTTCTCAGTTTGCCGTTTGTATCTTTGTTCCCTGTGTTCATGTGTTGTGTGGTGGGAGAGGCGCTGGCATGTGTTTTTTCGCTGTGCATAAGTTTTTGATGTCATCTACATACGTCTTTCCTTTTTTGCATTTCTGATGTCCTGATAAAATAATAATTCCACATTTAATATTTTTAAAAGATGTATTTCATATTTCTATAACCCAGCCATTTTGTTATTTCATATGTTGACATAATCCATCATAAAATTATTATTAAATATTATGCAAAATTTATAGATTTTTTTCAAGTGGAGAACTGTTTTTTTCCCTGATTTAAAAACAGCCTTATAATTAATCCAAAAGTAACTAAAGGCTTGACCTAGGATAATCACAATGAAGTATTACATTCAAGGAAATGTGAAAGTAAATCATTTTTTTCTCGATTTGACAATGATCATTACAGAATGTTCCACATGAAACCACTTCTTGAGCGCCCTCATTGGCTGTCCTCTCACTGTCCATATTTCGTCCCTCCTCCCAGCTGTGCCATCTTCACATGCTTGACATGGTGATTTGCTAAGAATTAGCTATTTGTATACATAGTCTATGTTATTGCCTATAAAAACTGTATTGCCTATGCAGTAATAGAATATGTTTTAAAATGATGACATAAAACAAATAACCACATAATCCATTAATTTCCCCCCATTTACTAGTAGACTAGATTAGTTTCTTTTTTATTGTATAGTTGACACACAATGTTCCTTATAGATTTAGTAAGTCTATATATGCTGTGCTTACCAGTGTAGCTACCATTTGTCACCACACAATGCTTTCACAGTACTATTGACTATATTCCCTATGCTGTACCTTTCACTTCCTTGACTTATGCATTCTATGACTGGAAGCCTATACTTCCCACAACCTTCGCCCATTTTGCCCATTACCCTACCTCCTCCCCTTTGGCACATTTTGTTCTCTATATTTATGGGTCTGTTTCTGCTTTTTTGTTGTTTGCTTATTCATTTTTTCTTTTTTAGATTCCACATACAATTGAAATTATATAGTATTTGTCTTTTTCTGTCTGATTCATTTCACTTGGCATAATATTCTCTGGGTATATCCATGTTGTTACAAATGCCAAGATTTCTTTTTTAATGGCTGGGTAATATTCCTGTGTGTGTGTGTGTGTGAACACTGGGCTGCTTCCACATCTTGGCTATTGTAAACAATGCTGCAATAAACATAGTGGTGTATAGTATTTATAGTATTTTAGATTACTAGAATTTAATTTCATGAAGCATATTCTTAATCTTGATTTTCTCTAGGCACAGAAAAAGTCTCCAACCTAATTCAATTAATATCATTTTGATAAAATGATATATACTTATTCAGGGATAAATAAATGGTAAGATAGGTTTTACTTAAAATCATAATTTATTCTATTGTTTATCTTGTTAAATTTATCATATATATTTAGACTGTGTCTTTGCAATATATTTATAGTAATATATTTAAAAACTTTTAAAGGGAACTATCACTCTTAGTAAAACAATAAAAGTAATAAATGTAATGTCTTAAAAGTGTTTATTATATATTTCCTTTTTATTGGTTTTGTATACTATTGAAAACTTCTATATCTTGTTAATCTTTTAAATTATATTTTTAAAATTTTTCTAGATTAAATCCCACTGTCTTTTTAAAAAATGATTTTAAGTCAGGTTTTCTGCTGCTGAAGGAATATTTAATGTATTTTATTATTCTCAGTTATCTAAAATTTTTGTTAGATTAAATCTCAAGATAGTTTTTCTAGTTATCTATTCAGTGACTGGTAGGAATTATATATGTATGACTCCAGATCTGTTTTACGCAAATCTAAAACTACTTTTTAGGTGTGGCAAAAATCGTGACAGAGATGACAGTTTTTTTTTTCTGACATACTTGAGATTAAATTAATTCATTAAATGCATACATATGGAATTTGTAATAGATCATTATTTTAAAATCCCCACATGTAAAAACTGACCAATAAGAATGATACTTCAAATACTCCAGTTTATTACAACCTAAATTTAAAAACGGGCTCCAACATTTCCGTTATGATCTGTGTTCTGCATTTTTTGTCACTCTATAGCAAACGACTTCTGAATAAAATTTGAGAAATTGAATAAAATAGAAATTAAAAACCTAACCAGTTACTTCCAAGTGACTGAGAACTTTATTATTCTAGAAAGCAAGAAAGTCTAAACTCAGAACTGACATTTAATCGTGTACCTGAGAAAATGTACTAGCATATATTATACAGCTCTTAGCCCCCAAAGAAAATGAGCAGGAATTACTGTCATCAGTAGCAGAGGAAAATACTAACACAGCACTCCATTATAGACATACTTAAATTTTACATTCAGTTGGTTTTTTTTTAATTTTTTATGTTTTTTTAAATTTATTTTTGAGAGAGAGAGAGACAGCGCTAGCAGGCGAGGGTCAGAGAGAGAGGGACACACAGAATCCGAAGACAGGCTCCAGGCTCTGAGCTAGCTGTCAGCACAGAACCCGACTCGGGGCTTGAACCCAGGAACCGCGAGATCATGACCTGAGCCGAAGTCGGATGCTTAACCGACTGAGCCACCCAAGCACCCCTCAATTGTTTTTATTTTTAAAAAATACTTGAAGGCCAAGTCTTTTAGTTTTTGATTTTGTTTTTCTTTTGTAGTACTACTTTCTCATTGTCATTTCTAAATTTGCTAGTTATCTGTGACTATAGGGAATTAGAATGAAATGGTAAGATATTAATCTGTTGCCTCCATTATAAACATCTAAATAACAAATTTAAAAACCACGGAGATTTCTACTCATCTTATTTCTGGACGGTGTAAGACACTTTGATGGTTAGTTTGATGTGCCAACTTAGGTGGGCTAAGGGATGCCCAGATTGCTGGAGCAACGTAATTTCTAGGTATGTTTGTAAATGTTTCTGGAAGAGGTTAACCTTTGCAGAAGTCGACTGGGTAAAGAAGATATGCTGTCACCAGTGTAGGGCGTCATCCGTTCTGTCAAGGACCTACATCAAGAAGGCAGAGGGAGGGCTAATTAAACTCTCATCTTGGGCTAGGATTTTTATCCCCTCCTGCCCTTGGACATCAGACCTACTGGTCCTCAGCTTTTTGGACTGCAGGATTTACAGTAGTAGTATCCTGCACTGCCTTTAATTTTCAGGCCTTCAGCCTCAGGCTGAATTATCCCAGAAGTTTTCCTGGTTCCTTAGCTTATAGAAGGCATATCATGGCATATTTCAGACACCATATTTGTTTGAGACAATTTTCATAATAAACCTTTTCTTCTATATCTGTATCTATAGATATCCTATTGGTTCTCCTCTGGAGAATTCTGACAAAGATACCGTTTGGCTATTGAATCATATGAACAGTTTGATCAGTAACATAGACTGTGGGAAGACCTGCAATATGCTGTGTCTGAGAAATGCATCATATTAAATAATAAACACTAACAAATATAAGGTAGGATTTATAGGTAGTCTCTTTGTAGTGAAAGATTTCTTGCTGTTTGTTCCTGTTCATTGTTATCCCATCTGGTAATAATTTCTTTATATAACTATCTCGATAATTCATTCAAAAACCCTATCTTTTCTTAGTATGGGTCACAATTGGATTCTTTATTCATGTTTATAGCAGATTGTCAATGTTGGAATGAGTCTTGTTTAGGTGGTTCCAGATGGTTAATTTCTTTACTTCTGCAAAATGTTGTGACAATTCTGTGAGATATATTTTTTCAGAGTTTGAGTACTGAAATGTGAAGGAAAGAGACATTAGACCTTAGAGGGATACAAGAGGGTTTCTCTTTCTCTACATCCATCTACATACAAGCAAACATACAAACAAACAAACAAAAACACCAAGTAAAGAAGTTTCCAGAGGCTCACATTATGATTCAGCACATTCACAATGAGGAGTGGAGGCAGGAATTTGCATTTTCCACACATATATAGAATCCATCTTCATGAAATCTGGTTTTCTTCATTAAAATGGCAATTTTTTTATTCCAGTAATTCCAGAATTTTACTTTGAACTAAGGACACGCTCCATAAGGATTATGGTAGATTATAGATCACAGAGTTTGATCATCAGCAAACATTGAAGCCAATTTCTTTATTTTATTAGTCATGCATTTGGGCCCAGATGAGTGAAATTGCCTCCTAAAGAAATCAGCATCGGAGCGACAGCGTTAAGGTGTGTTACCTAAGTGTCTGCTGCTTGTAAAGTATATATCACTAGTCACTATATGTGTTATACTATTGAAAAGGAATGAATAAGAAGAATCCAATTATTAACAATACATAGTTCTCAGAAAAGAAACTTAAGACAATTAAAAATAAAATCACATTTTAAAGGAAAAGGGACTCCTGTTTGTGTTTTGGTCTTTTCTGAAGAATAACTTCCTAAAAAGATGGGCGATGAATCCAATGAGTTGTCTTCCTAATTACATAATGGCTTAATGGTAACACTCTGAAAAGGCTGGTGTCATCCTGCAGGCGTATATACTAATTTAGTTCCACACTAAGTATCTCTGGAATGATTAAGAAATTTTTCTGGTTTAAACTAATTGCTTCGGGGGTGCCTGGGTGGCTCAGATGGTTGAGAGTCTGACTTTTGATTTCAGCTCAGGTCACAATCCCAGGGATGTAGGACCAAGTCCGATGTTGGGATCCATTAGTGTGGATCCTGCTTGAGAGTGTCTTTTTCTCTCTCTCCCTCTCTCTTTCTCTTTCTATCCTTCTGTCTGTCTGTCTCTCTCTCTTTCTCCCCTTCCCTCTCTCCCTCTGCCCCTCACCCCTGCTTGCTCACTCTCTCAAATAATTTTAAAAAATCACTCATTACTTCAGGTTTTGGTTTCAAGATAATATTCTGTTTTCGTCTCTGCCTCTTTGACGGCAGAAGATCTGCTTACTCCTTCTCTTTAACTTTGAGAAACTGCTCTTTTTTCTGGGTGGTTTTCCTTCCATTTATGATTTAGAATTCTTCAGTAGAAAAGAAAAATTAAATCCAGTGAATATAAATTTCTAACAAAAATGCTGCCAATTTCAATAATAAAATAGGAGCTATTTAGGACAGTGAAGTTCAAGTTACACATATTAAAACAAAATTAATCCTCCTGTTCTATATGCAATATGTTTTTTTTTAAAGGATAAATTGCCTTTACTTGAGTTTCTAGGACCAACAGATTTCTCCTGGGAAGCCTTACCTTTTATTCTGCCTGTTTCTAAAGGCTGTTAAAAAAATGTTTAAAGAAGACAGTTTAGATGATACAAAAAAAAGTTTAACACTTCCTGAAGTAGAAAGTTTTATTGCAGAGTACTGCAAAATGGGTCTGAAGATAACAAACATTTTCAGGATAAAGCATAAAGAACAAGGAAGAGAATAGTAGAAGATACTTGATTGACTAGGGCCACACAGCCCACCTCATTTGGGGTAAGAAGATCAGAGTTGGCTTGGTGTGTGGGGATTGGCTGACTGGATGTGTTTCTGGTCACACAGATCATTTAGTGGGACACAAAGTTTAGCTTTGGGTACTTGAGGCAGGTGTGGCTCTATCTTGGGACTTGAACTTTATTTCAGCAGTCCACCTATTTGATCATCCTTTTGACCATTCAAACAATTTGATCAAAATATAGGTCTTCGTGTGCCTCTCAGTTATTTCCCTCTTTGGGACTCAATGTATTATTCATAAGAGATGATGTCAGACTCCTATTCTTGGAATTGGAACTCCCATTCTTCGTGTTCTGTTCCCTTTTGTTGGTTTAGTCAGAGGGAGATGAACTGTTCAGCTGGTCAATAGTTGCCTACATGCATTTGAAATCTTTGAGAGAATGCAGCATATCAGGGAAATAATAATAAGTATTAGCAGAAAAATAATGCCCTCGGTTTGGAGCATGCTCTTGAGTCAGGGTTCCCATGACCCAAGCCGGCTAGAATCAAATCGATCAAGAACTGATCCCAAAGAGGGGGGACAGGCTTGCCTTGTTTTGTTACGCTTTGCTGTGTTGCACTTTGCTGTATTGCACTTTGCGGATGTTACATTTTTTACAGATTGAAGGTTTGTGGCAACCCTGTGTCAAGCAGAGCTGTTGGCGCCATTTTTTTCAATGGCATTTTCTTACTTTTTTGTCTCTTTGTCACTTTTTGGTTATTTTCACAATATTTTGAACATTTTCATTATTTTCAAATTTGTTATGGTGATCTGTGATCAGTAATCTTTGCTGTTGCTATTGTAATTGTTTTTGGAGCCACACACTGTGCCCATATAAGATGGCAAACCTGACTGAGAAAAGTGTATTCTGAGTGCTCCAGTAAGTGACAGTTTCTCTCTATCTCTTCAGGCCTCCCTATTCCCTGACACATAGCAATATTGAAATTAGGCCAACTAATAGCCCTGCAAATAATAATGAAAGGAAGAGTAATATATATATAACTCACTTAAAATGAAAAGTTAAAAAAGAGTAGGCTTACTAAGAAGACATGTCAAAGCTGAGATATACCAAAAGCTAGGCCTCTTGTGTCGAATAGCCAAGTTTTGATTGCAAAGGAAAAGTTGTCTTTTTCCTTCATCACTTTTTTTAAGTTTTTATTTAGATTCCAGTTAACATACAATGTAATAGTAGTTTCAGATGTACAATATGGTGACTCAGTGCTTCCATACAACCCGGGGGCTCATCACAACTAATGCACTCCTTAATCCTCATCACCTATTTCTCCATCCCCCCACCCCCTTCCCTCTGGTAACCATCTGTTTGCTTTCTATATTTAAGAGTCTTGGTTTCTTGGTTTGCTTCTCTTTTTTTCCCCTTTGCTCATTTGTTTCCTAAATTACACATATGAGTGAAATCATATGGTATTTGTTTTTCTCTGACTTATTTCACTTCGTATGATACTCTCTAGCTCCATCCATGTCCTTGCAAATGGCAAGATTTCATTCTTTCTATGGCAGAGTAATATTCCAGTATGTGTGTGTGTGTGTCACATTTTCTTTATCCATTTATCAGTTGATGAACCCTTGGGCAGATTCCATAATTTGGCTATTGTAAATAATGCTGCTATAAACATTGAGATACATGTATTTTTTGAATTCATATTTTTGTATTCTTTGGATAAATACCTAGTAGTGTAATTGGTGCATCTTGGGTAGTTTTATTTTTAACTCTTTGAGCAACCTCCGTACTGTTTTTCAGAGTGGTTGTACCAGTTTGCATTCCCACCAACAGTGCAAGAGGGTTTCTCTTTCTCTACATCCTACATCTCTACATGCCTGCAAGGGCAGGCAAAGGAAAACGTTTTGAAGGAAATTAAAAGTGCTACCTCAGTGAACATACAAATGATAAGAACCAGTCTTATTGTTGATATGGAAATGTTTTAGTGATCTACATAGAAGATAAAAATAGCCACAGCATTCCCATAAGCCTGTGCCTAATCTTGAGCAAGGCCTAAACTCTCTTCAATTCTATCAAGGCTGAAAGAGACGAGGAAGCCGCAGAAGAAAAGATGGAAGCTAGCAGAAGTTGGTTCTTGAGGTTTAGGGAAAGAAGCCATTCTTCATAACATAAAAATTCAGGGTAAAGCAGCAAGTGCTGATGTAGAAGCTACATCAAATTATCCAGAAGATCTAGCTAAGATTATTAATGAACAGGGCTACACTAAACAAATTTTCAATGTAGGAGAAAACAGCCTTCTATTGGAAGATGATGCCATCTAGGACTTTCATAGCTATAGAAGGGAAATCAAAGGTTGGCTTCAAATGACAGGCTGACTGTCTTATTAGAGGCTAATAAAGCTGTGACTTTAAAGCCAATGCACACTGGCCGTTCTTAAAATCCTAAGGCTCTTAAGAATTATGTGAAATGTACTTGCCTATGTTTTAGCAGTGGAACAAACAAACCTGGGTAAGAACACATCTGTTTACAACCTTAGTTAGTGAATATTTATAAAAAAATTTTTAATGTTTATTTATTTTTGAGAGTGAGACAGAGTGGGGAGAGGGGCAGAGAGAGAGAGGGAGACAAAGGATCTGAAGCAGGTTTTGTGCTGTCAGCACAAAGCCTGATGTGGAGCTTTAACACATGAACTGTGAGATCATGACCTGAGCTGAAGTTGGATGCTCAACTGACTGAGCCACCCAGGCACCCCAAGTTACTGAATATTTTAAGCCTGCTCTAGGGGCACCTGGGTGGCTCAGTTGGTTGAGCAACCGACTTCGGCTCAGGTCATGATGTCACGGTTCACGGGTTCAGGCCCTGAGTCAGGCTCTGTGCTGACAGCTTGCTCAGAGCCTGAATCTTCCTTTGGATTCTATGTCTCCTTCTTTCACTGCCCCTACCCCGTTCGTGCTCTGTCTCTCTCTGTCTCTCAATAATAAATAAATGTAAAAAGTAAAATAAGCCTGTTATAAAACCTACTGATCAGGAAAAAAAAAAAGATTTCTTTCAAATTAGTGCTCATTGACAATGCATCTGGTCATCCAAGAGCTCTGATGGAGATGCACACAAGGTTAATGTTGTTTTTATTCCTCTTACCACACTATCTATTCTGTAGCCCATGGACCAAGGAGTAATTTCAAGTTTCAAGTCTTACTATTTAAGAAATACTTGCCATAAGACTACAGCTGCCTCGGATATATCTGGGCAAAGTAACCTAAAAACCTTCTAGAAAGGATTTACAATTAGAGATGGCATTAAGAACATTCATGATTCAAAGGATTAAGTTAAAATATCAACATGAAATATCAACATGAACAGGAGTTTGGAAGAAGTTGATTTCAAACCTCATGGACAACTTTGAGGAGTTCAGCCTCCACTAGAATAAGTGACCACAGATGCGGTGGAAACAACAAGAGAAGCAGAATTAGAACTCGAGCCTGAAGATGCGACTGGATTGTAGAAATTTCAGATAAAACCTGAGTAGATGAGGAGTTGCTTCTTATGGATGACCAACGAAGGTGGTATCCTGAGATGGAATCGACTCCAGGTGAAGATCCTGTGAATATTACTGAAATGACAGCAAAAGATTTAGAATATTCTATAAATTTAAAAAAAGAAACCAAGAGTCGGGCATTTACCCGACCAAGCCACCCAAACTCAATAAAGTTTAAAAAAAATAAAAAAAAAAAAGAATATTCTATAAATTTAGATAAAGTAGTGGCAGGGCTTGAGAGGATTGATTTCAATTTTGAACATTCTCCTGTGGGTAAATGTTATTAAACAGCATTGCATGCTGCAGAGAAATTCATGAAAGGAAGGGCCAATCAATGTAGCTGACTTAGCTTATTCTGAGGTATTTTGCCTCCCACCCTTCAGCAGCCACCACCCTAATTAGTCAGCAGCTATCAATATGAAGTCAAGACCCTCTGACTCACTGAAAGCTCAAATGGTGGTTAGCACTTAAAGTACTTTTTAAATTAAGGTATGTGCATTTATTAAAATAATACTATTGCACACTTACTACAGTATAGTGTAATAACAGCTTTTATATGTACCAGAAACAAACAAAAAAATACTCATTTTGTTCTCTTTATTGAGATCGTTGCTTTTGTGGTGGTCTCGTACCCAGCCTACCATATCTCTGAGGTAAAGGAGATAATAAGCCAGTTAGTCTTCTTATGTATTTTGTTGAACTGTATCTCCATTTCTGCTGAGTGTCTATTCAGCAAGCTTGTTTCAGAGAAATTAAGGCCCAGGACTCAGGGAGAAGTTCATAATGGGCAGAACTACAAGAACACCAGTGTCTTTGCAAATTCAACAGTCAAATTTGGAAATGATCTAGATATTCTATGAATATCCATCATTTAATTTCGGTCAGTTTAACTAAGATTTCAAGTTACCAAACAGATTTTGGGAGCTATTTTTAAGTAGACATACCATCAAGTATAAGTATTGTAGAAAAGTCCATTTGTAAACTTTTACTTATATTTAATTTACTTGTTCGTAATAATTATATGTAGATTACTCATGAAAATTTCATGCAATATTAAACAGCTAACCATCATCTTAAGTTACCTTTCTTGCTGACAAATTCTGTAACAGAGATAACATGAGCTTATTTGACTTTTACTAAAGCTAGGTAGAATAAGAGTTCTATTTAATGCTGATAACTCCAAAGACATGTCTTTTAATCAAACCAACAAATATAAACTAGTTTTTATTTACTTGATTATTCTAGATCACATGACCTTGAAAACCATTTGGGTTAGTTTTATTTCTGTTTTGTTGATTTATAGAAACATATGTCTATCTTTAAGCCAAATTAAAGGGAGCTCTTTACTAAGTAATTTTGACAACATCTAGAGGTAGGTATCATACATCCATGGAATTCATACATATACATATGTAAACATGCAAACAAATACAGAGATCTTAGTTAGAGTTTTTGTTTTAAAATTTTAGTCATGTGGAGCTGCTGGGTGGCTCAGTTGGCTAAGAATCCGACTTTGGCTCAGGCCGTGATCTCATAGTTCATGAGTTTGAGCCCCGGGTCAGGCTCAGTGCTAACAGCTCAGAGCCTGGGGCCTGTTTCGGATTCTATGTCTTCCTCTCTCTCTCTGCCCCTCCCCAGCTCATGTTCTGTCTCTCTCTCTCTCTCTGTCTCAAAAATAAATAAATATTAAAAAATAAAATAAAATTTTAGTCATGAGTTAGGTATAATAATGTAAAACTTACTGGTCTATGAAAGAAGAGTTGGATCCGAATTGTGTTTCTGGCAGATGGAATAAGTTATGATTGCTTGTTCAGATGGCCGAAACTTTTCACTAATATTTCTAGTGAATATTTTAAGATTTTTTTAAATTCACCTAGTTTCCAAATAGCCTTCCTCCAGAACCCCACCCCCCTTTTTCCCCTTCTTTTAAGAATCACCTCCCTGAGGTTTGCATTTCCAAGTGCTGGTCCTCAGTTCCTAGAAAGGACAGAGTAGAACATTTAGATCACAGAAGCACAGAGAAAAAAGTAAACTCCACCAAGAAGGATTTTTTCCCCTAAATCCAGATTTTGACAATATTTACAAGCCTTTTGAAATGAATAAGGAAGGTTTTGGAATTGGGCAAAAGATTAGGCGGGCTTTTTCTGTTCTTATAAAGACTCAGTTTGTAAGACAAGTTGTACCAGTCATCTTCATTCCTAGAACAGTTGTTCTTAATTTCTCAAAGACCTGGGATGGGACCTGAATGATACCGAACCCTGCTGACCCATCCATCCAACTACTTTATCTTTAGGTTACTTCATTTTATCAGGAAGATCTTCAACTAAGAGAGCAATCAAAAGATTTTAAGTTCTAGATTTAGAGCTGTTGGCTTTGATATGTTTTTCTTTACCTTCAGGTACATAGTTTCATTTAGCTTTGGGAAGAAAATCTGAAAAAGTTTCTAACAGGTTCTGAATATTGGCTTTCAATTTGACTAACTTCTGGCCATAAAGCTACTTTAAAAACAACCAAAAAAATAAATATAAAAAAAATCAAATATCTTGTCAAGTTTCAGCCTGGACAAACAGTAAATATTCCTAGCATTATTAAACAGCCCAAAAGATACTATCCTCCCAAGGTCTAGAGCCACTCTCAAGATAGCCAAAAGAAAAGAGAGGATTTAGGGGCGGCTGAGTGGCTCAGTTGGTTAAGCATCCAACTCTTGATTCCAGCTCAGGTCATGATCTTAGGGTTCATGACTTTGAGCCAATGTTTGGCTCCGTGTTGTCAGTACAGAGCTTTCTTGGGATTCTCTCTCTCTCTGCCCCTTCTGTGCACACACTCTCTTTCTCTCTCTCAAAATAAAGAAAAGAAAAGAAAAAAGGACTTATATAATTCCCCTGAAACTGGACCCTAAGCCACAAATGATGTGTAACACATATTTCTCTGATAATATATATATTTTTTATTTATTTTTTAATATTTATTTATATTTATATAATTTTTAAATATTTATTTATTTTTGAGAGAGAGAGAGAAAGAGCATGAGTAGGGGAGGGGCAGAAAGAGAAGAAGACACAGAATCTGAAGCAGGCTCCAGGCTCTGAGCTTTCAACACAGACCCTGACACGGGGCTCAAACCCACAAACCATGAATTAATGACCTGAGCTGAAGTCGATGCTTCACCAACTGAGCCACCCAGGTGCCCCTGTGCCACTTTATTTTTGAGCCCCCAGCCTGACAGTTGAGCTGCCTGCATCTGCAAGACCTGACAACCTGTGTGCCCTAGAAGGGCAGGAGTTTCTCAGGACACAAAAACAAGACAAACAAGAAGGTAATAGTTGTCCACAGGAGAGAAAAGATTGGCAACCACTGGGCACCCCAAAACCAAATTCACAAGAGTCTGAATTTTGAAAGGAAAGGACACTCAAATTTTACCTTCCTTTTATGATCAAGTACTCCAGAGAGTTGGGAGAGCTGACAATGATAATTCTCAGTGTTTGCTTGCTTCTGCCAGTTTTCCTAGCATCCCATCTGCAGGGTCCTGAGTGAGTAGAGTTTAAATAGTGAATACAGTTCCAGTATCTACCAGAGGTTGGCAAGGTCTTCACTGATTTTAATTTTAGTTTCTCTTTCGCTCTTTAAGGAAATATCTGGTAGTAGTTTCCAGAGACTCCTTTAGAATCCCATCAATTCTGATAGGGGCCCATAGGGCAGCCCTCCTTTAAGGGTTGACATGGGGGGGTGTTTGAACTGGTATATAAAGATTTGACTTAGGTTCGCATTCGTCTAGTCTTTTCAGGGTGGAAAGACAGTTCAGATAGAGGATTAATCGACTGAGTACTATGGTAAAGGAGGTTAGAAGGGAATAGAAGGAGCCATGTCAGTCTTACAGTTTTGTTATAGGTCCCTCTTGGGTCTTCAGTTTTTCATTCGCCTTTTCCAATGAATCTTTCAATGAAGCTATTTTGAAATCTTGAAGCCTTTTGTAGGCTTCTGCATGCCAAATAAAATGAATATACCTTTCTATGTGTTTGATTTTGGAAACCTTGCTTTTATGTGCACTTCTTAAATGAATGATCTTCTCTAATTGGAATATTCTCCATAATGGCCATTGTAATTCTAGGTTGTCTTAGTACTATTTTGCTGTTTTTGTTGATATCTTCAGCTTCTGGGGACCACAGTTTAGACATATTATAGGCAGGTGTGCTGAAAGGTCCACACTCAATTCTTTGAAACTTTTAGGTTTCTACTTCTTTAGCTAAGCCTGTGGTCTCTTGGAGCCAAATTAATACCTAAAAGCAATGTGCCACCTACTTGGGGATTTTGTGGTGTTCTACAGTGTACATGGTTGCATAGAAATTTTCTTGAGGTTGGCAGTGACCTAGTATTGATCTTATTCATTCTGTGACGAACTTTTCCTTCCTAGCATGACCATCTTAGAGTTAGGTAGTGAGCCCTAAAACTGCTTTTAAGTACTTGACTGGTGCCCACCACCTTTGTGACCTTGGCCTCTGAAATTCCCATTACCAAGAGATAATTTCTTTCAGGAGATTTCTTTATAGTAATGGATGCTCTAATGGCATTCCCCAGGTCTCCCAGCAGTTTAGGCTATGGATTTGCCTTGAGGCTTTGTGAGTTCCCTAATAGATTCCACCTGTTGCAGACTCTATTCTTTTTTATTTTTTTATGTTTGTTTATTCATTTTGAAAGACAGAGGGAGCGTGTTTGTGCTCACAAGCAGGAGAGGGTCAGAGAGAGAAGGAGAGAGGATCCTAAGCAGACCCTGGGCTGTCTGTGTGGAGCATGGTGTTTGGTCCAATCCCACAAATCAAAAGATCATGACCTGAGCTGAAATCAAGAATTGGACACTTAACTGACTGGAAACATTTTTTTTTAAATAAACTTTGCTTGGATCAGATTGCTGAATGCCCTTTGGCAGAGCTCAAACCTGAGTCACTCACCCATGTCCTCTGTGCAAATGAGAGACTCGGTGAACTCATAGGGCTCAGTGGGCACATCTACACATTGCATCCTGCAGGCTTCCAGTCCCATTCCTTATGAGGAAAAAGTTAAAAAAAAAAAAGGTGTTTAAAAAAGACAATTTAGATGAGACAGAAAAACTTGAATACTTCATGAAGTAGACAGTCTCCTTATAGAGCACTGCAAAATTGGGTGAGAGGCATCAAGCCTTTATAGGATAAAGAATAAAGAACAGAGAAAAAGAGAATATTCCTGACTGGCTTAGGCCACATATGTTATGTGTTTAAACAGTGTTTGAAGAGAGAAAGCCCAGAGTTGTTTAGGTGTTTGCAGATTGGCAGACTAGATTACTGTTTTTTTGGTCATGAAAGCATTTATAGGAACAGAGCTATTTAAGTTTCCGTTTGCTGATGTGGCACCCTGGCAGTTGTGGCACCCTGGCAGTTGTGGCACCATCTTGTGTCTAGAATGTTCTGTCAACAAGAGAAATCTCATTATTCTGCCCATCCATTTTTCCACCACCTCTTCCCAGAGGAGGAGCAAGATCTTTTTCTCATCAGGAAGAGTATCTGTCTTTTTTGTTACGAGAGTAATAAATATTAGAAAAAGGTAAAAAGTAGGTGCTTAAATGATGGATCATATTAAGTTTTCACAACTCCATATGTCTCTATCATAGGGAAAACTAAGGTATTATATTTTTCTATGTTCATTTTTTATATTTTTTAATAGCCAACCTCTAGTGGCTAATATTTTATGGAAGTTGGAAAGGAAGTCTGGCTCAGAGTAATGGTTTTTCTGCCTCCTGTGTCACTCAGAAACTCCCAGTGGGTTTTCAGCTCACTGATTTCAACCGATCATAATCCCTGGATGAGAAAATACTCTAACTTTTGTTCTGTGCATGGATTTTTAATATTAAATTAAATGTGATTATTAATTTAATGATCATCTGTGAAAACACTACCAATTAGACCATTGCTACTAATTTTCATGTGCTTGTTTTCTCCTCTACTCCTTAATCCCTTTTCCTTTGCCCACACAAAGTAAATGATGTCATTAATTTTTCATTGCTTTTTAAAACAGTTTTATAGAATATGTATGTACATTTAGCAATATTTTATTTAGTTTTGGTGGATTTGAATTTTTTAAAAGTTACAATAATTTTATTTGCATTAGGTATTTATTTCTGCTTATCAAGTACCTTTAAAGAAAATTTATTTATTTTGAGAGAGAGAGAGAGAGAGAGAGAGAGAGAGAGTGAGGGTATGGCAGAGAGAGAGAGTGGGAGAGAGAGAATCCCAAGTAGGCTCTGTACTATCAGTACAGCACCCGACAACAGGGCTCAATCTCATGAACCATGAGATCATGACCTGAGCTGAAATCAAGAGTTGGACACTTAACCAACTGAGCCACACAGGCACCCCTCAAGTAAGTGCCTTTCACATTTAGTAGATTAAAACAAAATCTGTTATCTCCTGATTTCTGGTAGAAATCCAGGGTCAAGAATTTGAAACCAGCTCAGTTGAAAGGCTGGGCTAGAGGTCTCATGAATTTAGAGTTGGATTTCAGTTGGGTTGTAATCATCTGAAGGCTTGGCTGCGATTGGATGATCCACTTCCAGAGTGGCTTAGTCACATGTTTGATAAGTTCGTGCTGGCTAATTGAGTCCTCGCCATGTGGGCCTCTAAATGGAGAGGCTTACGTGCTCTCACAACATGGCAGATGATTTCTCATAGAGAAAGCTATCTAAGAGACCCAAGCAAAATTTGTAATGTCTTTAATGTCCTCATCATGAAGTCTTGTATTATCACTTCACCCATAGTCTTTTGGTCATATAGGTGATTGATTCAGTATGTGAGGGGATTACTCAAAGGCAGAGAGTAGTAGGAACCAAGGATCATGGGGGCCATCCTAGAAACTGGATATTATAATTTCTCTTGAATATTGTCATTTATAGGGGAAAAAAAAACTACACTCATTCTGTATGTTTCCTTTACTCTCACACTACTATACCTACACTTCTGTGTATGTTCTCCACACATCAAGCAGTTCTGCAACACCAGCTGAATGTCTTAAAATTTAACTGTTCTCATACTCTCTACCTGGAGATGACACCAAATCCCACAGGTTAAAGGCTCAGGTCCCACCCCCACCTTCCCCTCCAACTCCCTGCTTCAGATGCCGATTCCAAGTCTAGTTTGTTTTCTGTGCTTCTGACCAATTGACTGTAAATCAAAAATCCTACAGCCCTGTCTTCAAGTTTGATTAATTTGCTAGGATAGTTCACAGATCTCAGGAAAATAAATTTACTGGTTGCCAGATCATTATAAAATGATATAACTCAGGAACAGCTAGATGGCAGAGATGCATGGGGCAAACCTGTTGGAAGGGGTGTAGAGCATCCCTTCCCTCTCTGAGTCTTCCACTCTCCTAACACTTCCATCTATTCACCAACCTAGAATCTCTCAGAATCCCATGCTCCTGGGGTATTTATGGAGGCCTCATCATGTGGGCATGATCAGTCATTAACTCAATCTCCAGGCTCTTTCCCACTTTATGTAGAGGGGTGGAGTTGACAGTTCCAAGCTTTTAAACATGGCTTGGTGTCTCTGGTGACCAGCCCCCATTCTAAACCTCTCCAGGAGCCTAAGAAGAGCTTCCTCATTAGAATGAGCAAAATAGTCCTGTCACTCAGCAAATTCCAAGAGATTTAGGAGCTCTGAGCTAAGAACCAGAGTCAAAGACCAAAAGATGCTCTTAGTCCTCCTCTCATTTAGGAAACTGCAAGTTTTAGGAGCTCTATGCCAGGAACTGGGGGCAGAGACCAATACATATATTTTCTATTGTTTCACATGGCACTTGAATTGTATTAGTTTCATTGTTGTTGACAGTATTGATATGGACAGTTGTCTACATGTTTCCTTATATATGGATATAAAGATTTCTCTTGGATCTGTGCCTAGAAATGTTATTGCTGGATCATGGAGTGTTAGATTCTTTAACTTTATAAGATAATGTTAATGTGTTTGCAAACATGGTTATTATACAACTGTATACTCCCAACATTCTATAGAATACTGAAAATCCATATCCTCCTGGTATTGTTGGTGTTTTTTATTTTCCTTTATGCCAGTCTAATTTGTGTAAATGATACCTCATAGTGGTCTTGATCTGCACTTCTCTGATTGCTAAAGAGAAGATGAAACAGCTCTTCCAGTGTGCATTAATCGTGTGTTTCTTTCCTCTTTTTTGAAATACAGGTTAATGTCCTATACCAGTTTTTTGAATTAGATTCTTAATTTAGTATTGACTGGCAGGTGTGTTTTATATATTCTTTTATTTTCATATTCTTTTAGACTTTGTTATTTATGTATATTAATGACACTTATAATTTCTTCTCCAGTTTTGTATTCCAGCTTTTCTGTTTCTTTAAGGTATCTTTTAATGAACAGAAATTAGTTTGTACAATTTTAAGGAGTTCCTGGACTCAGTCAGATTTATTCAGGTCCTGAATGAATAGCATCCTTCCATGAGTAATCTTGCTTGAGAATCTAAACAGCTTCTCAACTTCAGTTCTGTGCATCTGAAGTCCATCAGAGCCCACACCATCCAATATGATTTATCAAGATTTATGAGTAATGTTCTTATTCTTTTTTAAAATTTTTATGTTGAAATAATTTCAAACATGAGAAGTTATAAGTAAAAAAAATCTGTGTGTCCTTTACTCTCTCCTTCTCTCTCTCCTCTCTCTCTCTCTCTCTGTCATATACACATATACTTTTTTTCCCCACTGAACCATTTGAGAGTAATTTTCAGTTGTTATGCATTCCAAATAATTTAGTGTATGTTTTCTGTGAATATGGATATGCATGTGTCTTAAGTACCGCTTTGCAATTATTAAAAGGCTAATGAAGCATTTCAGAATATATGATTAAAGATACATAAAGACTAAATGCAGTACACTATTTTTGATTAGATCTTCAACTAGAAGGGGAAAATATTAAATATATTAAGGAAAGGAATTTTAATATTCTTAAGTTAAGCTGTGGTAATTTGTTAAATTGTTTGTACTAGTCATTTAAAATCAAAGTACTTTTTTTTTCTCTCTGAACTGTGTAGAAAATGACAGATTCTTTGTTTTTCCAGGGTCTCTTGTAAATATTAAATCTATTTGATGTTATCAGCTCATCATATCTATAATCATAACATTACTATATATTATGGCCTCTAAAATAATTTAGGTCCTATTTCTTATAATACTGTTTTAATTCATGTTTTAAGTAATGAAAGTTTTAGTGAAATGCTCTAGATTTTCTTTTATGGTGGATTAATTCTAGTTAAATTTCCATATATTTCAAATGCAATACACTTAAGCATTTGATAAATGTAAGTCACAGTGATATAATCTGATATAGTGTACATTCACTACAGAGATTCACCACACTTGGGACTCTTCATTCCCTCCGCAGGAAGCTACTATATGCTGGATTGCATCTGGCTGTCTCCCAAAACACTTGGGTACCATTTAGTGAGGTGAAAATTGTATTTCACTTCACTATCTTTTCTCCAGGGTACACATCAATGATTGTTACCAATTCTTCTGTGGTGAATCTCCTGTTATTCTACAACTTTATAATTTATTTCTGTGTTTTAGCAACATGAAGAGTTTAATAATTTTTACTTTTTAGTAATTTTCTTTTAAAAATAAAGTAAAAACATAAAATAGGCTTTAGTCTACCACATTAAAAATTCTGTAAAACAAGAATTCCAATTCACTTTCTTTTTCCTCTGGTTCCACCATTTATCAACTTTTAAATGCTCTCATTTTTATTCTCTCTGCATTCTTTAATGGTATCATTGTATACACATGATAATGTTTCTGTTTTTCCACAATGGATTTATTTAGCTGGGAAAAGCACATATCGAAGAGAGTCCATCTTCCTCTTTCTCTCAGTGCCTTGTCCTTTCTGTCTTTTTCACATGTGGAAATTATACTTGCCCTTATTTTCTTCTACATCACAATCAAGGTAATCTGTGCTCACCTGCATTCTTTAATCTTTACATCTGCTAATTTTTACTGCCATTAATAGTTAGTAACAACTTCTGATTGTCTGTTTGACAATCTGTCTTCTTACGTGTCTTTCAGAAATGATTTAGAATTTTGTTCACCTGGAGTTTTGCATATATTTTAACTCACTCCACACATACTTCTCTACTTAATGCATTCTGGGTACTCTAGAGTTTTTTCTATGTTTTCTATCCGCTTCATTTTATGGTTTAGTTGTTTGTTAACACTTTAGATTGATTGATTATAACCAATATGAAAGCAGAGCCAGGATCTGTTATAAACCTTCCCTCATGATCTTTATTTTCCCTCTGCTGTACACACACACACACACACACACATGCACACACACACACACACATTCAGACCTACTACCTAGCACATGGTCATGCACAGAGTAGGGGCATAGAAAAATAATTGGATAAGTGAATAACTCTGTGTGATAAGTAGTAGGAATTTTTTTCTATTAATAAAAATCTGGGGAACCATAAATCTCCAATTGCTTGATATTACCACTTAGAAGCAGAAGCCTACATACTGAATGTTTTTATTTTCCCCTGCATCCTACAGTCTCAACTCTTGATACTCAAAAGTATGGTCTGGGAACAGCTCAAGGCGCCACCAGGGAGCTTGTTAGAGAGTTCAAACCTCAGTCAACTCAGTCAGAATCTGCATTTTAACAAGATCTCCAGGTGATTCATATACACAGTCATGTTTGAGGAGCACTGTATCCTCCTGAAGTTGCAACAGGCTGAGGTTGGTTACCCTTTTTGCACATCTGTGTGGGCATTTGTCTTCACAATTCAGTGTATTACAATTGTGAATGTTTACATATTTGAATATTTTCCCTATAAGCATATTTTTTCTTCATGTGGTGTTTGAGTCAAAGTCACTACAATAATAACTTTCTTAGACTGTTAGAATAAAACCTTCAAAAGCCCTTAGTGTAACCAGTACCTACATGTAGGGTAATTAAATGAGTACTTAATAGATAATCAGTTGATTAGAGAACTAATTAATGAACAAAACAGTGGGGATAATATGAGATTAGGGAACCTTTTGAAAGGATAGTAATATTGTTCTGTTGGCTTACATAGATTGCCTTTGTGCTAATGAGGATCATTGTTTCAATTAATGACATTTCAAGCTAGTGATTTTTTAGTACTTTGTGCAGAGTCATAGCCAGAGTGACCCAAACCTATGGAGTCAATGAGGACTTATAAGACAAAGGGAAATAATCATATATTATTCATTTTAATACGGGTACCTTTTTAAAGTTGTATTCAATGTCCATGTGGATCGATTCAGTTAATGAAATACTTACTGAGTTCTTAGCATGTGGCAGACAGTTTTGTAGGGGCACCCATAAAGACAGTAAAATGTGTTTTTTTTTGCCTCATGATTTATCATCTAGTGGGGCAGGGAGGCATGGACACTCTCAACTAAAGGAAGTATAAGCTAACTGCTAGATGGCAACAGCCTGGTGTGGGGTATATTAGGGTTCTCTAGAGGGAAGGAACAAAACAATAAGATGTATGTATATTTATATATATAAATACATTTATTTTAAGAAATTGGCTCATGTAATTACTAACACTGGGAAATCCAAAATCTGTAGATTGACCTGACCGGCTGGAAACCCAGAGAAGAGCCAGTGCTGGAGCTCAAGTTTTATGGCTGTCAGGCTGCAGCTTTCACTGTTGCTCAGGGGAGGTCAATCTTTTGTTCTTTTAAGGCTTTCAACTGATTGGATGAAGCTCACCCACATGATAGAAGGCAACCTGTTTACATACTGTTCACTGATTTAAGTTAACCTTATCCCAAAATACCCTCATAGAAACATCCAGAATAATGTTTGAATCCATAACTGGGCCCCATGGTCCAGCCAAGTTGACACATAATATTAAACAACACATGGGGGTAGAGATGAAGGTATTCTGTATTTGGACAAGATTATAGATAGCATCCTGAAGGTTGTGGCATTCCAGTTGACATTTTAACAATGAAAGGGTTAGCAAAGAAGAACAGAGTCATTTTATGTTGAGAGATATTACCTGATTAATAAAAGCACAGTGTTACGGAAGTATTTGTGGGATGATAGGTTGTGAGCTGACCAGAGCAGGAAGTTTGGAAAGAAATGTATTAGCGCATAGACCTAAAGCCACCTTTACAGCCTAATTACAAGGGTCTGTGAAAGTCAGACTAAAGAAAATGAACGACAGTGAGGTTTCTGGGAAAGGGAATGATCTTGCCTCACTCAGAAGAATCAGTCTGTCTGCATTATGAGAGGTGGAGGTTGAAGTACATGATAAAAGGGAGGCAGACTAACAAGTTAGGACACAATATCTATATTTGAAGTAAAAAGAAGTGCACATCCCAAGAACAGTAGCAAAGGGCGGGAACAGGGAGTGGAAGAGAGCAAGGATATGTGAAGGAGATAGTGGTAGATGGATCTTGGACTTTGATGGAATGTGGAGCTATTTTGTTGAAGTATAAGAAAATGTTAGACCAAGATCCTATATCTCTGACTGAGAACAAAAAGTGATTGTCAATCAGTTCTTCCTTTCATATATTTATGCAAAATATATTGAAATTGAAACTAAATAAAAACAGCTACCAAGAGAAAAGACTGTTTCAGTTGAGTAAAAATGTGGAGCTGGCTTTTTATTTTAACGTATAAAATAAAATTATTTCTGCAGACTAATTGGTGGAAATACTCTTATCACTACTGTGAAGATTATAGGCTCACTAGGGCCAAGCAGTTTCACCTTGGCTATAATTAGGCAGTCATCTAGGAGAGCATGAGATCAGCCTTCAGTTGCCTGTTTCAAGGAATACTGTCAGTTATTTAAAATGAAGGTTAAAACTCACCTTCTTCCATTCCCTTCCTGCCTTTTTCCTATATTTAGAGAAATTGAGGCAATTGAGGGTGTTTCTTGTTTAAGGGAATCTGTTGATGGAGACTTACAGACCTCCATGCACCATGTCGGTTGTATAGCTTTGTATGGTGTGTGTAGCATTTTCCCCTTTGCTCAGGGGCTGAAGGGATGGATTGTAGTGTTGGCAATATAAAGGAAGATTAGAAGTAATTTGATTTTTATCATTTTGTCTACTCAAAGAAGTGCTTGTGTTGTAATTGGAGGGCATGACCCTTTCTAAGAATAATGTGCACTCTGTCCCTCGAATGAAAGGAAGGAGGCAGCCAGAGAGTTTGAAATGTTGATCATATGGCTTAGCTTCTCCCATCGGGATATATGGTGGTATCATTAATCTTGATAGGAAACCCAAGAGCAGGAACAAAGGGATTTTATTGTTTTCCTTCATTTGCTTTGTTCTCATACTGGGCATAGAGGGCAAATATGAGTCAGTATTAAATTTGAAAACGTGCAAGAGAAAATGTGCAAGAAGTTAGGGTCCAAAAAAAAATTAAGGCATATTGATAAGTCCATCATGTTCTTTGAAATATTAGGAGTCATATGTGTTATATTATTTTTAGTAAGAATTGATGAAAACACACAAATATTTACATTTCATAAAACTTTTAGAAAATGTATGGTTAATCATATGAAATCAACTATGACATATCCAAGATGGTAAAATATTCCCATTGTGTGAATAGTAATATGTTGATTCAAGTTGAAGCCACAATCATGAAAATTTCCCTAGGAAAAGTAATGTTAATAAAAGGAAGGCATTGTTGTATAAGCACAGGGCTATGTAAGTGATGAATCAGTAAATTCTACTCCTGAAACTAACATTACACTATATGTTAACTAACTAGAATGTAAATAAAAAAATGATAAGAAATTAGTGTTCTAATACAAATGATTCATCATTAATGTATTTTTGGTTTGAAATAGTGAGAGTCTGCATCTGTCCAAGCACGGGAATATGAAGCTTGTGTTTCTCAAGAGACTGTCACTGCAAAAAGATGTCACTACTTTGTATTTGACAATGTGATGCATGAAAATTTAAATAATATATTATTAATTCTATTTTACAGTGTATCATTTTAATCATATATACCAGTAACTAGTCAATATTCTATTATAATCTGTAGAAGTAAATAAAAATTAGATGTAACTCAGATACTTAGATTGAGTTAACACATTCAATGTGACATGAAAATCGAAACACTGAGATGGCAATTCTAGAAACTGAGTCATTTTCCTTGGGTACTTAGATCTGTTTGCCTTCTGAAAACCGTTATGATTTGTAATTGCCAACAGAATAAAGCTCAAAGTCCATATTATACCATATCACACATTCCATGATTAGAGACTAACTTTTCAGCTTTATGTTGACCTCTACCCCACACTCTGCTTTTTTGGTTTTGTTTTTGTCTGAAAAAGCCATGCTACTGAATCCATTTGTGTGTTCCTGTAAAAGCGGCTCCTCTTCTTGGAAAACTCATCTGTCAGTCTGACAGATCCTATTTATCTGCAATACTTCATTCAATTATCAACTCATTTATTTAAAAAAAATCTTTTTTTGTTGTGTTCCCTTGGTTTCTCGGGTACATCACTCACATGCTCATTTCCTTCTGCATTTAATAGGCACCTTTTGCATTTTATTGACACCATTAGTTTATGAATCTGTCTCAACCACAGAACAGCAAACCTTTTGATGGCTGATCTCATGTCTTATTCTTCATTCTAACAATACATTCTGGCATAGAATACAGGTTCAGTGGAAGTTTCCTGAAAGAGTAAGTAAATAATGACATCTATGGTCTTGCTGGACCTCTGTGCTCATGCAAATAAATTGTGAGAACATAAAATCACCATCTACTTATTGACAAAAACTTTATAATACTTAACTTCTATGTGAATTATACATGGGTTTACCTCTTTTACTCCTCCTCCCCAACACACACACACACACACACACACACACACACACACACACACAATTAGACTAAACACTGGGAGAAATAACAGAAAATAGTTAAATTTTAAAAAACATTTCTTCAACACAAAAGTACTTATTGAACACCTATTGTGTATTACTTTCTATAGTAAATAAGCTAAAGAGAGAAGTTTGCATACTATAATTTTTCACTTGCCACTACATATTTGCTACAACTCTTAAATAAATTTAGGTTATCATCGTGTTTTAAGCGTACTTTAAAACCACTTTGTGTTATATGGATAGATCTTACTCTCATTTTATTTTTAACAAATTAAAAACAAATTGAGGCACAGAGAGCTTAAATGCTTTTAAAACTCATAATGCAGTATTGGAACTTGAATTCCAGCCTAGTAAGTCTGGCTCCGGAATCTGCATTCTTTAAATTTTTTAATATTTATTTATTTATGTATTTATTTATTTGAGAGAGAGAGAGCAAGCAGGAAGGGACAGAGAGAGAGGGAGGCACAGACTCCGAAGTAGGCTCCAGGCTCTGAGCTGTCAGCACAGAGCCCGACGTGGGGCTCAAACTCAAGGACTGCGAGATCATCATCTGAGCCAAAGTCGGACACTCAACTGACTGAGCCACCCAGGTGTCCCCAGAATCTACATTCTTTACTACTATCTGCTTGCAGTAGTTGATGATTTTAAGGAATTCATGGTTTGTCAGAAATGGTAGATTTAGAGATGAGTAATAAAAACATTGCCATAATATAAACAAAGTACTCTGAAAGAAAACAAAGGAGTACTTGGCCATGGAATTGTTTATATCAGAAATCAGACTACAGTCCACCGGCCATATATGGCCTACAGTCTGTTTTTGAATTGCCTGCTGTCTCAGAATGTGTTTTTACATTTTCCAAATGATTATTAGAAAAACAAAAAGAAAAATAAACTTTCCTGACATATAGAATCTTGTGAAATTTAAACTTTGGTGTCCACACATATGTTTTATTGGAACATAGCCACACTAATTAGCTTATGTGTTTTTTGAAAGCCGCCTTCCTGATGCAACAGATTTGAATGGTTGGAGATCACATGGCCTATAAGGCCTAAAATATTTACTCTCTGGCTCTTTACAGAAAACCTGTATGAATTCTATTCCAGAGAGAGCTTTTTCTACCAACTGAAGTTTGGGAGGAAGAGCATGTGTGAGTACAAAGCCATGAAGACATGAAGGAATGTGGTGTGTTTAGGAAGGCACAGATAGTTGAGTATGGCTAATGTCTATCTGCCAAGTGAGTTGCAGTTTATGGAAAGAAATTCTCATTTTTTTAAGCAGGAAGTAGAAATTATTGAACTGTTTTAATGGGCCATTCCTTCCTTTTCTAAGCCCTGATAAATAAATGTTGATTTTGCTTCAAACTTAATAACCCATGTTGGTTTCGTACCTTTTAAAAAAGAGTTCTTTCTTTCTTCTCATCTTCTTGTCCAATAAGCCATGCTGTTTCTTACCATTATTGACAAGGTTTCCCACATGAGGAATTGTTTATCTGCAACCCATTTTTCATAGGATAAGTGTCCTGTGAGTTCCTTAGATGAGATTATACAAAGAAATGTTCATTATTATTTTCATTGTTTTTTATTCACATCATTGTCATTATCATTATAGTTGTCATTCATCTTTCTCCTTGTATTTTCCCCTTGCTCCCTAAGGTTTTTCTACTATACTTTATTTCTTATTAGGAATTTGTTTTATTTGGTAGATGTATCTTTGCTATTTTCTTACTGCCTTATTTCCACCTACTAGGTGACTGGTGTGTGTGTGTGTGTGTGTGTGTGTGTGTGCGTGCGTGTGTGTGTACATGTACATATATATAACAGAGAGGGTCCAAACATCTGTGCATAAAATAATGGTCAGGACTTAAGATCCATCATCCTGCCAATAAAGTTTCTAGATATTAATCTGATTTATGAGGAGTATTTGGGCTTTGTTTTATCTGTTAAGTGAACTCTGTCAGTGATCAACTCACTGACACCATGAACAATGGCCAGGACAGGACCAGTGGAGACTCATTTCAAATGAGAGTTCTGTGAATTATCAGCACAGTTCTGTTGCCTTCTGCCCCCTCCTCCCACCAAGTGTTCTGTGATGCTCTATTACAGAAACAACAAGTCATACTCAGGAGTTTCTTGATGTTAGGAGAATGAGTGTATGTTGGGAAATGGTGACCATCAGCAGCTTTGTTCTTTTTTTTTTTTACTCTTTTTTTTTTTTTTTAAACTTTATAGTTTATTGTCAGGTTAGTTTCCATATAACACCCAGTGCTCTTCCCCACAAGTGACCTCCACCAAGACCATCACCACGCTTTACCTTTTCCCCTTCCCCTTCCCCCCTCAGTTTGTTTTCAGGATTCAAGAGTCTCTAGTGTTTTTTCTCCCTCCCTCTCCCTAACTCTTTTTCCTCCTTCCCCTCCCCATTGTCCTCTATTGGGTTTCTCCTGTTAGACCTATGAGAGCAGCTTTGTTCTTGATCCTGATGGGGAAGGAATGCTGGGGGATAAGGGATCATAGCCAAGAAACTACATGATGTCAAATCTAAGTTACGATTACCATTTTTGCACAAAACTTCCTTAAATAGTCAAAATACAATATTAGGTTTGGAGAAATCTTCTTAAACAGATAAGATACTGTTTCTCTTTCTATTCCCCATAATGCTTAAGTCAGTCGTTGGTGTTCTGGTAAGCAACTGAATAGGAAGAACTGTTTCAGTTCATTATCGCTATAGAGAATTACATGGAAACTCAATTAAAAAAATCACTGCATTTCATAAAATCTCTAAAGAAATTATTTTGGCTGGCACGGTCACTGGAAGCACACAGCCTCTTATTTGTTCAGTGTTTTCCTTTACAGAACATCAGATAACATGTCAGAATATTTTATAAAATTAGAAATGTCACATGGTACAAATCCTTATAATGCACAGCTAGACATAGTTAAAAATCATATATATGCTCTCTGTTCTTTTCTGTCATTTAGATTTTACTGCTTTATAAAGTACACTGTCTACTGGACTAAAATCTTATTTTCTAAAATCATATAAAATGAAAACAAAACAAAAGTCTACTCTGCATGTAGTACGTAGAATTGGGATTCCACTGTTTGGAGTCTGTTACTATTATGTTGCTTATGTTTTTCCTGTTTATTGATTTCATTTATCAAAAGCAGCCAGGGGTCTCTGTCATATACAGCATTGTTCTGATAGGACAAGTCTAAATATGAATTAGGTAGAGTCTCTGTCCTTAAGATGTTTTAATGGTTTTCATGGTACTTTGTGCAAAATTCAGGACTGCAGAGTTATGGTATCCAGGGACCACTTGTTGACATCCCTTTTCCTGTACTGTGGACATCATCAGTCCATCATCCCATTGGACAGAGTAAGTTAAAGGCTCACCCAGACTCAAGGGCAGGAGAGAGGTTTCATCATATTGACAGGAGTAGTTTCAAAGTATTATGAAAGAAGATTAAGGGAGGTGTTTAGATATAAAACACCGTATGATAGAATTTATACGATTCTGAACTTTTCTATTATTAAGCACAAGAGAGCTTCCAATTTAGCCTCTGCAAAACCTTACATTCTCAAAATCTTTCTTTTCTATTTTGCTTCTCTGCAAAACTTTTTATATTAAATCTATTTGAGCTTAATGAAATTCTGTTGTTAACAATGGATTAATTATGGGGGGCCTGGGTGGCTCAGTCGGTTAAGCATCCGACTTCAGCTCAGGTCACGATCTCACCCTTGTGGGTTCGAGCCCTGCATCAGGCTCTGTGCTGACAGCCTTTTAGGGATTCTGTGTCTCCCCCTCTCTCTGCCCTTCCCCTGCTCATGCTCTGTCTCTCTGTCTCTGTCTCTCTCTCAAAAATAAATAAACATAAAAAATTAAAAAAAAACCCGATGGATTAATTATTATTTTCTTGATTAAACAACTGTTTATTGAGTTTGTATAAGCCAGGAACTTTGCTAGATGTTGGGCTAATAATTTGAAGATACATTCCCAACCTCAAGTTTGTCATTCAGAAGAAGACCTGAAACATGAATAAATAATGTATTCTTTTGAATTACAGCATTTCTCCAGAGTTGTATATAACCCTTTTAAACTATACCACAAGTAAGTCTCATTATAATTTTTACTTTTTCATATATAACAGGACTTCTTTAAAAGTAGGAGTATTGTACACAAGTTGACTAATAATTAATTGTCAAATATGATAGTGATGATGATGTTCCTGATATTATCTCCTCCAAGATTAACTGCCTACTTGAAACGTTTGTCTTTTATTTTTAATGTGGTTTTACTTTTTGCAGGCAAAATTATGGGCAGAATTTTAACCATTTATGAGCAGAGGAATTTCGTGACTGATCTTTACCACGGCTTTCTTATACTTTCTCTTGTCATTTCTTTTAGCTGTTGTTATGCCATAAACTGCACTTGTCTACTGAGGCTTTTAGATAATTATAATTTTATGTGTCCTGCTTAATAGTTTTATGTGTAACTGGTACTTTATTGTTGCACAGCGTTTTTCCCTGTAGGATATATGGGGGGGGGATAATATATTCATCCTGTCTACTTATCTGCCTTACCATTCTGTGGGAATCATTGCCAGAAGATCATGTGCACTTGTCTATGGATGGATAAAAGGAGGAATTGATTTAGTTTCATAGCAATAAAATTAAATTATATTTCAGGCCTCCAGTTATGAGTTGGTGTAAGGCCTCATCTCTATAGCATATGAGAAAGTGTTTCATATATATAACAGAGGCTTACTCTTTCAAAAAAAATTTAAAATGTAATCACTTTGATGAATTGTATTTATTTTATATTTCTATCATAAAAACAGTTATTACATATATTTCAACCTTTTTTATTACTCTGTGAGGTATAGAGAAATAAACTCTGAGTTTCTAAAATAGGGGTATCATTTGCTGGGGTTTTAGGGAAGGCTGAATCATCAGAACTTGTCAGAAAAAATTTGAGACCCAGGGCATTATACCAGAGGTGAACTCTTGGTACTTGGTATTTAAGTCACACTTTGGTAGTCATTTTACATATTTTCATTTCTACGTATTTCGAAAATAATTTAAGTCTCTAAGAGTACAGAGACCACCTTTTGCCAGTTGTCGACATTTTGCCACATTTTAAATTTTTGAGCCATTTGAAAATAAAACTACATACACCATGATTCTTCATCTGTAAATATTTTAATATATATTTCTTTAAAAAAGGTTATTCTCCTATGTACTAGCAACATGATTATCATTCACCACCATGTATTATTGTCTCAATATTATTTATACTTTAGTTCGTATTTACATTTGTTACGATTGTTCTCAATTTTTCTTGATTTGATCCAGGAGCTGATCAAGGGACCAGCATTCCAATTGTTTTGTATGTCTAGTCTCCTTTAATCTAGAGCACTGACCTCCCCACTTCCATCATCTTTGTCTTTCTTAAGACATTTTTGTTGAGGCCAAGTAAGTTGCTTTGTAAAATATCTCCTCTTTGGATGAAGCTTATGGTTTCTTCATGAATAGATTCATCTTGGCAAGAATACTGCCTTGCTTCTGGTTGACATTTTTGTATCCCATCAGGAGGCATTATGTCTGTTTGTTCCATTTATTTTAGGAGACTGTGTGTTTGGTTAACATGTTAACCATTAGCTTTCTTCGTTTTAAGAGTATGCATTTCCATCCATAATTAAGTAATTTCTTGGGTAATGCTTTGAGGTTGTGTAGTAATCTTGTTTTCCAATAAGCCATTGGTATTTTTTTGAGTTCCAGTTATTACATCTGTGTTCAGTATCTGACATTTTTCCTTGAAGAAACACTCTTTTTCCTTCCAAATCTCAAGTTTGACTAGGGGTTACCTTTCAGAGTGGCTCCAATGTGGTTTGTGATATGTTCCCATTAGTATTGAAGCATTTATTTGCTTTCTGACAAAACCATTGTTCTTGTACTTTCCCTCTACAGACCTGGAATTAACCATTTTCCAAGGCAACCTAACAGGAAATAGTGTTTAGAAAGTAGGATCTGGGGAGTAGATACATTCATTGCTACTTGGGGCCATTTCTCCATGGCTCTTTAATGAATGACTCTAGGATGCATATGTTCTAAGGGGAAAAATGACTTGAAAGAACTCTTGAGCTGGATGTAAATGATTGTGAATCATGTTGATTACTTCACCTCAAACTTACCATCTCAAGGTTCTTCTTCATCCTTCCTATGATGTGTGTGTGTGTGTGTGTGTGTGTGTCTGTCTGTCTGTCTGTGTCTGTCTGTCTCCCATAGTGAAACCCAGAGTTCCCACATATCTGTATGTTTAGCCATTTATAATTCATAAAATAGTTGCAGTATAAAGGGTTCTTTGCAGAGGCTACACAGAACTAAGGTTATATGAACTAACACGTAGCTCTTTCCTTTGGTGGTTTAATTCTTCCCCATTGTGGGACATATTAAGTCATCACTGGTTTTTCTTTATACCTGCTGTGTGGTATTAGTACACCTCTAGGTACTCACCAATGTTTTGGTGTGTGTGTGTGTGTGTGTGTGTGTGTGTATTTGGTGAACAAATATTAACTGGAGTTGGGATTTTTCTTAAAAGATCTTTGGCCTGCAATGCAGTGTTTCCTCTACAGACATCTAAAGAGCTAAGAACACAAAATTCTTACTCTGTGGATGAAAGAGAGCTTCTGAGATAAAAGAAGTACAGGGTGTAGAGCTGAAGAAGAAAGAGACAATGGATTCAATTATACTTCTAACTGAACAGATGTGAGGAATCTGGGGGCTCTGTGGCTGGTTTTGGTAATCCTGGAAATGGTCTTTGTTGACAGTCTTAGATTGCAAAGACAGGAGCTGTTTTTTCGTTTAATGTTTGGCTGCGGTGAATAGTATTGCACATGAAGTACATAAGATGCTACTAGAAGGCTGAAATCCAAGGTTTTCCTAAGAACTTGACAGGCAGAGCAATCTCAGAGACTACTTTTACCATTATCTGACTATAGAGGGAAACGAATCCTACAAATCACATTTTGAAGAACTTAGGAAATATCAGCACCTAACTTAAATATTTTTTTAAACGAATGATTCTGATTATTATTTTTAACTTGCTCTGTTGCAGACATATGATCTTATTTACTATATACTGAACTGTAAGTTAGATGTTATTAGTCCTACTTTATAAATGAGGATACTGATGATCAGAGAGGTTCTGCAAGTTTTGTAAGGCCAAACAGCTAATAATGGCAAAGATGAAATTTAAATTTAAAATTATCTACCTCCAAACCCCGTAACTTACTCATATAGTTTGTTATTCATAAAAGGATCAAAGTAACTGAATATCCATTTATCCAGAAAATAAGCATAATGAACTTTAGAAGACCAAGAGAACACAAAATTCAACAAAGCATTGGGTAGGAAATCCCTGCACATTTTTTTATGTTTTTGATTTGCTTTTGAATTTATTGACAATGAGTTAATGGAGCCTGATTTTAGTTGTATTAGATGAATATATATCTCAGAGATTTTGTGTAACAGACCTTCTTGCCCATTTGGTACTTACTGTGTACCAGACACTGTGCTAATTACCTTGCATTAATTAAGTCATTTACATCACAGTAGATCTGTAGGTTGGGAGTAATTATTTTCATTTTACGTATGAGGAAACTGAGGCTCGGTGAAGTTAAATGACTTGGTAAGCACATTGCTGTCAAGTAGCAATACAGTCACCTGATCCTATACTCTTTACATTTCATTTTATACTGCCTTCCAATGAGAGATTTTATTATTTTCTGTTTAATATAATTTGTAAAATCTTCTCTTCTTTTTAAAATGGGAAGGTGCATTTTATAGTTAGCTAATTAGTTCAAAGTACTTATTTTTGAATATGTACTCCTAGGTGTAATCTGAATCAAAATATTATTATATCATTGGTTTGGAAAGATAAAAGAGGCAAAATATTTTATTTTGTTTCTGGACAATTGTATAAATCAGAGATCAATTTGTGATATATTACTATACCGACTCATAGCACTCCATCAACAAATATTCTTAATGTTTCTACTTTGTTCCTAGCACTGCTCTAGCTGGGCATAGAGGAAGGAGGTGAGCAGATGAAACACCTTCCGTCATGGAACTACTCACTAGAATGTTGAGTAACATGTACTTACAAACAAGATACTTGGAGATTCAATAGATATTATTTAGACCTTCGATGGGTGGGGAGTGGAGCTTTTTAGGTTATGTGGTATTGACTCAAAGAAAAAAAATACACAGCTAACTCTAAAGAAGAATCTATTTTAAATTATTTACCATAATTAGGAAAAATAATGTTTTCTTAAAGATCTAACACCCCTTCAAATACATTGAGGAGCACTGACAAAGTTTCCTGTAACTATAATAAAGGTGTCATGATTAGTGCCCTGCCAAAAATTGTGAAAAGTCTGGGATTTTTACCTTCTCACAAGCTAAAGTGTTAGCCTGCCCTAGTTTCATACATGTTGGCAGAAGATCAAGGCTCCTGGGTCAGAGGCAAGGTGCTTCATTACTCACATACAACAAGAAGTGTGACCTTCATATAACTGTCATGTTCACATCTGTTCCTTGTGTGTCCCAAGTCTGCAGGGGCAATATGGGAGGGGGTCCTGGAGGGCTCCGCATACACCATGGATTTGCATCACAGTTGAAGACTGAAGCTTGGGATCTTTTGTAAGAGATTGCAGTCTTTTATAAAGGATTTCCTGCAGAGGGAAATTATTATTATACTAGACAGCAAAAAATTCCTGCCTGGAGGGTGACACTATCTCTGTCTTCCAAGGCTGTTAGCTATACATATGTCCTTGAATACTTAATCCTGAACAGAGGACATCAGTGTCTTTGTTCTCAAAAGGAGCAGAAATGTGAGACATCCATAGAGAATTATCTTTCAGTATCCTTCACTCCATACTACCAATTTTTCATGGCTTGATAATGAACTATCACTAGAAACTGGTTACTTGTGTATATTGCATATAGGGGAGAATGACATATTTAGATCACATATGTGAGGGGATTGGTCATAAAATGTCTAACTTACATACGAGGAAAATGAAGTTCATGCTCAATATTCCATAGTTAATCAATGTCAATGTCAGGATTTAATACCAGATGTTTTCAGTAATCAAAAGAACCCAATATTCAGTACATAACTATATCTATGCAATTTCTAGCATAAATAGATAGAACTCCTCCATGCTGAAAACGACTTTCAGAATTTCATGTTAGCATGACATCCACATCTATTTGGCATTCACCCATATTATCAGCTTTCACCTGAGAAACACTTTCCATTATGTAGTTCAGTCTACTGAAAAATGTGCTGGCACGAACCTCCTCTCACAGGTTAGAGAAGTTGGTGCAGTTCTGGCTCTATGCAGCTGGAAAGGTGGTTTCTTCAGGGCAATCTGCTGATGGATATTCTAGCCCTAGTGAGTTCTAAATGTGTCTAGATTAGAAACATCTACAGCGCATTCTCGAGTTACAGTTTATAGGAAGATCAAAGCAGGACATAATAGCATTCTATGGAGTTTTGAAAGAACTGGTTTTTTTTTTTCTTCCCCAGCACAATAAAGTTTGTTTTCTAGAGTTTAGTAAATATTTAAGTGTCTTCAGTCAGCAGGGCAGCATTATTTTCAATATCCATATGATTTATCAGCTGGGATGTGTTTTAATATACAAGTCCCTTACATACATGATTTTCAGAAATGTGCTGTGTTGGAGTGATTTTTGTGTATGTGTATGAATTCTTAAATCCCCCTTTTCTAGGTGACCAAAATTCTTATAATTATATATTTGAATTAATGAAGACCATGAAAGCACTGTGACAGAATAATTATCTTTAATTATACTAATTACATAAATGGATAAAAATTGATGATTAGGGCATTACTCTGTGAAAATAATAGCTTTATTAATGATTGGATCTTCTTGTAACTTATCTTAACCATCCCCCCTACCTTTTCTGACTTACATTTGACATCTAAAAGTTTAGGAAAAATTTTGAACTCAGAGTCCTTCATATGTACCCTGAGTTTCTATGCTTTTTTTGAATTAACTAAGATGATTTGTGTTGCCAAATTTAGCAAATAAGAATCCATGGCCTTCACTTAAATTTGAATTTCAAATGAACAGCGGATATGGCTTTTTTAGTGTAAATCCAAATATCACAACATGAGTTCTGTAAGGCAGTGCACTCAGTAACTGTTAGTTGGATGTGTTTCTAAGAGGATATATACCCAGTCTGCTATCCAGTATTTCCACAAAATATAGAAAGTATTGCAAGGATTTTACTGAAATGCGAATTAGCCCCAGAAGTAAAATTTTAATGCTTCAGTTTAAACTGTAAAAGTTGTCACCTGCACATTACAAAGGTCACATGAAGGTTACATGCCATTCTTTGGTTATACAATACAGGCATAAAGTTTTTTTCTTAAATAATGCTTATATTCTAGTGTATTTCTCATTAAGGAAGGCAAATGAATTTAAAGATACATGTTTTCCCCAAACTAGTTTTTAAAAAAGGACAGATATTTTCTTGATTTTTATTAATAACAATTTAAGTTCCCACAAGACTTCGTCAGACCCCATTTCTTTTCTATCATATTGTTAACTGACAGTGTCCATGAATTACTTATCAAATAATTGTCTGTAATGTTTTCCTTCTTTATTTATTACTGGGATTCATGAATATGCAGGGATTGGCTTATTCCTATTGTGGTTTGATTATTTGGTGAAAGTAATAAGGGAACAAGTAATGTCATTATTTTGGGGTCTGAAAATAATACATTTGCATAATGGGGTTTCAAACTTTGAAACACAGAACTTTGCAATGCTTCTCATGGAGAGCAGTTGTGCTTGTGATCGAGAGAGAGAGAAGTTAACTTAGATGCTCTGTGCAATCAGAATATAGACTCTGTTGCTAACTTTATAACACCACTCCACTGCTGATGATTTTCTTAGAAAACTATTTATAATTACAAGTTCTTAAATAAAAAGGAGATTTGTCTCAGAGTCAAGTCTTAATGACTGCTTTGCTCTTTTGATCCAGGGACTGGGCCACTTTGCGGAGAGCTAACCTTTCCTAAAATAGCCCTGAAGCAGTTGTGTTAAGGCCCCTTTGCAGATACTCCCTAATGCGAGTTTAAATACTGTGGTGTCCTTTATCAAGGAGAGCCCACACACTTCCAAAGCTGTCACAGCTGGCTAACTCTGGTCCGATTCATAAGGGATTAATTGGCCATGGGTGCTCGTGAGCTGAAATACTGTCATAGTGGCTGTAGATCTGTCAATTTGATACACAAGGTAATCAAGTCCAGTAATAGACTCTCCATGAATGTTAATAGCTTGCCTTAGCAAGAAATCATTAAAGGCTGTTTACTTGATGTCACATGGAAGAACATAGTCTGGACTTTTAGTTCAAGATCATTTGATATTTTGTGGGATAAACTTCTTTCCCAAAACTGTACTAAATATCAAATATGTTGTGGTTGTTTTGAGACTAACTACAAAGGAAATGAAGCTTTGAGAACCTTGAGCTTGAGAAAACAACCTCAAACTGAAAAATAAAACTAAAATACATTTTTTCTAAGTTTCTTTTTAGCCTTTTTTTTTTGGTAATGGTTCAAACAATCAGAAAAAAATTGAGTGAAAAGTAGAAGTTTACTTTTCCCTTGTTTCCAGTCTCCCCCCACCCCCACCCCCACCAGGGCTAACTTGGTTTCTCGGAGATGAAATCTTTCCAGATCATTTACTATTCATTTACAAATAGAGTTTTATATACTCACACATGTAAATAGATTTATGTATTTTTATATGAATGGGATTATAGTTTACTTTTCTTTAAAAGCATTTTTGTTGTCTGTATATATAAATATATTGCATTGTAACAGTTGAACAATATTCCCTAAATTAAAGGTGCACTTTACTTTGTTTAAATGTTAATTACATTTCAATTTTAGAAATTTTCTAAGAAACTAAATGAGGAATAAATTATTTAATTTCAGGTTAATTATTTGAAATATTTTTTGATTCTGCACCTATCACATATTTTAATGTGTAACGCAGAGCCTAACACCTGCAGCCTTGCACAATATTTAAGGCACTGAATTTTTAATATGAACTTTCACACTTTGGTGTCCTAGATTTCTCAGGAATGATTAAACTTCTCATTGGACACCACTTGAGAATATTTGTCTGTGGCTCCATCCTTAGGGGTAATTGTCCTATATTAGGAAATTATTGGAGGAGAGGGGAAAATGATGAAATTACAGATTGATCAGACAAAAAGGTGACTTTGCTGAAACAAGAATTCTAGCATTAACAGTTGAATTGAGGAGTATCTGCCATCCCAAAGTGTAGGGAGAAGTTTGAGGACTGCCAGAGATTTCCTGAGATTAAGCACTCTGGATATTGCTGTTAAGCACCACCCAGGAAGGATTCATTCTAAGACTCTGACATGTATTCTACACACAAACTTTTTAAGTCAGGTGAATGACTATGCTTCTGGACAGCCAGCATATCTGAATATGTGCAAATTAGAGAAATACTTTCCCTTGTAATTTATCAGTTATGTAAGTAAAAATATAGCTACAATAAACTATCATAGAGAAGAGATTTTAAACGTTATTAGGGTTAAGTTTATTAATAGTCTTCAAATGGAGCATATAATTGGCTCATGAAATTCTGTTATCATTGTATTTAGACTCTAATTAGTAGCCAATCCTAGTAGTTTCTTTTTACTCCCTGTGTTGAAAATCACCTCGGTATTCAGTATGTTTAAAAACAATTCAGTTCAGATTACCTGTATTATAATAGAATGAATGATTTAAAACAATATATAAAAATAGGGTGTGAAAACACCAAAAAGGATATTGGAAATGGACATAATATATTATATGTGTGTGTGTATATATATATATATATGTACATATATATATATATATAATATATGTACATCTCTCCTAGAGTTACCAGGAGAATTGACACATTCAACGCATTTTTAGCATATTTAAGCTATATTTAATACATTTAAAGCAATTAGTATAGAGAGTTTAAATTGTAGTTGCTTACTAAATTGTGGATTTCATCTTATAGTTAACACTCAGTTGATAGATCATAAAAATATGGGCACATATTTTCATAAAAAATAATACAATCAAACCTATAACGATTTGTTCAAAAATTTAAGGTTTATTAAAAAATGACATTTATTTTTAGGTTCTGAGTGCATTGTAATGGACAGTTCTTTGTGATGTGGCCGCTGAGTAGTGTTGTTACAGAATTGAAAGAGATCTTCGTTCTCTCTGTTGTATTATCCTACACTCAAAACTGCAGCTCATCTGGCAAGTTATTCTGCCATCTTTTTATGTAACAGGCAACAATCAGTTTAAGATTTCTAATGCAAGAGTACCGACTGCTCTGAGGTTTATATTCAATGAACCCTGAAGTGTAAGTGGAGAGGAAGAAGGGATGTCAGTCAGTACTGGTTCCATCCACTCACCACCATCTTCAGAAAGCCATGCAGCCCTGGCGGTGACCCAGAGAGATGGTGGCACTTGTCTAGAAAAAGCTATAGCTGAAGAGCCAGATGGGATAATGAATCGGGTGATGAAATAAGCACAGGAGCAAATAAAGACTTACATGTGCTTGGAACATGTGAATGTTTCCAGAAGTAATTCTTTCTCTCTCTCTTTTTTTAATGTTTATTTATTTTTGAGAGAGAGACAGAGACAGAGTGTGAGTGGAGGAGGGGCAGAGAGAGGGAGACACAGAATCCGAAGTAGGATCCAGGCTCCGAGCTGTCAGCACAGAGCCCGACACGGGGCTCGAACTCAGACCGTGAGATCATGACCTGAGCTGAAGTC
>CM053567.1:22071421-22113998 GCA_028646485.1 Cryptoprocta ferox
ATATCATTCCATACCAAAATTATCTTTATATATACATATTTATTTCTGATTGGTCCTGTCAGTTACTGATAAATAAAGGCTTATCAAGAGCCTTCCTTACAGGAACTGAGGGCTTAAAAATTGTTGTTATGAGCTTATGAAAAGAAGACTATCACAGGCAATTAGAAAATACTGTTTCTTTGCACTTCCTGCTTGTGGAGACAAGTAAGCCTTCCCTAGTGTTTTATGAAAAAAGCAGCTGACACTTAAAAAAGCCAATTAGTAATAGAGCTACTTAATTGTTCATTTGGGTTTATGTCTCTCCAAGTCAGTTTGTTTGCTAACATTTTCAATAACAACAAATAGAAAGTGTAGTTTAATGTGAAAATCAATACTTCGCAGAGATCAACAAAACCATAGCCACAAACAAACAGCAAACTAACTTTTTTTTTTTTAATCCGTTTGAACAAGTTTGAATTCTATTATACTGAATCCATCCTATGGAAGATTAAAAAAGAATGAGTCAATTACAAGTGAGAGGAGACAAAAAATTATAGGAAATAAATAAATTCACAAATGTTTTTTGAATAAATGATGTGAATAAAACATTGAAACATCAAAACTCTGTGAAATCCAGGATAATATTAAGGTTTATAAATGCAGATTTTTTAATGCAACATTATTCTCCAACTGTAAACATGTAGCTCAAAAACTATTGTTTAGTAATTCTTTCTACAGATATTTACTCGACACTTATAATGTGCCAGGCATTAGTCCAGACTCCTGGAATAGATCTGTAAATGATTCAAAGACACTTCCCTCATAGAGTTGAGATATTTGAATGGGATGAGAAATGAATAGAAACTAAGCAATAGATATCATACAGCATATAATATTATATATGCACATATATGCATAATGTAGCATGTAAGAATATAGTGTTTGTTATGGAAAAAAAAGAAAAATGTGAAGTAGATAAAAGGGATCAGGAATGACAGTGGTATGAAAGGAGACATTGCAGTTCTAAGTGGGATAATCCCATAGGCTCACTGAGACCTACTGTTTCACATATTAGAAATACATGATGGTGATTTCAAAGTAATATAATTTTCAGCATAATTCAATGTAGCCATTGGCCTCAACCACCCCCTTTTCTTTCTGACGTTTCCAAGATATAACTAAGGAAAAAATGTCAGTCATATTAGGTAGAACCTGGGCTCCAAAATTCAGTACAGAATCTATTGACATGATCTGATCTCAAAAAATACTTTACTTATGGGAGTGCCTGGATGTCTCAGTAGCTCATGTGTCCGTCCAACTTTGGCTGAGGTCATGATCTCATGGTTTGTGAGTTCGAGCCCCTCATCGAGCTCTCTGCTGTCAGTGCAGAGCCTGGAGTATTTTTTGAATCCTCTATCTCCCTCGCTCTCTGCCCCTCCCTCACACTTTCTCTCTTTCTCTCTCTCTCTCTCTCTCTCTCTCTCTCTCTCTCAAAGATAAATAACCATTAAAAATTAATAAAAAATACTTTACTTATGTTAGGTCATCCTGAATGAAAACACTAGATAAGGTATGCCTCATCTATTTCTATTTTGAAGACTAAACTAGAATCGTAGAGCTGCCCCTTTGTTTGCAAGGGCAGTCCAGTCTTATACATGCCTTCTGGTGCCTGACCAACACAAATATTGGGACAAGTGATAGGTCCATTATAACTGGTAAAAGTTGTTCACGTTGGGCCTGTCTATCCAGAACAATAGGTACAGATTTAGCTGTCACATAAGGGCATGAGAGAGAAAAAGAGAGGATTCCGAGAATGAATCCTCTTTACTTTGTCACTCTGGATCATGAGAAGAAGGAAATCACAGAAATAAATGGTGCACCCATTCCAGGGTTCTATTAACTAGGGATGTGACTCAGCGATATTCTATAATATCCCAGGCCAGGGAGTGGAAGAAGGGAGAAGGGCATCATATCTAGGAATTACGTTAAAGGTGGATGGTAAGGAGGGAAGGCCTTGAGACTCTTGAGAAGCGAGGAAATGTCAACAGTGTATGTGGTGCATACATATGTGAAAATATGTCTTGAATGCTACTGCAAGTCTCTTACAAACAATATAGAATAAATCTCCTTATGTTTTGTTAGTCTATTGTTAACAAAAACTGAAGATAAGAGACATTCCTTTAAAAATATGTGCATCCTCATGTAAATGTATTATTTGACATAGAAGTTTGGACATGTGGGGCAGGAATGATGATTGTGGATCCCTTGAAGCACATTATTTAGTAATGGAGAAACTCATAAGCCCAGAATTTTAAGAAAAGATGATCTAGTTCATCCTCCTTAAAATAAGATGCTGGAGTAAAGAAGGGCATGAGAGGAAGCAGTCCAAGTACAAGGTGAATGATATAATCCATTTCCAGATAAATGCACATTAGGGTAGCCCACAGATTTGCCTCCAAAACTGGTCAGAATTCGTATGGAAAGGGAAACTGCCCAATTACATAACTGAGAGTTTCCATAAAATTGAGACAGACCAATTGCTGACAGGTGCAACTATTGTAAGAAATAACAATACATGTCTTACAATTTCACACTCACCTCTTACATAGGTCACCCCAGGCTATCATTTTCCTTAAATGTAAAATACACTTGATTTATTCTGTGTTTTTTATTAATTGGCATAAAATATCTTTACACTAGATCTAAACCCTCATTGCCCTAGTGAAATTTATCTTATTTTAGGCTCAGCTAAACTACCATCCCTTAATAATAGTAAGTTTCTCATCTTGTCTCTTCTGGATCCCTCCCCTCCCTGCCCTGCCCTTCCTTTCATCTGCTTTCTTTCTAAAGTCCTATGCAATTTGTAGAATTCATTTTGCCTTCTGGCACAATTTCTAAAGTTCTGATTTATTTCACTAATTCATTCATTCCACAGATATTTATTGAGTGCCTCCTTATACCAGGCAATATTTCACTTGCTGGCAATATAGTGATGTTCCATAGAGTCCCTGCTCTCACAGAGATTAAAGTCTAATGGGACTAGACAATTGATACATCGATTATTGCAATAAATTCACATGATGATAACAATTTAAAGGAAAAAATAATGATAATGGAATGGAGTAAATTCAACTCAAATTGGCCTAAGCAAATATAAAAGGTTATTTTTGCAATACATAAATTAAAAAATTAGAAGTACAAGAGATTTGAGTCATGTTACCAATTGCATTTAGAACTTACTAATTAGTTGGTGGAAGTACCATACAATAAATGAATTTTAATGACCAGCACAGCACAGGAAACTTTCAGTGAAAATAGGCCAGAAAATCAGCTAAAACTAGTTTTAAATATAAATTTAACATAATGGAGCAGGTAAATGAAAAGTCCAGAGGAAAGGTATTTTTGGTTTTATGTTGTCATTCAAAATCTTGCTTCTGTCCTTTCAGCTTGCCCTCCTTTGTACCTGAATTGGTCTTCACTTTGGCTCCTCTCATTGTAGCAAAGTATTGGCAGATAGTCCTGTTGTGTCCTAAAATCCTCTAAGATCTTACTCACCTCAGAACCAGTACCTCATGTCAGGCAGTCCCACACGCTGAAAGCCTTAGGTCCTTCAGACCTCAAAGGGTGCAGCTATTAAATGGGAAAGGGGAGGGAGGAAAATGGGAACAAATAATTGTCAACCACATTGTCCATCTCTGGAATTAGGGAAAGAGAGTATTCTAGATTCTAACATATGTTCTATGTAAATGTTTTGTAGGATCTTTATATCTATTAGATTAGAATGATTATTGTTGTCATTATGATTATCGCCATTATGTTCAATATATATTAAATAGTTGTCTCTACTTTTTTACCAGAGTATAGTTGTCACACAAGAAAAATACTATAGGTTCCAATAGTAATAGACTCAATAAATACTTATTTTTTCTAATGACTCCTATGCTGATTTCATTTCATTCTTTTAAGTGCATGGTGGCTACTTTAGAAAGTCAGACTCTTAACTTTTCTTCTGTAAAATATGTCATTTGTTCATCTGCAAAATTGCCTAGAGAGAAAACCATATCCCTCTCTATCACTGATCTGCTACAACTTTATGTTCATGATTTAAAATAAGATGTGAAAAGATGTTAAGAACAGGGGTGCCTGGATTGCTCAGCTGGTTAAGCATCCAAGATTGGCTCAGGTCATGATCTTGCCGTTCATGAGTTTGAGCCCTGAATTAGTCTCCATACTGACAGCACAGAGCCTCCCTCTCCCCCTCTTCCTCTCCCTCTCTCTCTCTCCCTCTCTCCCTCTCCCCCTTTCCTTCTCCCTCTCCCTTCCCCCCCCAATAAAAAACTTAAAAAAGCTATTAAGAACAATAAATTGAAATGTATTTACTTAAAGATGGGCTTACACTAAGAAAATTATCTTAAAATCTGTGATTTTTCTTTTACATCTAGTTTAAAAAGAGTTGTACAATTAATATCAGCAGATTTCATATTTAGCAAAGAAATTTAATATTTAGTTCTCAGTGCTTCAGTAGAAATACCTGTTATTAACTGTGTCAGCCTGATTGTTTTCTGACTGCATTTTTCAGTTAGACACAATCTCTTCTATTCATACAAAGGGGAGGGAAAGAGAAAAGGAGGATTCAGTTACCACATCACAAACTTGAATAGGCACTTACAGTTATACACATTTTGCAAAATTGTTTTGCTTTGTATGGAAGTGATTTCTCAAGATTTAAGTAAATGTAGCTAACTTGATTAAAGGTGTGTGCCTGGAGACATCTTTCTCGGTGCTTTAAGTATTCTAGTTTATAATCAGAGGAGTTTTTACTCACATTGCATCATAGCACCGCTGAATTGCCTGTCTTCTTTCATGCTTTAAAAAAGCTTTAAAGAAACACACATAAGATCATTGAAAGATACATGTTTATAAGTATTCTATGATGGTAAGAAAATCAGTGTCTGATATCTTCTATCATAATGAGAGTTAGAAAGACCCTTGCCTCGCTAGTTACTTCAAAAACTCTTACTTTTCTTACCTATTGAGGCAGCAGTGGGAGGAATTCTGTCCCGTGGAATGATCCAGCAAAGTAAAACTTACTCAGTGCATGTACCCAAGAGATTCTAAATGCTATTTCCTTGTATTCTCTGTATACTAAAGAAAATATTTCTGTGGACTTTTTTTTAAAGTTTATTTATTTGAGAGAGCACATGACCAGAGGAGGGGGAGGGAGAGAGAGAAAGAGAGAGAGAGAGAGAATATGAATGAATGAATGAATGAATGAATATGAATGAGAATGAGAATTCCAAGCAGACTCCACGCAGTCAAGTGGGGCTTGAACTCACAAACTGTGAGATCATGACCTGAGCTGAAATCAAGAGTTGGAGGCTTAACGGACTGAGCCACCCAGGTGCCCCTCTGTGGACTTTTATATGTAAAAACTTTTAAATGATATCATAATATTATAAATGGCTATTTCACCTGGTCCTAGAAGCAGGATTCCTCGGTTCTGAGTCTGAGGACAGGAAACAGGAAGGCAGTCTTTTAATCATTTAATCTTACTTAATTATCTTACCTCTGCTTACCCTTCTTTCTCCCAAATGTAAAGTATCCTTCCTCAATCATACTTCAAAAGACATTTTACACATCAATTTATTTTACACATCAATTTATTTTACATATTTAGTAAATTTACTCAATTTAATTTACTCAGACCAGTAATTTCAACTACTGAGATTAAGAGCCAATCTTAAAGTCCCCTGTTTTCATATGCGTATTCTACTGATTTGTCATTTTTTACTCCTTTCTAATAGCTTGAGTGATAAACTTCAATATTATTTATGCTCTTTAAATTTCACAAATCTATTGATTTAATAATGCAGTGTGTATCTTTGGATTTTCATACCTGATGTTCTTCATTCAGTTTGTCATTCAGGATTTAAATATTATTTATGTTAGATTTCAACTCTAAAAATGTGTATTGTTAGTATTTAAAGAATTATTTATTCCGCTGGAGGCAGAATCACAGAATTTGTGTAAGAACCTAAAAATCTTAATTTTTCCATTCTAAATCTTGTCTCTGACTTTAAAGAATATACTTCTTTTGTTTGACTTATTCTTTCAGTGTATTTCTTTGCTATGGTAACAGTTCCTTTAAGCATGGGTGAGTTATTTACCCAGTAAATTATTTGAACATGGACAAATTCCTTTTAAAATTTGTCCTACAATAGACCATCATCATGTACCAAAAAAAAAAAAAAATTGCTGCTCTGGTAATAGAGACCTGAAATCAAAATGAAACATTTCTACTATGATAGTTCTGATAGGAATCCTAAATTTGTTGTATTTTGTGGTGTACTTTCAAAAGCACCACCCACCCACATAGATCATCAGTGGACTGCACATCCTAGAACCCAGTGGTAATGAACTTGGGAATATTTGCTATTATAATTTGAAAAGTGATTTATCTTGCTGTTAAACAGTACATTGGAAGTTATAGTGGCACAAGTACCATTAGAGTGTTATGGTTTTATTTAAATTCACATCTGAATAAAACATTTACTGTCTTTACTAGGTGAAACTTTCCGCTCTCAATGAGACCTAAATTATAGTGAGGAATGGATAGGAGCAGTGGAAGATTTTTATCACACTAAACATCAGCTGCCAAGGAAACTGGGCAGAGCACATTGTGACCATTGTAACCTGACTGCAGCAAGGCTTATTTTGGTTTTAACATCCTTAGTTGGGCGATAAAGTAAATGACATAATAATAATAAATCAGCCAAGTTTAGCTTGCTAATTTTGTAATTATAAATATAATGTAGGTTTTATAGAATGTAAGCTTATTGGCAAATTGAATATAATTTAATATTATAAATATAAGATAAGTTCATTTAATGAGGTAAAATATTATATATTGGATGGAAATTAGATGACAGTAAGTCAACCTAATTCTTGTGTATTAAATTCGCCTAGATGTTTTCACTTTTATATATGAAATATGATAGATATATATAATTTATTTCCTAGTAGTCAAGGATAATTATTTCACCTATTCCCAGCTTCCATTAAATCGTTTGTAAAATGAGAAAATAACACTACTTATTTCAGGTGTAAACTGCTCTGAAGATTACATAAAATAAAGCATGTCAGGATCATAACAGTACTGCATACATCATAAAAGTTCAGTAGCTAATAGAATAAATAATATATATTATAATCTATTTTATTTGTGGGGTTAAACATGCACCATTTTAAAGCATAGCCATTTAATTTTCTTTAGATTCCTTATTCATAAGTGGTTCCTTCCCTGAAATAAGTATCCCTTGCCCACTTTTAGCTTTTTAAAATTTGACGTTTATTCATTTATTTTGAGAGAAAGAGAAAGAGTGCAAATGGGGGAGGGACAGAAAGAAAGAGAGGAAGAGAGAGACAATCGCAAGCAGCCCCTGCACTGACAGTGCGATGCTCGAACCTATGAACCTCGAGATCATGACCTGAGCTGAGGTCTGATGCTTAACTGACTGAGCCACCCAGGTACCCCACGAAAAATTGCTTTTGTACGTCTATTTTATATATTTCCTTACTGAGGAACATGCACAAATCATTCTAATGAATTTCTGCGGAGGAGGTGTACTGGAAAAGCAGAGTCATAACTTTATAAAGAGTCCTTATAGTATCACAAGGAGTAAGCCTGGGGCACATCTGAACTGAATTTGTTGCTCTGACATTTATAGTTTTTTTTTTATCATAACCTAAAGGATAGGAGTCAGGGTGAAACTCCTCATCTGTTCACTTGCCAGTCCAAACCACCATATTGTCTTACTGGATAAAGAATTTTGAGATTGTATAATATAATATTTAATGTGGACATGACTTCAGTCAAATCTGGGTTTGAATTTGCCTCTGGTTCTTCCTTGTAAAATTCAAATTCCTCAACTATAAAATGAAGATCATTATTACTGTTTCAAAAAGTTATTGTGGGAAATAAATGAAGTAATATACGTGAAGACATAAGCACAGTGATATATAGGTAAGATTCACTATTCATAAAGCTTGGGCGTATGAGAAGCCCTTGGGAAATCCATTGAACTCTTCTCTACCACGTCTTGTTTGGAGACCAAAGTCCTAGATAAGTGCTTGTCATAGGTTTCTGTTTTTCCGAACATATTTAGAGAATATGAACCTCAGAAAGTGCCATGTCCCTTCCCCTCTACCATGAAAAACACTGCAGAGGATGGAATTTTAGTGCCTTTTAATTGAGAAAACTTGTAACACTTATATTCAGAAATACTTGAACATTAGAGTTTTCTTATTAAAATCTTCAATATACATTAGAAAAATAGTAATGATGTGTGAAGGGATATGGATATATTGTTAGAATTGTGTGTGTGTGTGTGTGTGTGTGTGTGTGTGTGTGTGTTTCTTAGGTATAGTTTTGTCCATTGTTATTTTGTTACCTGTATTATTAAAGGCTCCCATGGAAGAAAATACGACCAAGGCTACCAATAGCTCCAGAGTTGTAAATCTTAAAGTTTCAGCTGTGGTACTGAGGCTGGCTAGATATGCTCCCTGGGTCGCTGATTCAGACTTACTGGGGACAGGAGACCGGTGCTTACCATGGGACTAAGTAACTCTAGGTATAGTCAGAGGTACAAGTTCTAACATGGTGTCTCAGTTACCATGTTGGTGGATGGGGATTTACCAGATGGAATATCTTCAGTTGAATAGAAAATACTCCCAACTATAAAAAATAAATCAAATATATGATCTTACCCTTATTGAAATAGCAGTCATAAAAGAAACATATAAAAAGTACAATGAGCATTGGTCAAATTCCGTGCATAACTTGTTTTGCACCCTGTAGAGAGTATGCTGTATCAGGTATGAATTGCTCAATTTTTAAAACTCATCCCATGAGGATTTCTGTCATGAAATCAGAGATGAACATTTGATTCAGTAGTATAGGATGTCAAGTTGAATGATATTTATACAGAGAAAATTATCTCTGGATGCATCTATCTTCATTTCAAAAGACGCGGCATGCCTTTTTTTTTAAGTACTGTTTGATATGTGCAAAAATGCTAATTACTATTTTGAGTTTAAATAGTTTATGTTTGGAGAGTTAGAATTCAGCATATAATAGTGATAAATTTCATGATAATTGAGACTGGGTTTGTTGGCTAATTGTCCTTTATGGTAGAAGTGTTTCTGTCACTTTGAAAGGTATGCTTATTAATCCTATTTATATTTACATAAGAAGAATATGGATAAGAGAATGGGAAGAGGGGAGAATGAATAAGAGAATATGAATATATGTTTTTATCTCAATATTTGACATAAGTACTAAGTAACTTTAATTTAGCACTGAACACCATATTGTTATTTGCAACTAATACAATACTAGGCTTTATGTTGTTACTGGTTAAACTTACTCAACTATTTTTTATTTTGTTTATGTTATGAAAGTTAGGTGTAAGTAAAGGACATTTTTAAGGAATTGTGAGAATCTAATTCCCATTGTGAATCTTGAAACTTGTATATCTTTAAAATACAGATGAAATGTAGGTTTGGGGATATGGGGAATGTGGGTATTAAAGGAATTCCAACACCAGGGTTAGTGAGAAGCTCGTTCTGGTCATCTGCCTACTGCCATTAAATAACGCTTCAGTATTCACTTCACAAAAATTAAATCACTGGTTTAGATAGACATTTCTAAAGGCCTATCAGAATATACAATTTCATTTGTATATACTCTATTAAAATAAATTATGATAGAAAAATGTATGTATAAAATATCTGAAGAATCAAAGAGGAGAATTAAAAGTTTAAAATTCCACTGAAACTGAATTTCCGTTACTTTAAAAATCTTTTTTGAAAAATTTTATTTTAATTTCAGTATTAACATGCAGTACTATATTTCATGTGTACAATATAGTGGTTCAATAACTCTATACATTATTCAGTGCTCATCATGGTGACTGTATTCTTAATCCCTTTCATCTATTTTACTGACCCCTGCCCAACTCGGGTAACCATCAGTTTGTTCTCCATATTTAAGAGTCAGTGTTTTGTTGGTTTGTCTTTTTTTCTTTGTTCTTTTTTTTTTTGTTTCTTAAATTGTACATATGAATGAAATCATATGGTATTTGCCTTTCTCTTACTAATATATTTCACTGAGCATTATATTTGCTATCTAGATCCATCCGTGTTGTTGCAAATGGCAAGATTTCTTTTTTGTGGCTGCATAATATTCCATTGCATATATATATGCTACCTGTTCTTTATCCAAGTGTCAATGGACACTTGGGCTGCTTCTAGAATTTGTCTCTTATAAATAATGTTGCAAGAAACATAGGGGCGCATATATTTTTCCAAATCAGTGTTCTCGTATTTTCTGGGTTAATAGCCAATACTAGAATATTGGATCATATGGTATTTCTATTTTTAATTTTTTGAGAAACTTCCATACTATTTTCCACAGTGTCTGTGCCAGTTTGCATTCCCATCTACAGTGCACATACTTATCAACACTTATTTTTCTTGTGTTTTTGATTTTAGCCATTCTAAAAGGTATGAGGTGATATTTCATTGTGGTTTCAATTTGTATTTCCCTGATAATGAGTGATGTTGCACATCTTTGCATGCATCTCTTGACCGTCTGAATGTTCTCTTTGGAGAAATATCTGTTCATGTCTTCTGTTTATTTTTTTATTGCTTTATTATTTATTTATTTATTTATTTATTTATTTGGTGTTGTATTTTATCAGTTCTTTATAGTTTTTGAATACTAACCCTTTATCAAATTATCTTTTGTGAATATCTTCTTCCATTCAGTAGGTTGTCTTTTTTTATTATTGTTTTCTTTGCTGTGCAGGAGCTTTTTATTTTGATGTGGTCCCAATAGTTTATATTTGTTCTTTTTTCCCTTGCCTTGAGAGACATATCTAGAAAAGTGTTGCTACAGCCAATGTCAGAGAAATTACTGTCTGTGCTCTCTTCTAGGAGTTTTATGGTTTTGGGTTTGACATTTAGGTCTTTGATCCATTTTGAGTTTATTTTTTGTATCGTGTAAGAAAGTGGTCCAGTTTTATTCTTTTGCATGTAGCTGTCCAGTTTCTCATCACCATCTGTTAGAGACTGTCTTTTCTCCATTACATATTCTTTTTTTTTAAGTTTATTTATTTTGAAAGAGAAATAACATGGTTTGGGTAGGGGCAGAGAGATAGGAGAGAATCCGAAATAGGCTCCACACTATCACTGTAGAGCCCAGTGTGGGGGCTTGAACTCATGAATCATGAGATCATGACCTAAGCTGAAATCACACCATTACCTATTCTTGCCTCATTTGTCAAAAAGTATTTGACCATTTTATAGGTTTATTTCTGGGCTCTCTATTGTGTTCCATGGATCTTTATTTTTGTGCCAATACCATATTGTCTTAATTACTACAGCTTTGTAGTATATCTTTATATCTGAGATTATTATACTTCCAGTTTTGTTCTTATTTCTCCGGATTGCTTTGACTATTCACATTTCTGTGTGGTCCCATAGAAATTGTAGGATTATGTGTTCTGGTTCTGTGAAAAATGCTGTTGGAATTTTGATAAGGATTATATTAAATTTAACGATCACTTTGGGTAGTATGGACATATAAAAATATTTGTTCTTCTGATCCATGAGCATTGAATATCTTTCCATCTGTTTGTGTCATCTTCAATTTCTTACCTCAGTGTTTCACATTTTCAGAGTACTGTTCTTTTATCTCCTTGGTTATATTTATTCCTAGGTATGTTACTCTTTTTGGTACAGTTGTAAGTAGGATTGTTTTCTTAATATCTCTTTTTGATACTTTATTATTAGTAAATAGAAAGGCAAATTTTTTCTGTATATTGATTTCGTATCCTGCAACCTTAATGAATTTATTTATCTGTTCTAGTAGTTTATTTGGTGGAGTCTTAGAGTTTTCTCCATATAATATATATCTTCTGCAAATAGTGAATATTTTACTTCTTCTTTTCTAATTTGGATGCCTATTATTTCATTTTCTTGTCTCATTGCTGTGACTAGGACATCTAGTACTATAGCAAATAAAAGTGATGAACATAGACAGCCTGTCTTGTTCCTGATCTTAAAAGAAAAGCTCTCAGATTTTCATCACTGAATATGATGTTAGCTGTGGATCTTTTGTGTATGGCCTTTATTATGTTGAGGAAGATTCTCTCTAAACCTACCTTATTGAGATTTTTTTTTTAATCATGAATTGATGTTGAATTTTGTTAAATCTTTTTCTGCATCTATTGAAATGATCATATGGTTTTTATCCTTTTTCTTGTTGATGTGATGTATCATGTTGTTTGATTTGTGAGTCCTGAACCTCTCTTGCTTCCCAGTAATACTTCCCACTTGATAGTGGTGCATGACTTTTTAAACGTTTATTGGTTACTTTGCTAATATTTTATTGAGGACTTTTGTATCTATGTTCTTCAGAGATATCGGTCTGTAGTTCATTTTTACTGTAGTAACTTTATATGGTTTTGGTATCAGGGTAATGCTGGCCTCATAGAATGGATCTGTAAGTTTTCCTTCTTCTTCTATTTTTTGGTAATAGTTTGAGAAGAATAGGTGTTATCTTTTCTTTAAATGTTTTATAGAATTAACCTGTGAAGCCATTTGGTCCTGGGCTTTTGTTTTTGGGGAATTTTTTTGATTACTGATTCAATTTCACTGCTGGTAATTGGTACATTCAAATTTTCTGTTTTTCCTGATTCATTTTTGGGAGGTTGTATGTTTTTAGTAATTTATACATTTCTTCCAGGTTGTTCAATTTGTTGGCATATAGTTTTTCATCATATTCTCTTATAATTGTATTTCTGTAGTGTTGATTGTTACTTTTCCTCTTTCATTTCTCTTTTGTTTATATGAGCCCACCCTGCCCCCATCCTTTTTTATGGGTCTGGCTAAAGATTTACCACCTTTTTTTTTTTTTTTTTAATATTTTCAAAACATTGGTTCCTGGTCTCACTGACCTGCTTTGTTGTTGTTTGTTTTTAGTTTCTATTTCATTGATTTCTGCTCTAATCGTTATTATTTCCTTCTACTGGTTTTGGGTTTAGTTTGTTGTTCTTTGTCCAGCTCCTTTAGATGAAGTTAGGTTGTTTTATTTGAGATTTTTCTTGCTTCTAGATGTAGTTCCTGTTTTGCTATAAATTTCCCTCTTAGAACAGCTTTTACTGTATCCCAAAGATTTTGGACCATTGTGTTTTCATTTTCATTATCTCCATGTATTTTTTAAGTTTCCTGTTTGATTTCTTGATTCATCCATTATTTTTTAGCAGCATTTATTTACCTTCTGTGTATTTGTGTTTTTCCAGTTGTTTTTTTTTTTTTCTTTCTTATGGTTGATTCCTAGTTTCACAGAGTTGTGGTCAAAAAGATGGATGGTATCATTTTAGTTTTTTTGAATTTGTTGAGGCTACTCATTTTGTGGCCTAAGATATGATGTTTTCTGGCAAATGTTTCATGTACACTTGAAAAGAATGTGTATTCTGCTGTTTTAGGATGGAATGTTCTGAATATATCTGGAAGATCCATCTTGTCCAGTGTGTCATTCAGTGCTACTGCTTCCTTATTGATTTTCTTTTTGGATGATCTATCCATTGATGTGAGTGGTCTGTTAAAGTCCTATACTATTGTTTTATTACTATAAATTATTTCTTTTATGTTTGTTTTTAGCTGCTTATGTATTTGGGTATTCCATTTGGGGAGCATTAATATTTGTACTTGTTATATCTTCTTGTTGGATTGTCCCCTTCATGATTATACATTGCCCTTCTTTGTCTCCTGTTACAGTCTTTGTTTTAAAGTCTATTTTGTCTGGTATAGGTTTTGCTACCCAAGCTTTCTTTTCTATCCCTTCACTTTCAATCTACATGTGTCTTTGTATCTGAAATGAGTCTCTTACAGGCAGTATATAGAGTTGTTTTGTTGTTGATGTTGTTGTTCTTGTTAGTTTTGTTTATTTATTTATTTATTTTTTGATCATCCCATCAGTCTGTGTCATTTGAATGGAGCATTTAGTCCATTTACTTTCCACAAAATCATTGATAGGGATGTCCATATTGACATGTTGTTACTGGTTTTGTGGTTGTTTTTGTAGTTCTTTTCTGCTCCTTTCTCCTCTTGCTCTTTTCTCTTGTAGTTTTCCAGCTTCCTTCAGTGAGAAGCTTCAATTTCTTTCTCTTTATTTTATTATTATTATTATTATTATTATTATTTGCATGTCTGTTATGAGTTTTTGATTTGTGACTTCCATTAGTTTCTCTGTAAGATCTTCTTTGTATAGCAGCATATATTGTTAATTGTCACTTATGTTTGAAACCATTTTTTTACTCTTCACTCCTCCCACGTTTTAGGTGTATGGTGTCATAGTTTTGTATCCTTTTATTTTGTGAATGGCTTAACTGATTTTTATAGATATACTTAATTTCACTGCTTTTGTGCTTCCTACCTTTCTTCTTCCTGCTTATGTTCTTTTCTTTCCATTAAAAGAGTCCTCTTTAACATTCTTGTATAGATGGTTTAGTAATAATGAAGTCCTTTAACTGTTGTTTGTCTGGGAAATTCTTTATCTCTCCTATCTTGAGTGATAGCTTTACTGGATAGTGTTCTTGGTTGCAGGTTTTTTTTTTTTCCTTTTCTTTTAGCACTTTGAATATTTCATGCCATTCCTTTCTGGCCTGCAAAGTTTCTGAAGAAAAATCAGTAGATAGCCTCATGGGGTGTCCCTTGTTTGTAACTGTTTTCTTTTCTCTCTTTATCACTACTTTTTGGCATTTTGATTACTATATATCTTGGTGTGGACCACCTTGAGTTGATTTTGTTGTGGGATCTCTATCCCTCCTAGATCTGGATTTCTGTTTTCTTCCACAGATTCAGGACATTTTCAGCTATTATTGCTTCAAGTATTTTCTTCATTCCCTTTTCTCTCTCTTCTTTTTCTCAGATCTTTATAACACAATTGTTATTATATTTGATGGTGTCTCTGAGTTCTCTTAATCTTATTATAATTTTTAAAATTTTTCTTTTTCTTTCTTCTCTTCATCTGATTGTTTTCCATTATTCTGTCCTCCCAGTTGTGGTTCCATTCTTCTGTTTCATCTGGTCTATTTAATTCCACCTTGGGTATTTTTAATTTCCATTATTAATTTCTTAATCACTGATTGGTTCTTTTCTGTGTTTTGTATATTTTTATTAAGGATCTCACTGATGTCCTCCACTCTTTTCTCAAATCCACTGAATATCTTAATGATCTTTACTTTAAGCTCTCTATCAGGAATATTACTTAGCTCCATTTTGTTTAGGCCTCTTGCTATGATTTTGCCCTGTTCTTTCATTTGCGATATATTCTTCTGTCTCCTCATTTTGTCTATGTAATTCTCTGTGTCTGTTTCTCTGTGTTAGGAAAGTCAGCTAAGTCTCCTGCTCTTAAAAATAGTGGCCTTATGAAAAGAGGTTCTTTTGTGTCCTATAGTGCAATGTCCCTTGTTCACCAGAACCTGGCATTTCAGGGATGTCTCCTCAGTTTGTTGTGTGTGCTCTGCAGTTGTGGCTGAGCTGCATTCAGTCCAGTCATCTACAATTGTTCTTTTTGGCTGTTCTGGGCAGTGTTTGTCCCTGTTGTGTTAGTGGGCCAGTCTGAGGCCACCTTGGACTTGAATTAGGTCAGACCAGGAATTTTCCAGAGATGCAATAGTACTGAACTTTAGGGGGGCTTTCCTTGTGTTGTCCCCTGAGAAGCTTTTGTTGGTGGGTGGGGCTTGCAGTCATTCCAGATGTCTGCCCCCACCCAGTGCTGGTGCTGCAGTCATAATGGTCTATGGGTATTTCTTCCTCTTCCCGGGGTCGGAGTCACTTTGAAGGGGCTCTGTCTCCTGTTGACTCTGTCTGAAAACTTTCAGGCTTCTGGCACCACCTCAGATGGGCTCTGGCCAAGGGCATATTGGATGGGACAGGTCCACAGGAGAAAGCTGGGGCAGGGGACACAGTGCCAGCAATGTCCTCAGTAGTTGTTACAGGAGGGGACCTTAAGCTGCCTGAGAAAAATCCTGAAGATGCCTGCCAGGTTGGAGGAGGTGGATCTGCAGAAGGGCAGGGGTAGGTGGTGTACGTGCAGGCCAGGTGCAGAGGTTTGCAATGCACTGATTTCTGCAAGTGTCCGTGTATGCAATCTGGGAGATGAGGGAAATGATGCCTGACAGCTCTTTTCTTGGAGAAGTCTCCCAAAGATCCCTGCTCCTCTAGCACACACTCTGAGATTTGTAAACAAATCTCTTTACAGTATACCTTTTCTTTACTGTATTTCTGCATGGTTGCTTGTTGTGCTGTGCCTTTAAGGGTAGGGACTCCCATTTCCTATCACCCTCCCAGCTCTCCCAGGACAAAGTCATCTGGTGTTTAAAATTCAAGGTTTTAAGCTCCACTGACTATAAGAGTTCATGAACTTATACCCCTCTTGCTTTCAGAGCTAAATGTTATGGGCATTGGTCTTTCCAGTGTCAGGCCCCTCCCCCCCCAATGCTGGGGTGGCTAGTGTGGGGATCTGCTCCCCTTTTCTTTCTCCAAGTCCACTGTGTCCCTCCCTCCCACCTCAGTCCTGCAGGTCACTTTGGTTTCCAACGGCATCTTCAACCTTCCTACTCTTTTTGATGTGGCCTCTTATGTACTCTTACCTCTGGACAGTCTATTATGCCAGTTTTGCTGTAATTTTCTGTGTTATTTATGCTACCATGGATGGTATCCAGTTGTATTTATGAGACAAGTTGAGCCCAGGATCCTCCTCTTCCAGTATCTTCCATCAAATTCCAAACCTTTAAGTTTCAGTGCCTCATTGCATTTAATTTCTATGATGTTGATTACATTTTGGGATTTGCTATCGTACAATTACACTTGGAAAAATAGTTATAGGAAACTGTTACAAATTCAAACCTAAGTAATTTATAAATATATAATAATATTTTACAGTATAATTTGTTCTATTTTATACCAGAAAATAAGAGAATTATTGCTGCTATGTTTATATATGAATTACTACTGTAGAAAGCAACTGAAAATAATTAAATAAAAATTTGAAGCAGAGTCATTTAAAAAAAAATCTCATTGTATTATTTCCTGAAGAAGTTTAAAGATTTTTGAATGTTTGAAAACTAATGCTTGTTATTAAAAAAGATACAAATTCCCTATTCGAGATGAACAGTTTCTGGGAAAACTGTTATAGAACAGATTTTTCTTCTCCCAGGCCTCTCTTACGGGAATCACTTTTTTTTCCAGCTTTGATGTATGATTGGCATATAATATTATGTAGGTTTAAGGTGTACAGTGTGTTGATTTGGTACACTTACTACCAAATGATTACCACCATAGCTAGGTAACACTGGCCTGTGTCACATAATTACCATTTAATTTTGTGTTGAGAATATTTCAAATCTACTTTCTTAGCAACTCTCAAGCATATAATATGGTATTATTAATTATAATCACTGTGCTGTACATTAGATCCCCTCAATTATAGCCTGAAATTTGTACCTTTGGACAAATATCTTCCTATTTACCCCACCCCTTGGCTCCTGGCAAACCCCATTCTACTTTCTCTTTCTACAGGTTCAGTATTTTTAGATTCTACTTATGAGATCATAAAGCATTTGTCTTTCCTTGTCTTTTTTATTTGACTTAGTATCATGCCCTTGAGATCCATCCATGTTGTCACAACTGACAGAATTCCTTCTTTCTCATGGGTGAAAACATTCCATTATAAATGGTGGCACATCTTTCTCCATTCATCCATTGCCAGATTTTTAGGTTGTTTCCATATCTTGGCTGTTGTAAGTAACACTGTAATAACATAGGAGTGCAGATATCTCTTTGAAATCCAGTTTTTGCTTCCTTTGTGTATATACTCAAAAGTAGGATTGCTAGATCATATGATTTCATTTTGTTATTTTTTGAGGAAACCCCACGCTGTTTTTCATAGTGGCTGTATTAGTTTACATGTCCACCAACATTGGAAATGTTCCTTTTTCTCCACACACTCGGCCAACCCTTGTCTGTCTCTTGCCTTTTTGATGAAGTGATATCTCATTGTGGTTTTGTTCTGCACAGCATAATAACATTCAACAAAACAAAAAGACAACCTATAGAATGGGAGAAAATATTTATAGACCATATATCTGATAAGGGGTTATTATACGAAATATATAAAGAACTCAAGCAACTCAACAAAAACAAACAATCCAATTAAAAATGGGTAGAGAAACTAAATAGACATTTTTTCCAAAGAAGACCTACAAGTTGCCAACAGGTACATGAAAAGATGGGCACTCTCACTAATCATCTGGGTCATTACTTATGGTCAAATGTTGATACAACTTGGGGATTGATCTTTGATTTTTTATCTACTGTTATGTCACACTAAGGAAATTATTTTGAAGTTATATCATCTCTGGGAAATCCACAGAAGGCTCCTGGAACCAGGATCAATATCTATTCTGTAGATCTAACTTTCTAAAACATCCAGATCAATCCACTGAGTTCTTATTGGTAACTTCCATATATTTTGCAGCTCAGACACATCTCAGAGTGTAATCTGTGTGTTTCCTGATTAAATACAAGCACAGTATCAAAATCATCAAACTGAAACAATAATATTGTGAAGTGAATGAGAACTGATGACAGTGCAGTGAAATTGAAGCCTGTGCTATAGTCAGAGAAACATGGAAAAACAGGATGATAAAATCATCTATTGATAAAATCATCTATTCACACAGGAAGCATCCAGCCTCGAAAATCATAGGTTTAGGATCAAGTGTATGACAACAAAGAAAAACATTGCCTTCAAGGAGATTTTAGTCTAGTGGAAATGACAGATAGGAACATAATTTCTTAATATAGTATGAATAATGCTCTAATAAAAGGGTATGCTAGACACTCTTTACTGGGGAAGGAAAATCTGTTTCCCTTCTATACAGATTCAGAGTTCTCCTTTTCTCTATCCAGTAGGGCTTACACAGAGAACACTAGTTTTATTCCTAAATAAATCCAGTTACTACTCCAGAGCACAGAGTTAGAGAGGGGTCCAGGGTAAAATTTGGTATGAATGAATTTCCCATCACTATAGTCATGACGGCAGTCAAAGTACCAAGAGAGGATGTTATCTGCGTCTGAGCTGACAGCCTTAGGGGAAAAGTTTTGCAATATGGTTGGGTCTATAGACCTTTTGGCCCAAACAGACCAGCTATACTCTTGAGGGTAATATGGGAAAATTTGGCATTTTCAACATAAAGCAGTGCAGAAAAGAGTTCGTAGTGCACACAGCTCTGCATGTTTAGTCTGCAGGAGAACAGTGCCTCTCTCTCTTTATCTGAGCTCCTTTCCATTTTCTTATTATCCCTATGGTGTTTTTTTTTTTTTTTGTGAATTGTTTTTATTTTCTTTTTGAGGAAACTAAAAAGGATGAAACCCTTGCCAATATCTAAGCCCGTGGCTATTCAACAGCCTGTGACTGTGGCTCAGACTCTTTTCTAGGCGTGCAAAACCTGTAGGAGAGACTTCAAGAGGCAAAATTTGCTGGAGGAAAGATTATGAAACAACAGGCTAAGGAAAGCTGTCCTTCCAGATCCCCCATACACAGTACATAGGGTATTCTCTGCTGGATTTAATCCGTCCCTGAATTTCATTGTATAATTATTTCCTGTCCTTATAGTTCTCCCTTTTAAATCAGAGCAACTTTGGATTCTCGTTTTCCCTTCTCGAGGACCCTTGTTCTTTAGCTTTCTTTTTGCAAGAAGGAAAAGAAAAATAAGAGATGCCCAAGGTATGGCTGAATAAAATTGGTGGGCGTGTGGGGAGAATGAGATAAATGAAAGGGACTTTTTTTCTTTTTCTAAAATGTTGTTAATTTTATTGCATCAGAGTGTACATACCTTTATTTATAGATTCTGAAGCCAAGTTTTAAATTTTATCCTTCGTCATACTTAACAATTTCACAAAATAAAAAGCAAAAGCTTAGTACATATTATCTAGTCATGAACAGGGAAAATAAATCTGAGTCTTTTTAATTTTTTTGTAGGGGGCACAAAATATGAAAAGTTGTTTCATATCAAAACAATTTCCAGTAAAGATTTAAAATTTAAAAGTGATGAAAATACAAGCTTATGAGAACCCTTAAGGAATGTAAATAAAACTTTGAAGTAGTTGTATCTTTTATATTTATTTCAATATATTAATGGGAAATTATGTTTACTGGGACTATTTCAAATGATAATTTGATACTATCTATAAAATAAGTATTCTTCTATAGAGCACAGAAGAATGAGATTTTGGGGTTTGCATTAAAAGGAGCATAGTAATAATCACTAACCTATTTTATTCAGAAAAAAAATACTCTTAAGGGAAGAAAATGCTGATACTCTGAACTCTTTTTAACTTTAAGAAAATCCAGATCATTTTTAAATTGTATTTGAGTTAATTAAGCAGAGCAGTGAGGTCACAGTGGATCAGTGAACAAATTCAAGCTTTCATGGCACAAACATTCTAACAAATACAGTTTCCTATTAAAAACATACATAAGCTCAAGATTTTAGGTGATTGGTCCTTGGACAATCAGCTTCAAATATTTATCCTAATTAATAAGCAGACTTTGACAGAAACTCAACCTTCTGATAATAAAGAGTAAATATACATTTGTCATACATTATTTGGTAACTGAAATGTAATGCTTTCTGACCTTCTTCCTTATCTTTCTAAACTAAAGATAATAGCTTAATAGTGCTTTAAATTCTCAGGAGTACATGTGTCAGAAAGCATCTCTCCTCTCATTAGTAACTTGAAATTTATGGATTCTAATTCTATCTAAGGATGAATCAAAGTATCCAGGGTATGTATGCATATGGCAAAGTATTATTAAAATTGAGATTCAAATAAACTGAATAGATAATTTAGCTCGCTCACCCTTCATTCCCCTGCATTTTGTATGTTGTAAACAGAGAGTATGATTTGATTTTTCCAGATTGTTCTTGTTCACTAAATGGATATCATAGCTGCTTAAATTTTCCTCTGAATTCATATAGGTGAGTTTAAGAAAAGGCAGCATGTACATTTACAGTAAATCATTGTTGAGTTTTAAAGTTGGATAGTTTTGCAAAACTAATGTCAGTTACTGGTGTGTGTGTGTGTGTGTGTGTGTGTGTGTGTGTGTGTGTGTATGTGTGAGAGTGCACGTGCTTGTGTATTTTAATTCAAGAGATTTATTGTAACTGTTCACCTGTGCTGTCAGTGTTTAAATATCCCCACAGATGGATCATCAGGAAGACTACAGATGGTTTATTTGAATTGCATGTTTAGATTGTTAGTGTGCAGTATAAACTTTAGGCCCATGTTTCTTCTCTAGAATATATGAATATTTATAAAGTTAAATCTAGTTCTTCCCTCTAAATGCAGTACTCCAGTTATCATTTTAATACTGTTGCAATCAGAGATCAATAAATAGTTAGGCTTTATGCATTCTGTATGTGTAAGACTAAGAAGATGGGAATATTTAACTAGTTCAAATTTTGAAACAAGTGTATATATGAGTTGGAACAGCTTAGAAAAACATTTTTTTAAAATTGAGTTGTTAAAGGAGACGTTGATATTATTCTACGTCTATGAGATCATTTAATTAAGCTTCACCAGTGTAATTAAATATTTCTCTATCTTTTGCAATGCTTTTTATTTAATTATTCATGTTGTTCAAAGACCACATTTAATTTTTCTTTCACACATGCTTTTGGAAAAGCAGTTTAGGAAAATATATTTTATATCTTCACACAAATGGTTTTAGCATGGTTTATTGCCAACCAATTCTGGCAATATTATAAAAAGCATTTATTTAATAATATAAAAATCATTTATTTAATATAGTTTTCTCAGATGATACATTTAGCAGATCTGTGAAGTAATAACAAGTTAATGTTTTTAATGTAAAGGTTTTTTAGTTGCTACCTATAAAATGTTTTTCTATGGAGAAGCTAAAATGCTTAAAAATATTTGGAAAATGGAAAATGCTTATCCATTACAAAATATGAGATTATAATGATATCATATATATAGAAGAGAGATAGAATAGAATGGAGCAATAAAATGTATGCAAGAGGTTTTTAAAACATCCCTCGTAAGGATCTACTATAAATGCAGAAACTTACAATTAAGTCAGTTGCTTATTTCTTGGTTAGTATTGTCCACAGGATGAGCATAATTGTGGTAGATGTCAATTATGTAACACTGGTTATTCCTCAAAATACAGTGTTAGTCAAAGGAAGAGTAGGGCAGAGACTAAGTGTATCCTTACTTCTCCCTAGAATGCAAGAAAACAGTTATGAGCCAGTGCTGTCTAACAGTTACACACACAAGTTTTAGACTCACATAAGACTAGGTTTTAATTTCCATTTATCTGTTACTAAAAGTTACCAAGAAAACTGTTGTTATCTCACCTGTTTTTGAGGCCAATATTTAAAGGCAAAATAATAAGTACACAATTAAAAGTTCTACTTACTTTTTATGACAGATTTTCCTGGTGGATGGATGGTATATGCTGTAGTATTAATAGTTTTCATGATTCATCCAGAGTTATCCAGGTCATCTGAAGATGACTGTCAAAAGAAACTATATATTCAGAAATTGAATGAATCCCTGACTAATTGCATGTCCTTACATCTACCTGTTACTTCTGCAAAAAAGAGATTTAAAAAATCAACTCAGGGAACAGGGGAGATAATAATGCTCAAGTGAAATATATAATTTATCCCCCCATGTAATCCAAAGTATGATGTAAGCTTAGCTCCAGTAACCCCAGAATGACTGAGAAAGCACAGAGTTGACTGATAGTAACTGTGTAGCACCTCAGGAACCCGAGTTGTGCCTATGTCAGCTCTCAATTAGTGCAGCTCCACACTGAGAAGGAGATTTAAAAACAATGGGACATCATTAGTGGACATTCATAGTACAGTATTTTGCCAGCCTACCAAATGTCTGTTTATGAGCCATCCACAGGGTCCCACTAAAAAAGAAAGCAATTTCTTAGCTCCTTTGGTAGTCTGTGAAGTAAAACTTGGGGCACAGCGATGAAGTCATAAAGGGAAGGGGAGGGAAAAACCACACCCATTGATGGATCCCTGTTTGTTAGTAAACCTGGTATGGGGTAGTGCAGTCAAAGTCAATGTTAAGTCACCAAAGAGTCTTTCTCTGGAATTAGCTATTTGAGGAATTCCAACTATCTTGTTTAAAAGGTAAGCATTTTAATAGACCCAAATCTTTGATTTGGAATGATTTTACAGTGTCTTCCAGAGGTTATTTTAAAGTCAGTAACTCAAGAATCAAGGATGAGTAGGATGAAAGTAACCGCCAGGAGTTGTGTAATGCCTGATAGCTGTAATCACTCATTTTTAGGATATGCTCCTCAGGTATTTTTTAATTGCCAATTTTAAGCCCACCAATAAGTATATAGAAATGATTTGCTTTGCAGTGGGGCCTAAAATGTGCATCTAAAGGAGCCAGGGAGACCATTTCCATATGCAGATGCTGCTTCTTATATGTGCATTTATGTGTGCCTCTTCTTGTCCATGATACAGAGATGTTATGCTCTAGCAAAACGAAATGTGAAATTGTGGTAGCACTTTTACTGGATAAAAATGGGAGTCTTTAATGACGTAGGATGATAAGCATTCCCTGTGGAATATGCTTAGAGATCACATCAGAGGGTCTCCTTTCCTCTTCACTTTTTCTGTTGAGACCTTTTGTTAGTAAGAAGATTAATTGTAAATAATAGCATCACTATCATCTTTGATAATTTTCTTGCTCATTATATGCATGGTTGTACAGAAGTGGAACAGTTTTCTAAAAGGGAAACTAAGAAAAAGAAGCATTTATGTTAATAATGAATATGACTACTCAATTTTAGGGACTAAATACTTTAGTATTAGAGTTCTGTGGTATACAGATCTAGTTATTGGAAGATTTTTGAATTCACTAACAAAGAGAACAGAAATATGTAATCTCTATGTTACTAAATGGTACTGTGGATAATGAATCCTTCAACCTGTTTGTGTTAATGTGTGTCTGTATATAATATAAAGGTGCTTTTAAATCATATAAAATTTCTGGATAAATAATGAACTTCAGTTTTATTTTCCTATGTAAACAAACAATGTGAATGAGTGTCATTAATAATTTAATTGATAATCATTGGCTGTTATACTGGAGATCACCTGTTTTTTTTTTAATTTTTCTTTTTTACTCTATAACTTTCTATGAAGATGCTGCACTATTTAGATATTAGATGACTCCTTATCATCATGGTTCTGAAGTCTCATTTCTCGTCTTAGAAATTAGAATCTCTGAATATTCCTAAAGAATTTACTCACAAAAAACAAAAGTGAATAGCATATAGCTACGGAAAAAATTTCAGGGGTAATTAATGGTGAAATACATTCTTTAATATACTTTTAACAAATTAAAAAAAAAAAACCCTAACAATGCATATGTATTCTCCAAGATCCCTTGTGAACCCTTTAGCCCTCAATGCCCGTGTTTGTATTAGTTGTTGATATTTACATCTCTAGGTCCTTCCTCCCAGAGAAAGCCAGCCTACCTGGCAGAGTATGTATACATTAATCAAAGCAATTCTGCCTAACCTAGCTTTTAATAACCCCCACTTTCAATTTCAGACTCACTTTGACAAAAACAGGTTTGTTTTGTTTTGTTCTTAGTTTAGAGAGCCATCTTCTTTAGAAAGCAGTTTCACAACCAACTTTTGCTGGTTCTGTGTCCTCTGGACATCTCAGTCCTCTCCATTTTGGTTCTCCATTAGTGGAAGGAATCCTAATGAATGAAATCATCTGTAAACCTGAATGGGCTTTAGAAATCATGTAAAATTCTCTGCAAACCATCAGAGGTGTCAGAGGAAAATAAAGAGGGGTAAGTGCAGAAGAAATTTGATGAATAAGGTACACTGTTCCTAATGAGAATTGATTGAGCAAAGGATTATTAGTTAAATGATCTCACTGTCACTGGTAAAGGAAAAGAAAAAGTTCAGGTGTAGCTGAGTACCTGACATCATTTATTTATTCAGGTTTAAAGGAATTTGATAGTAAATGGAAATGGGAAACATAATATTTGGGAGTGGTTTAGATCTTACACCATGAGGGGAAAAGGAGACCATGAAAATCTGATGAAGAGAGAACTATTGGAGCTGCCTAAAGGGGAAATTGTAGCACAAAGTTAGAATCTTGTAAGTAATGTAAGCTGCTTTCACCATAGAAAGACAGCAGATGATTAAAAACAAGGCTAAAATACTAAATTCAAGAGAAACTTTTGAGTTATAAAGGAGAGAGATTTTGAAGAAATTCATGTAGGAGAGCTTCCATCTGGAAGGTGAGCTAATTTCAGGACACCTGGGTGGCTCAGTCAGTTGACTCTTGGTTTCTACTCAGGTCATGATCTTAAGGTTTGTGGGTTTGAGCTCTGTGTTGGGCTCTGTGCTGGTGGTGCAGAACCTGCTTGGGATTCTCTGTCTCTCCCTCTCTTGCTGCCCCTCCCCTGCTCACCAGGTGTGTGTGTCTCTATCTCTTTCTCTCTCTCTCTCTCTCTCTCTCTCTCTCTCTAAACATTTAGAAGGTGAGCTAATTTCTGTAGAAGGTAGGGTGGATGTCAATAGCATGGCTACAGGAGGGAGAACACCAGGATTGAGAGCCTCCTCACTTGCTACCTGTGTGAACTTGGGCTACTTATTAACCATTCTTTCACTTAATTTCCTCATCTGTAAAATGTGTAATAAAAAAAACTGTCTCACAGGTTGGTTTTTAAGATCAAATAAAATAATGTGTATAAAGTATTCAGAAGGGTATCTGTTATGGACTGAATAGTGTCTCCCCAAACTGCCGATGTTAGAGTCCTTCCCATACCTCAGAATGTGACCATATTGGCAGATAGGATCTTTAAAGAGGTAATTAAGTTAAAATAAGGTCATTAGGGTGGACCCTAATCCAGTATTACTGATGTCCTTATGAGAACAGGAAATTTGGACACAGGTTTGGAGGAACGATTATATAAAGAACTGGGAGAAGAGAGTCATTTGTTAGCCAAGGAGAGAGGCCTCTGAAGAAACCAACTCTCCTGATATCTTAGTCATGGAGGACTTCTAGCCTCAAGAATTGAGAAAAGAAATTTCCTTTATTTAAGTCATCCAGTCTGGTGATTTTTTTATGGCAGCCTGAGCAAACTAATACAGAACTTGAATCAGTAAGCACAAAATGGAAGTTCGGTGTAGGAGGGGACTGTCTGGAGTTGGGAAACTTGGATTCTCATTGACAAAGGAAATGCGCAACTTCACTAGGCTATTTTCACTAGGCTTCTATCAAAAGGTGTCACATTAGCTTGCTTCCAATTGACTGCCTGTAATTCTGAGTGTTTGGGCTTTGTTGTAAGAGCTTAGTTATGATCTCTTAGAGGGAACTTTTTACAAATTAACATTACTCTGTGCTTCTATTGAACAACAGTAAAGGATTCAGAAACCTGCAGTCATGCAAGAAAAATACCATCCATTCATTTTGCTTTTGTAGCTACTTTGCCTTTGGACTGTTTTGAAACAATTACTTTTTTTTTGAAGTTTATTTATTCATTTTGAGGGAGAGAGTAAGAGAGCATGCACAGGAGGGGCAGAGACGGGGGGAGGGAGAGGGAGGCAGGGAAGGAGAGGGAGAGAATTGAAAGCAGGTTCCTCACTGTCAGCACAGAGCCTGATGTGGGGCTCAAACTCATGAACCGTGAGATCATGATCTGAGCTGAAACCGAGAGTCAGACAGAGTCTTGCCAACTGAGCCACCCAGATACCCTGAGGCAAGTTACTTCATTTACTTCAATGCCGAATACAGCAACTAAAGACTAAGAAAGATGCGACACACTGTTTAAAGGGAATTTATGTGTTAGTTATAATGACCCAGTTGCAGAAATTTGCACTGCATTGATGCTGAGACTTATGAAATCTTTGACCCTAAAAGAATAAGCAGTGGTTTACCTGAACTCCCATAAAACATGGCCCGTATTATCACATTTCTGGCCTGAAGTGGGTTCAGTCAGGGAGCATGGTTTGGAAACATATTAGCTGAAGGCACTTACACTTAATGGGACCTAGAGATACTTAGATGAAGGCTTAAATTGCGGAGTAAAATTTGCATCCTGAGATGGGATGTTCCCCACATTTCTGCTCTCAATCTCCATATTCATCTACATTGATCAAAAGTTCCAGGCTATAAAATGGGCTTTTCACTCATGCGTCGGTGGCTTTGCTCATGATGTTCTCTCTGTCTGGAATGGTTGTCTTCATTGATGCTGCCTCCACCCCTGAGAATTCCTACTTCAAGTTGATTGTCCTCAACTCATCAGACTGCTTTAATAGCACAAAGTAAAATTTCCCATCATTTGTGTTTCCATAGCATTTTCAACTGATATATTAACATTCAGTAATTCAGAAAAAAGTTTGGGTTATCTACTTTGGGTTAGTTACTGTGCTAGGCGCTAGTTCTAATTCTGGGAAAGCATCCGAATCAGGGTTTCACCTTCATTTCATCTCATCCTCTGTGAGCTCCTTCAGGGTAGGAAATTTATATCTGCACTGTCAGTCTTCTATCACCTATGCCTAATGGTTATGAGGGTGAACTGCGTTTATTTATTGTGGACTTACTATTCCAAAATGTATATTCTATTTATCATACGCATAACCAGATATTATTTGAATTAGAACTCCCATTCTCATCCCCAGTTAAACAAGATAAAAGTAACTTTATTTTTATATTTATTTTATATATTTTATGTATTAATATTTAACAATTTTAAACATGGTAAAATACATATCATTTTTGGTTATAACAGTGAATGATGAGAAAATACCATACTTTGGAACAATTATTACCGTTAAATATAATAATATTTTTTTCTTGTTAAATACTCTGTATTTCAGAACAGTTTATGTTGTGCAGGAAGGTGTTTGGAGAGGATGATGATGTAAGCAGAACACATTTGAATTCTCTCTTTATTTCACATGTCAGTGTAAGTGGAGTGATTGTTCTTTCACCATCCCTTCAATGTTCTGTTCATACATGAGGTATTTAAAAAAGATACATTGGGCACGCCTGGGTGGCTCAGTTGGTTGAGTGTCTGACTCTTGATTTCGGTTCAGGTCATAATCCCAGGGCGGTGGGATTGAGCCCCTGTTTGAGCTCCACACTGGGTGTGGAGCCTGCTTGGAATTCTCTCTCACTTTCTGTCTGCCCCTCTCCCCCGCTCATGTGCGGTCTCTCTCTCTGTGTCTAAAAATTAAAAAAAAGTTACATTAAATAAATTTAAATGGTATGTTGGGTAAATTCTTATACATAATGTGGCAACAGCAGTGTTGCCTGGACTGTCAGGCCCTTATTATTCCTCTTTGAAGATAGAAAAGGACACACTTTGGCGTAAAATTTTCAGGGCAGATGCATGTATATTCTCTTATTATAGCATTTGTTTGTGCTGTGTTTAAATTTAGAGATCCAAATACTCTGACTTCTTGTTACTGGAGTTTTCTTACAATTTATTATTCAGTGGTTGATCCCTATTATTTTATTATATTTTTACAGATGCCTTGTTTTCTGCCTTAACTGGCGTTCCTAAGAATTCAGTCTTGATAACACAACATAATGTTGCCATGCCTTTTTTTTTAGCCAGCTACCACAGTCACACTGCATTTCGACATTTGCTGTTTTACTTCATAAATTTATGTCAGGGCCCTGGAATACTCTCCTCTGACTTCTTGGTCTGTAACAGCTTCCATGATTGCTACTTCTGTTATTATGTCAAAACCCTTTCAAGGTACATAAATGCTAAATACAATGGTTTAGAAAACTAGTTCAACTTCTCCATTAACTGACTTATGGACTGAAAATAGGAGAGGATAAAAAAAAATCTTTTCAAGGTAGGTTTATTCTCTGTTTTGTTTCACTATTTCCAGAAAAGTGTCTTGTGAAAGAGGAGAAAAGTATGAAATTCATGGGTTTATGATTAACAAATTTGATTCCAAAGCCTTGAAATTGCTTTTAATTCATTGTTTTATAGCAAGTTTTTACAATTGAGTTAAAATTAACCCTGAGGTCTTTGGCTTCTTACAGCAAGTATTTTAAAGTTCTGATTATTATTTACATTCTCCATCTTTCCCTCATGGTAGCACGTCTGCATTTATATAAATATATTTAAAATATTTTTCCAAACAAGTTGTAATTACAGAAGAAGTGATCAATATTGCCTATTTTAAGAATTAAAATCTTGTGAAATCATAAAATATTTGCCAGAAAATATTCAGAGGATGATGATTCAGTTAAAATTAACTGTTTATATTCATATTTTAAGATTATCCACAATTTGAGTATAGGTAAGGTAAAACATGCAGACAAGGAAATAACCATCATGAAAGATGAAGCTTTTCTTTTCATGGATACATAGAAATAGGAGGCGTGACGGGTCATGCAGGGCCCTGCAGAGAAGCACTGGGGTCAGTCAGGAGGTGGACATAAAGGGGAAAACATGGGTAAGAGCCTTTATTGTGGCTCCTGGAATGGGCAAGACAAGGGAAGACCGCTACACAGGTTTAGGATTGGATAGTTTGAATAATTTCAGCAGTCTCTGGAGGGTTAGGGCCACCCCCCGTTGGCTGATACTTATTCCTAAGAGGACGAGGCAGGTGGATCAGTGCAGAATGACATCCGGACAGAGGATCTGCCGGGGATGTGGGCTCTGGACTGATTGGTTTAGATAGCAAGTGCATACTTGCAGGTGTGTTGTTTACTGTGTCTAGGAACTGACTCATCTTGGAAGGGGCAGTCTCTCTAGGGCCAGCAAGGCCTCACGTGTCAAAGCATGAGAAACATATGGTTAATGCATTTCTTCCATTGTAAAACCTATGTACAGTTGATGGAAATCTCATCTGTAGATAACAGTTTTAAAATATATTTTAGACCATGATATCCAAGACATTATTGGTAGACTATTAATTATCCTGGCAGTATAAGGGATAATATGGTACTTAGTTTCTTGTGCACGAGGTATAAAAACATAATTACAGTTTGGAGTGACTTAAAGTTTATAAAGACTGTTAACACAAAACATTGTTTGTCTTGCATGTGTGTGTTTTCCCCCCATTACAGAGAGGAAGATACACACTTAAACAGGTTAAGTAACTTTCTAGAATCCCTCTGTCAGCAAATGATAACAGAAGCTCAGTCATCTACTTCTAAATCTAGTTGTTTTCCTCCTGTTGTAGGGATTGTTCCTCTGCTGAAGTGTGAGGGTCTCAGCAGGAAGGTTTTGACAGCTACCAAGTGTGAGTGAGCTTTACCAGCTTCCTGATCATGCAGAGGGCTTAGAGAAGTTGAGACCATTTTGAGCTATTGTTTTTTCACTAGTCTTTTATCTCTTTCATAGAGCATTAGCCATCCATTTATATTAATTTTTTTTCTTATCTGCTGTATTGAGATAGGAATGAATGAGGGCAATGAAATTGATGCTGAGGATGGAGTCTACACTCAGACAATGCTACTCTGAGCACGGCTGGCAGTACCCCATCTTTCCTTAATTAGGGTGAAGACACTAGACACAGGTGGGTTTTAAGACTATAGGAGGGAGTTAGAAAGAGGGAGAGAGGAGTAAGGCAAAGACCTAGATTTGTTTATCACTCAAATAATCAGAGTATTTGTGGTTTTGCTGGCATTAAGGCCAAGATCAGATGCCACATTACTTCTCAAGAAAAGTCAACAAGTTCTCTTTGAATCACAGTTATGCTTGAGATTGATTTTAATTTTTGGTTTCCTTACACATGCTTACTCCGTTTTAGTGTGATATTTCACACTAATGATATTAAGTGTGGAAGTTAATGCAATAGTTATGCAAAGTTATTAATACTAACATGATAATGAGTCAGAGAGCTTGTAAATTGAAGAGAAAGATCCCAGAGATTATGTGGTGGAAGAGTACATTCCAGAAAAAAACAGTACTCAGGTAGACTAAACATTTTAGTTTTTCATTTTTTTGGTTGATATATGAGAGTTTATGGGAAGTAGATTTAGTAACATGTTAACCCAGAAGTGAAAGAACATGGAATTATTTACTGTTTATAAAATATGTGTCATGTGTACATTAAAATGGACTGCTGGAGAAGTAAAGATAGAAGAAGTCATCCAGGGGCACCTGGGTGGCTCAGTGGGTTGAGCGTCCCACTCATGATTTCGGGTCAGGTCATGATCCTAGGGTCGTGGAATGGAGCCCCATATCAGGCTCTGTGTGTAGCATGACACCCTGCTTAAGATTCTCTCTCTCTTTCCCTCTGCTCCTCTCCCTCGCTCACATGTGCTCTCTCTCTCTCTCTTTCTAAACTAAAATAAAAAAAAAAGTCATCCAAAAAGAGCACAGAGAGAATAGAAAAGTGGTAAAAAGCTATGAGTGAAGTTCTATATTTGCCAGTGTTGTTGAATTGAACAGGATACTTACCTGTTTTGTTAACCAGGAAATATCGTTGCTAATTGTTAATTGTTTTTAACATTTATTATGTTCAAATTCAACAAATACTTGATGACCTTTATCCTTGAAATAGGTATAAGTCCTAGGTCATGGAGATATAGTGGTGAACATGTTGGGCCACAGTTCCTGGTGTCATAATCATGATCTGAAAAAGGAGTCTAGTGACACTTTCTAGAACGTCATGTCAGTAGATCAAATAATTAGGTTGTTTCAGGACTGAAGTTGTTTTTGATCCCCTCACTCTGACTTCATTATCATGTGTTGTAAAATAACTAGCCAGGGTTTGAGGGATCATCAGACATAAATTTCAGTATTTCAAAGAGAAGTTTCATTTAGTATTCTCATTGATTACACTACCTTTTGTAATTCTTACATAGCAGTCTGTTCCTCTCACCATCTCCATATACACATGAACATACACAGGCCACTTTTTTTGCAGAACTTTGTTTCTGCCATTTTGACCTAGATAATGTTGTCAGTCTAGATTTACTTTATGTTTTCTTCTATCTGTTTATATCTGTATTATTTTTTCCTCAAATGAGTATACATTCATGCATTAACAAAGAAAATATGCCATTTGGAGCATAAAGCCTCTCTCAGCAATGCAGACCCCTCGCTCAATGAGATGTCAAATAAAACTTCCTTCATGTCATGATGATAAAGAAAAATCTAGCCACCATTTATTTCAACCATACTAGCAGGTTTTATAGCAATGTTTTGTTTGCTGTAACAAAATACCACAGACTGTATGTGTTACACAACAGAAATTTATTTTCTTTTCTGAAGCATGGAAGTCCAAAATCCGTGTCCCTATAGGCTTGATTTCTTTGGATGTCTTTCTTCTTGGCTTGCAGATGGTCACCTTCTCTCTCTGTCCTCATGTAGCCTTCTCTCTGCATGCTCTTCCCTGGTATCTCTCCCTCTTCTTTTTTGTTTTTAATTTTTTTTTTTTTTTGAGAGACAGAGACAGCGCAAGCAGGGGAGGGTCAGAGAGAGAGGGAGATACAGAATCTGAAGCAGGCTCCAGGCTCTGAGCTAGCTGTCAGCATGGAGCCCGAGGCAGGGCTAGAGCCTGATGCGGGGCTCAAACCCACGAACCATGAGATTATGACCTGAGCCAAAGCCAGACGCTTAACCGACTGAGCCACCGAGGTGCCCCCTCTCCCTCTTCTTAAAAGGACATGCATGATATTGGTTTAGGGCCTTATTCTTATGACTTCATTTAACCGGAATTACCCTTTTACAGGTCCTCTCACCACAAACAGTAACCCTAGGAGTTAGAGCTTCAGCGAAGAAATTTTGAGGATACAGAGTTCAGTCTGTGATGGTGTTACACAAACTGAAGAATAGAGTAAATGCTGAAAAGATTCATTCACCTGATCCATACATGTGTGTCAGCCAAAGCTTTGCGGGACAGTCATCAGGCATTAGGCATTATGTATTGGGGATATTGGATTTAAAGAAAAGTTTGGAAAAGCATTGCTGATTTAGTGAGATTGGTGGATGAGCAGTTGGATTTCTGGTGTTGGTTTGTATTACAAAGAACCTGTTTGATAGAATGGGCTTCTTATAGGAGATTAATATATCAGATAATAAGAATTTTGGGGACTGGGTTTGACTCTTGATTTGGGCTCAGGTCATGATCTCACAGTTGGTGGGATTGAGCCCTGCATCAGGCTCTGCACTGACAGCGGGGAGCCTGCTTGGGGTTCTCTTTCTCCCTCTCTCTCTGTTTCTCTGTCTCTCTCCAAATAAATAAATAAACATAAAAAAAATTTTAAGGGTGCCTGAGTGGCTCAGTCGGTTAAGTATCCAACTTTGGCTTAGGTCATGGTCTCATGGTTAGTGGGTTCTGGCCCCACGTCGAGCTCTGCCCTGATAGCCGCAAAGCCTGCTTAGGATTCTCTCTCTCTCTCCCTCTCTCTCTGCCCCTCCCCAATCACTCTTTTTCTCTCTCTCTCTCAAAACAAAGATTAAACTTTGTTTTGTTAAAAAAATTTTTAAGTATTAGGTTTCTTCCTGGAAACCTTGATTTGCCGAGTGACCAAAATATACTGACCAGTTAACAAACTGTTACTGAGGACTTAGAATGAATAAGCAGGTCAGGTAGCTTTATATGGTAGGGTACATTCAAATACTTCCTATAAAATTTGTCCTAAAAATTACAATGAAAAATAATAAATAAAAATTATCATGGCTCAAATTTGTACCATGTTTTGTTGCTTCAGAATTTACTATGTATTTGCTATTGTAAGGAATGGTACTTCCCCTTTCACCCAACTTTTTTTTTTTACTGTATCACTTGATGAGATTTTGAAGTTTTAGAGCTTGTTGTCTCTTTTGGTAGACTTATGCTTATTTTTACAAGATACGACCAGCCTTCCAAAGTATTTGTGCCATTTACCTTCCCAGCAGCAATGAATAATAGTTTCCCTTTTTACACATCTTCTCCAACATTGAATGTTGTGAAAAGTTCTTAACTTTTACTTTTTAATAAATAGTTAAGTAGTATCTAATTGTGGCTTTAATTTTTATAGCCCTGATGAGTAAAGATGTTGAGTATCTTTGTAATGTGCCTTTTGACCATTTGTATATCTTCTTTGGTACAAGTTTGTTCAGCTATTTTCTTAAAAACTTTCTGAGTAATTTTGTTTTTCATTATTCATGTATATGAGTTTATATATTTTCTGGTTACAAGTCATTTCATTTGCCAGATATGTGTATTGCAAATATTTCTTCCCAGGCTGTGGTTTGAGTATGTATCTTTTAAAATTCTCTTAGATGAAAACAAATTATGATCAAGTCTAATTTATCAGTTTTTTTATGGTTAACTAACCCCATATGTTTTAAAGTCTAACACTCTGTTATTTGTTAATTAATATTTATAATATTCACCTATTCCTTTTCTCCCTTTTCATCAGGTGACAGTATATTTTTTTAGTTTACAACAAACATATTTGCTGTTTGTTACCAAATTTTTATTGTCGATTCTGAATTAGTTTATTTCATGCAAAAGATCATATTATCTCAGATTTATATACCAAATATATATATAATGATATTATTGTTCATACCTTCTATACCCCTATTAATCTTTAGTGTGTTTAATCTCTCAGTTTCTGATAGATGTATATTAACATCTCTCACCAGTATTGTGAACATATTATTTTTTTCTTTTTAAATGTCTAGGTTCGTGGTGAGGGGAAGCAGGTGCATAATTGTTATATTTTCTTGGTGAATCTTTGCATTGCTTCTCTATCATGATAGCATTTTTAGCCTTAAATTTGTTCTTTTTTGGCATAAATGCCAATTAACAACTTTTCTGTTAAGTAAATTGTACAATGTACATGTTACTGCTTTTTGTTCTTATATATAATTTTAATAATTTGTTTCTATTGTATAGATGAAATTTAAAAATATGATCTGATAATTTCTCAGATTAATAAGTAAACATACAAAAATATATTTTTTTTAATTTCTGTATTTTTCCTTGTCTGGTTTTGAATCTATCCTATATGATATTTCCAGGTTTTCAGCAATCGCCTTTATATCTTTGAGTAACTTCTTATTTTAAATTTTTTTTAAGTTTATTTCTTTATTTTGAGAGAGAGAGAGAGAGAGAGAGAGAGAGCCCGAGTGGGGGAGGGGCAGAGAGAGAGGGAGACACAGAATCTGAAGCAGGCTCCAAGCTCTGAGCTGTCAGCACAGAGCATGAATTGGGGCTTGAACCCACAAAGTGTGAGATCATGACATGAGCTGAAGTCAGCTGCTTAACCAACTGAGCCACCCAGGTGCCCCTTTAGTCCACTTTTTAATTTAATACAGAAATATTATTAATGTTAATCTTAGAGAAATGTACATTAAACTTGCATTCACATCTTTACCAATTTGTGTGCCCCCATGCTGCTTCTTTCTGTTTCCTTTGGATTCAGTTTTGTTTTTGTTAACATTCTTTAGTTGTAATTTGTTCATCCATGGTATGTAAGTGAGAAAGAAGGTCTTAGTCTTTATTTTACCTTCCCTCTGAATTAATATATATAATGTATGAGCATTGAATTAAAAGATATAAGCTAATTTTACAATAGTGGTGGCCTCTCAGACATAAGAGGGGAAATGTATTTTTTTTTGAGGCACAAGATACAGATTTTAGCTGTAGCTTATGATTTATTTTATTAAAAATATTCTTAATAAGTATATTAAATTGTTCCCTTTTTAAAGTTTTTATGACATCTACATGGGTTTTTGTTCTCTCTCTCTGAACTTTTATATATGAAAGTTCATATAATAGAAGAAGGAAAATAGAGTAAATATGTATATATTTCCACTCTGCCATCTCTTCAGTACTGTTTCCATTCCCTTATATGTCAGTAGTATAGTGCAGGAGACAATATTTAGTGTCAAACACTACAAAGCCTTTACAGACCACACACATTTAGCCCTAATGTTTACCAAAGGTGAGGTACATTTTTCTCAATCTCTCTTTTTTATGTCATAATTGAGTTGATTCATAGTTATTTTGAGATTTCATAGACTTGAAGCAATTGTTCTTTAACACCACACGTATGAATAAAATGTTTATTGCACTAGACTGTTCACTTTTCTTAAGGATGATTCCATTAATACAGTCAGAACTTGTCCCTGTCATAGTATGCTTCAGTTTAGAAAGGCAATGAAAACTCTTTAAAATGAGAGCAGAAGGAAAGAAAATGGTGGCAGAGTAGGAGGACCCTACGCTTGTCACATCCCATGAACACAGCTAAATTAACTATGAAATTATCCTAAATACCCCAGAAATCACCTTAACATTGACAGAACAAACTCCACAACTAAAGGGAGAGAAGAGGCCACACTGAAGAAGGTAGGAAGTGCAGAGATGTGGATTTTGGGGAGAAGCAGATGACCAGATGGGTGCTGTGGAGGCGAAGGAGGTGTGGTTGCAGAAAAGGGAGAGAGACAAAGAGGAGCAAGTACACAGGGACATGCACAAGGGGAATGTTTCCAGAAAGCTAGTGGTTTGGAAAATGAGGAGGTCCAAATTTTGTGAATTCTTGCAGCCAGCAGGGCTGAAAGCCTGGAGTGTTAAAGGTCAGCGAGGAGGCCTGGGATAGAGCCAGAAGGACACTGCCTTGCTCGTGAAGAGAAGGCAAGCAAACAACCCCGGGGACAGACAGTGTGAAAACAAGGATCTGAAGAACATCTGGGGCACATAGGGTGAAGATTAATCTCTGAGCGTGTTCCTGGGAGGCAGCATTCACAGAAACACCTCTCCAGGAACAAAGGAGCTGGCTGATACCCTCCGCTGCCCCTCAGCGTAAACACAGATGCACCTGCAGGAAGCAGTGTAGTGCCAATACAGGCTGCCGAACTTGCGTACGCCAGGCCCCACCCCCTTTTTCTCTGGTGTGACTACCCTTCTCAGTCACCCATGCCTCAAACCCAATGTGACAGACCTTCCCCCAGAAGACCAGCACAAACCCCTGTCCACAGCATGTCTTCTGACCAGAGTTCTGCAGGGCTTTAGTACTGGTGGATTTGGTGTCCTGTCTCATCTCACAAGCAGACCAAAAGGTCTGATCTGGATGCAAAAGTTCTCAACAAAATATTAGCAAACTGAATCCAACAATACAGTAAAAAAAAAAAAAAAAATCACTGTGATCAAAAGAGAATTATTCCTATATTGAGAGGGTGGTTCAGTATTCACAAATCAGTCAACATGATATACATTAATAAAAGAAAGGATAAGAACCATAGAATCTTTTCAACTGATGCAGAAAAATCATTTGACAAAGTATAATATCCATTTAGGATAAAACCCTTCAATTTAAAGAGTACACACCTCCATATAATAAAACTATATATGAAAAACCCACAGCTCATATCATTCTCAATGGGAAAATCTTTTCCTCCATGGCCAGGAACAAGACAGGACTGTCCATTGTCACCACTGTTATTTAACATAGTACTGGAAGTCCTAATCTCAGAATCAGACAATATAAAGAAATAAAAGGCATCCAAATTGACAAGGAAGAAGTAAAACTTTGACTATTTGCAGATAACATGATACTCTTTATAGAAAACCTGGACAACTCCAAACAAAACAATAATAATAACAAAAAAAACCTGCTAGAGCTGATAAACAAAGTCACAAGGTACAAAATCAACACACAGAAATCTGTTGCATTTCTACACACTAAGCTGTCTAGGAGTAAACATAACAGAGGTGAAAGACCTGCACTCTGAAAACTATAAAACACTGATGAAAGAAATTCAGGACGACATAAAGAACTGTTAGGACATTCCATGGTCATGGATTGGAAGAACAAATACTGTTAAAATGTCCGTAGTACCCAAAGGAATTTACATATTTAATGCAGTTCCTATCAAAATGCCAACAGCATTTTTCACAGAACTAGAACACATAGTCCTAGAAAGCGTATGTAACCACAAAAGACCCCAAATAGCCAGTGCAATCTTGAAAAAGAAAAGGCAAAGCTGGAGGCATCACAGTTCCATCTTTCAAGTTATATTACAAAGTTGTAGTGACCAAAACAGTATGGTACTGGCACAAAAATAGACACAGAGATCAACAGAACAGAATAGAAAACCTAGAAAAGAACCCATGACTGTGAGGTCCATTAATCTTCAACAAAACAGGAAAGAATATCCAATAGGATAAAGACAGTCTGTTCAACAAATGGTGTTGGGAAAACAAACAACAACACACAAAAGAACGAAACTGGACCACTTTCTTATACCAGACACAAAAATAAATCCAAAATGGAATAAAGACCTAAATGTGAGACCTGAAAACTATACAAATCCTAGAAGAGAACACAGGCTGTAACTCTTTGACTTCAGCAGTAGCAACTTCTTTCCAGGTATGTCTCCTGAAGAAGGGAAACAAAAGCAAAAATAAACTATTGGGACTTCATCAAAATAAAAAGCTTCTGCACAGCAAAGGAAACAAAACTAAAAGGCAAACTATGGAATGGGAGAAGTTATCTAAAACATAAAGAACTTGTAAAACTCAACATCCCCAAAATAAATAATCCAATTAAAACATGGGCAGAGAACTTGAATAGACATTTTCCTAAAGAAGGCATACAAGAACCCCACAGACATTTGAAAAGATGCTCAAAATCACTGATAATCAGAGAAATACAAATCAAAACTACAGTGAAAGGTCATCTCACACCTATCAGAATGGCTAAAATCAACAACACAAGAAACAACAAGTGTTGGTGAAGATGTGGTGAAAGGGGAACTCTTTTGCAGTGTTGGTAGGAATGCAAACTGCTGCAGCCACTATGGAAAACACTATGGAGGTTCCTGAAAAAAGTTAAAAATACCCTATGCTTTAGCAATTGCACTGCTAGGCATTTACCCAAAGAATACAAATATACTAATTTGAAGGGATACATGCACCCCTAAGTTTATAGAAGCATAATCTATATTAAGTCATATTATCGAAACATCCCAAATGACAATGGACTGATGAATGGAAAAAGAAGTTGTATATGTGTGTGTGTGTGTGTGTGTGTGTGTAAATGGAATATTACTCAGCCATAAAAATAATGAAATTTTGCCATTTGTAATGATGTGGATAGTGCTAGAATGTATTATGCTAAGTGAAATATATCAGAGAATAAATACAAAATACTATATAATTTCACTCATATGTGGAATTTAAGGTAAAAAACAAATGAGCAAAGGGACAAAAAAACTTGAGAGAGGCAAACCAAGAAACAGACTCTCGATTATAGAGAACAAACTGATAGCTACCAGAAGGGAGGTGGATGGGGATATGGATGAAATTGATGATGGGGACTTAGGAGTGCACATGTGATGAGTACTGGGAATTGTACTCCTGAAACTAATATTACACTATATTTTAACTAACTGAAATTTAAGTAAAAACTAGAAAAAATAATTTTAAACATAAATTTAAAAAATATAAAATAAAATGAGAAAGAATTTTTTCACATAAATTAAAAATAGTAATATATTTTGGAGTGTGTTTTATTGAATAATTTTTGTTGCATTTAGAACTATAATGTTAAATATATGTATAAAATACACATGGATATATACTTGTAATATATGTGACACATGCTGAGATACACTGTTTATATACACACACATATATAAAATATATGCAATTTTACATCATTTTAACTTTATTTTTCAGGTCTAAAGTATTTAACATATTTGATTGAAATGAACATCTGATTCTAAATTTCTAGTTCTATGTTTTATTTTAATGAGGATAACAAATTCTTCTCTGTTGACTCAGAAGACTCTTTTAACTATGCGTTTTCAGAATCACAGTCAAGCTCTTTGGGAAACATGTTACATTAGAAGTAGGGTAACTTAAAAAAAATATTTGTATCAGCTCCTTCTACATATACTGTCATTTACCTGCAAAGGTGACTATCATTATCACCATTATAGCAGTATCAGCTGTCCAGCATCATATGAGCCACTATCATCACTAACTTTGTCTTCAGTAAGGTAGATGTATGAGAATATGACACACATTCTTCAGAAGCTGTTTTAGAATGGGGAAGGAAAAAATTAGGTAATCTCTTTCTCTTTTCCTTTACTGTTTCTTCTTTCCTTTTCATAATTCTTGCTGATAGAATGTAACCATGACTAAATTTTTTCAATCACATTTCTAGCTTTATTGGATTATTTTGTAATTAAACTGTTAAGCAAAATAATGATGTAATCATACATCTTCAGAGGAGCCATGACTCATTCTGATGGTACTATTTTTGAATTAACACATACGGATTTCTTCAAAACTTAGCAGGAAAAATAGATCTACAAAAGAAAGAAACAATAGAATAAAAGTGACCGGCTTGAAATTTCGAGTATGAATGATGAGTGGAATGCTGGTTCTGCTTTCTATTGAATTGGTACTTGGGTTGTTCAGAGATTAAATCATAGTATTTTCTGTGTTTACCATTGTAGTAATACAATAAATTTTAGTTTCTGCTTTGTACACATAAATACATGTGTATAATCAAAACTATGCATATACACACATATGAATACATAAATAGAATTTCCATTTCTGTGAGAGAAGTAATAACTGTATAATATACACACATGAATATATACACAGGATGCATAAATACATATATAAAATGGTTTCAACATATTGAGAAAATTCCAACTCTATAAGTTAATTATTATTTTATTACTTAACAGTGTTTAGCAAAATAACATAAATATCTGCCCTCACAGCCCTTAATTCTAGTGGTTAAGAAATATAAAAAATAAAATAATGAAATATATGGCAGATATTTATAGGTGCTAAGAAGAAAAGCGAAGGAAAGAGGAATAAGAAAAAGCAAGGGAGTTGAAATTTTAGATAGATATACCAGGGAAGATAACTGAGAAAATGACATTTGGAAAAAAGATCAGAAGGAAGTAGAGATTCATGGAAACATTTGAAGGAGAACGTTCTAGGCGGAGAGACCCTAAGATGTGATGATACCTAACTTTTCCAAGGAACGGGAATGGAAGACGTTGGCTCTTTTAGTAATGGGGACTTCTGAGGACCTGAGTAACATAAGCTGATACTGGTTTTAACAAAATTACTTGCAGCTACTCTGTTGAATGCTGGCTGAAATAGGACAAGGAAAGAAATAGGGAGGTTCATTACAAGACCATCACAGCAATCTAATTGTGATTTGGTGGTGACTTAGACTAGGCACAGGAGGTGACAAGGCATGGCCAGATTCCGGTGTATTGACGAGGTCCACAGATGAGTTAGATGTGAGCAATGAGGAGTGCTTGATGCTCTGCATCAAATCAAGGCTGAAGAGATGAATCAAGATTGATGTTACATATTTGGATGCAACTGGAAAAATAAAATTGCTTTCACTGAGCTGTTGGAAGGCTCTGGAAGAAGCAAGTTTATAGGTAAGAGCAGAAACCCAGCTTGTCCTTTTGGACATTGAAGTTTAAGCTCTTTATTAGACACTAAAGTGAAAATGTTCACTAGGCAGCTGGTGAGTGAATCTGTACTTCTTGGGCAAAGTCTGAGATAGAAAAAATTTCTGAGTCTTCAGTTTACAGATAATATTGAAAGCCATGTGACTAAATGAAACCTTTGGAGGAATGGATGATGGTAGCAAGAAACAAGAGGTCTAAGAAGTAAACTTGGTGGTATTCTAAAATTTTTAAATTAAGGAAATAGAGGCGGCTAGAAAATGAGACCAAGGGGGAGTAGCTCTAGAAGTAGAAAGAAATCGAAACAAGTGCAGCATCTGGAAGCCAAGTGAAAAATTGCTTCAAAGAGAAAAATGCTCAGGGGCACCTGGGTGGCTCAGTCGGTTAAGCCTCTGACTTCGGCTCAGGTCATGATCTCTCGGTTCATGGGTTCCAGCCCCGCATTGGGCTCTGTACTGACAGCTCAGAGCCTGGAGCCTGTCTTCGGATTCTGTGTCTCCCTCTCTCTCTGATCATCCCCTGTTCATGCTGTCTCTTTATCTCTCAAAAATAAATAAAACATTAAAAAAAAACATAGAAAACGATGCTCAGCATCACTCATCATCAGGGAAATACAAATCAAAACCACACTGAGATACCACCTCACGCCAGTCAGAGTGGCTAAAATGAACAACTCAAGAGACTATAGATGCCGGCGAGGATGTGGAGAAACGGGTACCCTCCTACACTGTTGGTGGGAATGTAAACTGGTACAACCGCTCTGGAAAACAGTGTGGAGGTTCCCCAAAAAACTATCAATAAAACTCCCGTATGACCCAGCAATAGCACTGCTGGGGATTTACCCAAGGGATACAGAAGTGCTGATGCATAGGGGCACTTGTACCCCAATGTTCATAGCAGCACTTTCAACAATAGCCAAATCATGGAAAGAGCCTAAATGTCCATCAACGGATGAATGGATTAGGAAGATGTGGTTCATCTATACAATGGAATACTACATGGCCATGAGAAAGAATGA
>CM053567.1:22114498-22128969 GCA_028646485.1 Cryptoprocta ferox
CTTGTGGGGAAGAGCACTGGGTGTTATATGGAAACCAACCTGACAAGAAACTATAAAGTTTAAAAAAAAAAAAGAATAGGAATTAATCACCCCAGGATAGAGGACATTGGCCCATCAAATTGTTCAAATTAGGCAATGCTGGGGCGCCTGGCTGGCTTGGCTGGTAGACCACGCGACTCTTGATCTCGGGGTTGTGAATTTGAGCCCCATGTTGTGTGCAGAGATCACATTAAAAACTTTAAAAAAAAAAAAAGAATAAAACTTTTTCTAAATAAAAAAAAAAAAACAGAGAAAATGCTCAGCTATGTTAAGTGCTGCTAATATAAGTCAGTAAATTAAAGAGCAATAATCAGCCTTTGCCTTCAGCATTTCGGGTCACTGATGATGGTGAAAGTAACAGTCTCAGTAGAGTGTTAGAGGTAGAAGCCTGATTGGGGTGGGTTCAAAAGAAATATTGGTGTTGAAAATAGAGACACTTCTTCAGGATGCTTTACTATAAAGCAGAGGATGGCAAGTTTTGTTTTGTTTTGTTTTTGTTTGTTTTGTTTGTTTTTCTATAAAAGGCCAGATAGTACAGTTTAGTGGGGGGGGGGTGCTATACATTCTATGAGTCTATGTTACAGCTACTCAAGTTGGCCACTTATCTTTGTGAAAACAACAATGTGCAATATATAAACAAATAAACATGGCAGGGTTGTAATAAAACTTATTTACAAGTATAGACAGAGGGTCAGATCTGGCCTGTGAATCATAGCTTGCCAATGCCTTGGTAAAGAAGAGCTTAGGATTGGGGTGCCTGGGTGGCTCAGTCGGTTGAGCGTCTGACTTCGGCTTAGGTCATGATCTCGCAGTTTGTGGGTTCGAGCCTGCTTCAGGCTCTGTGCTGGCAGCTCAGAGCCTGGAGCCTGCTTCGGATTCTGTGTCTCCCTCTCTCTTTGCTCCTCCTCTGCTCTCACTCTGTCTCTCTCAAAAATGAATAAACATTAAAAAATTAAAAAAAAAAAAGAAGAGCTTATGATGTACGATGATCCAGAGAAAGTGAGCTTAAGGAATCCACTGGAAACAGTTAAGTTTAGCAGTGATTTTCACCAGGGTCTCTAAAGTGCTCTATTTGATACTGGCAATCAGCAATATTTACTGTATTTCCAATTATTTTATCTAGAAAATGTGTTTCTAAAAGTCATCCTCTTTTATTGTTATTACTATTCATATTATTGTTGTTTACATCCTAAAATTTAGTTACAGTCAATGCTAGCCACTTGAGAATTGCAAATTTTATGAAACAGGAAAAAGAGAAGTAAATCATGAATTCTTAAATGGGTATTATGCATGTTTTATATTTTATAGTAACTATTTTTTTAACATTTAAGTACCTTTAATTTATTTTGAAGACCGATTAGAGGTTTTTTTGAAGAATATGTATTTGTGGTCAAGATCAGACATGTTGGAAAGAAAAAAAAATTGGGGCACCTGGGTGGTTCGGTGGGTTAAGCGTCAGACTCTTGGTTTTGGCTCAGGTCGTGGTTTGCAGAATGGGATTGAGCCTCACTTCAGGCTCTGTACTTACAGTGTGGAGCCTGCTTGGAATTTTCTCTCTCCCTCTCTCTCTGCTCCTCCTCCTCCTCTCACACTCATGTGGACTCACGTGCATGCACTCTCATAATAAATAAATTTTTAAAAAAAGAAAAGGAAAAAGAAAAGAAAGGGAGAAAGAGTGTAAGTATGAAGAAGGAATTTTAAAATTGGTAATTTCTTAGGGCGCCTGGGTGGCTTAGTTGGTTAAGTGTCGAACTTCGGCTCAGGTCATGATCTCGCAGTCTGTGGGTTTGAGCCCCACGTCAGGCTCTGTGCTGACAGCTCAGAGCCTGGAGCCTGCTTCAGATTCTGTGTCTCCCTCTCTCTCTGCCCCTACCCTGCTCACTCTCTGTCTCTCTCTCTCAAAATAAAACAAAGACATAAAAAAAAATTTAAAAAATTGGTAATTTCTCTTATTATCCCTGCCATTGGTTCACTGATAAAGCCTAGGGCAACATAAATCAGGGTGGCTTAATACAACTAAATTTTATCATGCTTCAGGATTTTCAGCATTATCATTTGAATACAACTTGGGTTGGACAGCTTTTCATTATAGCAAATTCTGATGAATTTCCTAAGATAATCTAAACATGGAGAATTGCCTGCTTATGTATATATATATTGAAATTTGGGGGGCTTCTGTCCACAGATGTTTTATATTTTGAATAATTAATCCTGTTTCCTTTGCAATTATCACTGGCTTTAGACATTTACCCAGTTAGCATTTCTTTATTTTTGTAGTAATAATTTAAAAGGGCATTGCATGACTAATTAAATTCAGATAATACATGTTAGTTACTCTTTTATTTCCTTAGTGATTTTTTCATTGTCAGTCAGCTCTATACTCACCAACAATAAGCCTTGAATAATTTTTGTTTATTTTGGGCTATAACTCATTTTCTAAGAAGTCCTGTTAAGCCACTATTTGCTGAATGCAGTAAAAGAAAAACAACAAAACAAAACAAAGAGTTACCGAAATACTGAGACTTAGAAACTTTAGTTTTAAATAGAGCAAACATGTTTTAAAGGCATTGAAGCTATTTGTGTGTGTGTGTGTGTGTGTGTGTGTGTATGACTGCGTGCGAGCACCCATGTATGTGTATATTGAGATTACAAAGAGTATACATAACATTTAGTATAGTGATACAATTATTCAGGTGTATAAAGTGAATATGAACAAAGCCAGGAAAAGAAATGTGTAGAAAGTTGATGAGTTAAAACGTGAAAACAGTTTATTTGTAATTTCATAGCTTTTTAAAATGTTTTTATTTATTTTTGAGACAGAGAGACAGAGCATGAGTGGGCACGGGGCAGAGCAAGAGGGAGACACAGAATCTGAAACAGACTCCAAGCTCTGAGCTGTCAGCACAGAGCCCGACATGGGGCTTGAACCCACTAACTGTGAGATCATGACCTGAGCTGAAGTCAGGCGCTTAACCCACTGAGCCACCCAGGTGCCCCATTATAGCTTTTTAAAAAAATATTGAGAACTATGTACAGTATTCCTTGGAATTTATATTTATCCAAATTCTGCTGGCAAGTTGGTAAATTATCTCCATTATTAACAGAGAAGGGGAAACAAAACAGACACATATTTGATGTCCACAAAACCACCTTGGGGAATCAGTGAGAAAGGACTTTAGGAAGTTACTAGAAAGGTTGTAGGTCCCATATAAGTGAATACATAGAGAAGCCAAAGAATGTAACTAACTTGCCTTCTTTTTTGCCCAGAGTTATAGAAGAGTTGTGATAAGTCCAACCAAGACTGGCTGTATAATTTGTGGGGCTTGGTGCAAAATGAAAATGTGAGGCCCTTTAAAAATATTAATAGAAAATTCAGGACTGCCAAAGCAGAATTAGGTGAAATAGTGAAACTAAATGAAGCACGGCGTCCTCCCAAGCACCGGGCCTGTGCTTCGCACAGATTTTCCCCCATGAAGCTGGCCCCAAGACTAGGTTTTTATCTCTGGACATCGCTGGCAAAACTCCCCTCTCCTCACATCGTTTTTACCAGAGGAAGTCTTCTGGTTGCTCTCTCTTCGCTTCTTTGAGATGGAAAAATATTTTGTAATGGTGCCCTTCATGGGAGAGTTATAAACTGTGTAGATTTTAATGTCTGTTTAAGCAAATCTGCGTCTTTCTGTTAATGAACAATAATAAATCCCAGAATGTAAAGGCAGTGCATGTTTTTTGATAGCTTTTAGTTGTTGTTCTTTAATATAGGCAAGAAAATATATATTCACTGTAAGTTGTTTCCTCTCTATAAATAATTAGTTAATTATTAAATAATACCAAAAAACTATTGATTGAATTGAATATTTCATACTAAACTTTGTTAGGTTAATTATGAAATTTCCCCTGAATGATAAAAAAGGAAATTAAATAATCTAATTGTCCTCATTCTCTCTTTTTTAAAATGTTTATTCCATTTATTTATTTTTGAGAGAGAGTCCGAGTAGAGGAAGGACAGAGAGAGAGAGAGAGAGAGAGAATCCCAAGCTGGCTCCATGTTCTCAGCACAGAGCCACACACGGGGCTCAATCTCAGGAACTGTGAGATCATGACAAAAGAAAGAGTTAGATGCTTAATTGACTGAGCCACTCAGGAGCCCATCATTCTCCCTTGATGCTAATTAACTTTCAGTCGTAACTATAAAATATGAAATTTACTGATAAAGGAATTACTCTGTCATTATCCAAAAATGTAGGTTCTCGATGGATTTCCATCCACATCATTCATTCCTTTGTCCTGTTATCATATCACGATTGATGAAATCCTCTCATGGTGTGTTGATAAGGTAGAATATAACTGCACTTATATAAGGTGGGACATTTTTCAAACTAAAAAGTAGTAGAGAAATTAAGCTTTATACAAATTTGAAAGCATTAAGTATAAATATAGGAGTAATACAGAGTGGAATATGATCATAATATCTGCTCCTCCTGCCATTTAGAGTACCGGAAGGAAATAGAATTTAAGGTACAGCACCAAAGGTGGAAAGCTATTTTTTCCTTAATGACCCTTGCATTCAGGGACTTGTAATGAGTTAATAATGTTTTAGCTACTTTCCCCAGTAGTTATAAAAACTACTCAGAAAAAAATCAAGTTTTAGTTTCTTATGGCATATGTAAATAACATTATTTTAAGTTCTAAGTCCAGTGTATTATAAACCAGACTCAGTTTTGAGGATCCCCCAAAATAACCCTAATTTTGTATTAAATTTTGGGAGGTTGTTACAATATTAATAGTCACTTTGCTATGTAACATCACTCTAAGCTTAATACTTGACTGTTTTTAAAATAGACACAGAACAATGCAAGAATATTTTTTACTTCATGATTTTTCTCTCAGCTATTTAAGAAAAAATTCTGGGCTCTTCTTTTTCTTTTTCTAGTCTAGCTTTGTTTTCTATTTTGTTAAGTTGTATTCTTAACTGTACCATTTTTTAGCTTCTGTGCTCATTCCATTGTATTTTTGCTGAATTCTAATTTTGGATATTTGGCTCAGTTACTTCATTCTTTCTACTTTCTAACACAAGAAAATGATAAATTTCTCTCTGCGTACTACTTTATCTGCCTCTTATGTTTTGCTATGTGATATTTTCCTTAGCACTTAGAAAGAATTGAGAAATATATTTGAATTTTTTCATATCCTTTGATACTGCTTTCTAACTTGTGTTACGTAAGAGAGCATATGATCTCCATGATAATGATTTTTTTAGAAAGTTATTGACTTCTTATTGCTAATTGTGTTATCATTTTTGTGAATGTTTTATATATATATATATATATATATATATATACACACACACACACACATACAGAGTACTCTATATATCTATCATATTCTTTTTACAATGTTATTCACATCTTACATATCCATCTTGACTTTTTTATTTCTTGACCTATAAATTACTAACAGAAATGTTTAAACTATACTATGATGTTGGGAGGTAAGTTACTTTCTCCTATAGCTTCATCAGTTTGGCTTTAGAAGCTGTGTAATTGGGTGCTGTTAACTTCGGAACTGGTGTCCTTTCTGGCGAGTTGAATATCTAACAGCATGTAGTGACCTCTTCATCTTTATCAAACTTTTGTGTGCATGTCAACGCTCACTGACAATGACTTGTTTCCTGATGTGTTTTGTGATTTTTTTTAATTCGTGAATTCCTGTTGATTCAACTTTTCCTATGAGAATTATTAGAAACCATTTTTACAGTATAAACTTAGAGAATGGATTTATATTTGCTTTTGCCAAATATCCATGGGCACTATCAAAACAAGATGACATTAATCTAAATTTTCTTCTTAGGGTTTTTTTTTTTTAATTGAGATTGAATTGACATATAACATTGTGTAAGTTTGAGGTGTATAATGCATTAGTTTGATACATTTGTACACTGCTATATGATTATTAAAGAAGCACTAGATAACACCTTTCAGGGGGCCTGGGTAGTTTAGTCATTTAAGAGTCTGACTTCAGCTGAGGTCATGATCTCAAGGTTAGTGAGATTGAGCCCCAAGTCAGGCTCTATGCTGACAGCTCACAACCTGGAGTCAGCTTCAGATTCTGTGTCTCCCTCTTTCTCTTTGCCCTTCCCCAACTTATGTGCTCACTCTTCTCTCTCTCTCTCTCTCTTTCTCTCTGTCTCTCACTCTCTCAAAAATAAATAAACAGGGGCGCCTGGGTGGCTCAGTCTGTTGAGCGTCTGACTTGAGCTCAGGTCATGACCTCACAGTTCGTGTTCCTGAGTCTGAGCCCTGCACCAGGTTCTGTGCTGACAGCTCAGAGCCTGGAGCTTGTTTTGGATTCTGTGTCTCCCTCTCTCTCTGCCCCTCCCCCGCTCATGCTCTGTCTCTTTCTGTCCCAAAAATAAAAATATCCCCCCCAAAAAATAAACATTAGATAACACCTTTGTCATGTCACAAAATTATCATTTCTTTTTTGTGTTAAGGGCAGTTAAGTTCTGCTCTCTTAGCAACTTTGAGGTTTATAATGCAGTATTGTTGACTATAATCACTGTATTAGCTCTCCAGAACCTATTTATCTACTAGTTGTATGCTTGTACCTTTAAACAACATCTCCCTGATTCTCCATCCCCCAGTCACATGGAGGGGTTATAGGAATAGTAGGTTAATCTTTAGGAATTATCAGGAAATAATTTTTATATTTTTCATCACACTCACTATTGACCATGTTCTCTTGTAGAGTCCTAGGCTTTTTGGTGGTAGAAGGTATCTTTCTAACTTCCCCTAGTTTTTCTTACAGTTTCTTTATGCAGGCTTTAAAGCAAAGATAGATGAGCATGTTACCTTGGTAAATTTATATACTGCAAGCTTTGCTTAGGTCAGCTCCCTTTCTTCTTGGACTCTGAGGAGTTATCTTACTCTTTCTTCTGTTGTTCCATGCATTAAAAGATCTCTCTCTCTCTCTCTCTCTCTATCTGTGCATGTGTGTTTGTGCGTGTGTTTTCAAAATATTGGGAGAAGGTTTCTCTAAACATTTTGAGAAAGATCAAACCACATATATTGTTTTGGTTTTTATTGTTAGAAATTTACTCTTAACAAAAAGCTAAAAATATTTTCAAGCTTTTAAGCTCTCAAACTATTTACTTTCTAGACTTCTTGACTTAATATACAACACACAGAAGTTTTTTTTCTTCTCTCCCTTTCTTCCTTCTTTCCTTCTTTCCTTCCTTCCCTCCTTCCTTTTCTTTTCTTCTTTCTTTCTTTCTGTCTGTCTTTCTGTCTGTCTGTCTTTCTTGTCTGAAGCATATGAATGAAAAAAATATATGTTCACAAATGTTATTAGTGCACAGTAGACTATTAGAAGACTAGAAGCTAGGAGCCCATTACACTAGCCCCTTGAAAAGTAATAGCCTTATTTATATCCTTGACTTTACACTAGAAGCTACAAGGTGCAGCCGCATTAAACAGTACTTTTGATAAAGTAGTGTCGCTAAGGACATTTGCCACTTGTCCCTGTCTCTCACTTCTCTAATTTAAAACCTCACATTAACTTAATTTTAAAATTTAGCACTAAGAAAATCCTCTGCATTTGCCGATGAGCTTTGGCATTTCTCATGGTGAGGATTATGAAACTGACCATTTTGCCTGTTAAAGATGCGCAGTTCCATTTGAAATTCCATTATTCTTAAATATTTAGGTCCTATTTGCATATTTATTTTTTATCTTTTTTTCCTAGTATTGAATTTTTTTTTTCCTGGATTTATTCTCCTGATCTTAATGCTTTGTTTTTTTAATTGCAATTTCATTCTATGTATTTTCATGTTCAGTCTTTTCTAATCATATGCAAATTGAGGCCCACTATAAAATAACAATATGTGTGCCATGAGAAATGGAAATTATTACTGGCCAAGACAAATGGAGTGGCTTAGTAGGAAGAGGTTTTAGAAAATATTTTTAGATGAGACATTTTATTTATTGAAAAGCTACATATATATTGCTTTTTAAAAGAGATACAATTAGTTTTTAAGATCAGTTATGTTGTATGAGAATACATTTTGTTATTAAATCTTTGAATCAAGGTACTTATGAATATTGCACTTCACTTGTGCTATGGTAGTGTTTCTTTTTTTTAACTTTTACAAACTTTTTTACAATTGTTTTATATGTTTACTTATTTTTAAGAGAGAGAGAGAGAGACAGACCACGATCAGGGGAGGGACAGAGAGAGAGGGAGACGCAGAATCCAAAGCAGGCTCCAGGCTCTGAGCTGTCAGCACAGAGTCCGAAGCAGGGCTCGAACCCATGAACTGTGACATCATGACCTGAGCTGAAGTCGGATGCTTACCCAACTGAGCCTCTCACCCCTAACTTTTACAAACTTTTAAAAGTGGTTTTCTGGGCACTGGGTGGCTCAGTCAGTTAAGCATTGGATTTGGTTTTGACTCAGGTCATGATCTCGCAATTTATGTCAGGCTTTGCACTGATAACACACAGCCTGTTTGGGATTCTCTGTATCCCTCTCTCTCTGCCTCTCCCACACTCACCCTCACATAACGTTCTCTTTCTCTCTCTCTCTCTCTCTCTAAATAAGTGTTTTTCTCTAAACCTCAGCAAATGCTAAAGAAAATGTAAGTTGTTTTACTTATACCATAAAAATAAGCTTATTTTTACTTATACCAAAAGTATACTTGTTTTACTTATACCAAAAAAAATTCACAATCTACTAGATGTACCAATTAAAAGAATTTCCCCCTCCCAAAGACCCCACAGTTTACACATAAAGCTTTAGTGACTTAACAAATTAACACAAATAGCATTACCATATTGAATGGGAGGGGTGATTATTTTTAAATAGATTTTACTGTCCTTTAGAATCTTTATTATTATTACTCTTTTCAAGTTTGAGATTTTTCTTTCTTTTTTTTTCCTGATCAATTCTGTTCTTTAAAATTTGTCATTGATCAGAAATGGCTACAATTATTTGTCATCATAATAATAAAAAAAAATTCTTATGCTGCCAGATTGGTGAACTTTCATTTGCTGTTGGATACCACATTTACTTTAAAGTGTGTTGTTTGGCCAACTTTATCCTAGTGTTTTCATATTTTGATTGTTCTATCGTAATAATCATTGTTCTCCCCTTCTGATTTCATACTTGCCCCTTCTGCTTTTGTCTGTGACCTCTTCTCAGATTACAGTGGTAGTGATATTGTGTAACACTGTAACATTCTCTTTTAAAGAATCAAAATGTTTGAAAATGTAGGTCTATTTGTAATGTTGATGTTTTTGGAATTTTAAGCCTGAATCCAATACCCTTGGACATTTATTTAACGTCCTCCAGATTTCTTATAAAAAGTATTAGGCATCTTATCTAAACAACTTTTGCAATTAAATCTGGTAGTCTTAGAGATTTCATTAGTTCTAATCATAGCTAATTTATTTACATTCCCAAGAAACTTTCCTAATAGGCTTGAACTATTATATTGTGCTTAGTTAATTACTTTTTAGTAAAAATGAGCAACTAGGGGCTCACACAGTAGTTTAGCAAATGAATACATTTGTCACCCAGATGTCCTAGTCTTGAGGAGAAAGTATTTTATATCTCGGCAGTGCTGGTCAATCTCCAAATTGGTTTATTTTTAAAGAACCAGGTCATAATTTGGAACCACTGTTCTTCTATATGCTCCACTGGCAACACAATGGAAAACCCAATGACTCATTCCCATTATAAAACTCACTGCTTAATTTTTTTAATGTTTGTTAATTTTTGAGAGAGAGAGAGAGAGCTTGCGAGCGAGCAGGCAGGGAAGGGGCAGAGAGAAAGAGGGAGTCACAGAATCCAAGGCAGGCTCCAGGCTCTGAGCTGTCAGCACCGAGCCCAACCCAGGGCTCGAACTCACAAACCAGGAGATCATGACCTGAGCCAAAGTTGGATGCTTAACCAACAGAACCAATCAGGCACCCCTAAAACTCAATGTTTAAATAGGGTTTCTAGAGTTTGTAGGAAGGAATCTTGACTTTGGAGTTTAGAATGTTTGTAAAATACAAAACAAAAAACATGCATGCTAGGTAACGACATAAATAATCAGAGAAATAAAATTATTCTCGGGGCTACCTCATATGGTTGTGCAGTATGTGCCCTTGTCAAAGGCTCCCAGCTACAGGGATGAGTGGGGGCTGGAATCCTGGAGATACTTCTCTTGCCACATTGTGGGTTTGCTTCTGTTTCTGAGATGCCATTTGTCTCCACAGAAGGAAAACATTTTTCTTTAAAATTTTTTTATGTTTTTTGTTTATTTTTGAGAGACAGAGACAGCATGAGCAGGGGAGGGTCAGAGAGAGAGGGAGATACAGAATCCAAAGCAGGCTCCAGGCTCGGAGCTGTCAGCACAGAGCCCGATGCAGGGCTCAAACCCACCAATCGTGAGATCATGACCTGAGCCGAAGCCAGACACCCAACCGACTGAGCCACCCAGGTGCCCCGGAAAACATTTTTCTAATATTTCTGCCCAAACAAGGCCATCTTAAAAGTCTGTAAATAGACTCTCTTTAAGGCAGCAACAATCTTGCATAGTGTTACATCCTCCATACTTGGACCTTTACAAACAGCTTGGAAGTAAATGAAATAGCTGTAATGATGCCTGGAGAGAAATCATTGCCATATGATTTAAGTGAAAGAATATTAGAAGTGTCTTCAGTAAATGTCTAGTTTCCTGTCTATTTCTTAAAACATACGAAAGAGGATCAACTAGTGTTACTGTGTACAGTTTTCTGAATTAGTAAATGAAGTGAATATGATACAGTCCCACTAACGTTAATGCACATATAAATACTACTTATTATGTGTGTTCCCATTGCTCTCCTCTTGCATTTTGTTGTCACCTGACATACGTACTAATTTAATAGCAGTAACAAGTTAAATATTGGAATGAATTAAGATGGAAAAGTTGAACCTAAGGAAAATTAACCTCTACAATCTTGTTACATTTGTACTTAATTTGTACTGTTTTAATATTTAGTCATTAAGCCAATGATTGCAGAAACTACTGCTTCTTTTATTAACCTCTTTTAAGTGTGCAGAGGGACTTTACTTTGTGTATGTTTAAACATTATTAATCTTTCATTTAATGAAAATTATGAATTACGTTTTTAAAAGTAGAAAGTTGAGTTTAAAACATATTTCTGGGGGCGCCTGAGTGGGTCACTTGATTAAGCGTCCAACTTCAGCTCAGGTCATGATCTCATGGTTCGTGGGTTCAAGCCCCACATCGGGCTCTGCGCTGACAGCGCAGAGCCTGGAGCCTGCTTTGGATTCTGTGTCTACCTCTCTCTCTGCCCCTCCCCTGCTCGTAATCTGTCTCTCCCAAAAATAAGTATTTAAAAAAATTAAAAGAAACATATTTCTGGTGCAAACACTGTTTTACTTTTAAAAGTGAACTAGAGTTAACACACACACAAAAAAAAACCCCTAAATAATCCATCTAAAATTGGGCAGAAGACATGAACAGACATTTCTCCACAAAAGACACCCAGATGGCCAAAAGACACATGAAAAGATGCTCAACATCACTCATTATCAGGGAAATACAGATCGAAACCACAATGACATATCACCTCACACTTGTCAGAATGGCTAAAATCCAAAACACCAGAAACAAGTGCAGGTGAGGATGTGGACCAAAAGGGATCCTTTTAAACTGTTGATGGTAATGCAGCCACTGTGGAAAGGGTGGAGGACCCTCAAAAAGTTAAAATAATATTACCATGTGATCCTATAATGCCACTACTGAATATTTACCTCAAGAATATGAAAACAGTAAGTTGAAAAGATAGATGTACCTCTGTGTTTGTAGCAGCATTTTTTTCAATAGCCAAATTATGAAAGGAATCCTAGTGTCCATCGACAGATGAATAGATAAAGAAGAGGCAGTATATATATATATACCGTGGAAATTACCCCGCCATAAAAAAGAATGAAATCTTGCCACTTATGACAAAACCAATAGATTTACAGGGTACAATGCTAAGTAAATAAGTCAGAGAAAGACAAAATACCATATGATTGTACTCCTATGTGAAATTTAAGAAATAAAACAAATGAACAAAGAAAAAAGAGACAAACCTCAAAACAGTCTCTTAACTAGGGAGAACAAACTGATCATTACCATAGGGGAGTTGGGTTGGGGGATGGGTGAATAACGTGAAGGGGATTAAGAATACACTTATAATGATGAGCATTGAGTAATATATAGAATTGTTGAATCACTGTGTTGTATACCTAAATATATAATATAACCTTGTATATTAACTATACTGGAATTAAAACTTTAAAAATGTAAATAAGAATACTTTGCAATTAGTATTCCTGTTTTAGTTTTATGGAATTAGATTATTTTAGTTAATTTTTAAAATATTTAAGAACCGTATGTTTTCTTTTTGATGGAAACTAAATATCTTTAAGATGTTTTATTTCTATTTTTTATTTTAAGAGATTTTTCCATAAATAAATAATTCAGAGTACATAGTATCCAAACTGAAATAATTTTGTCAATCATTAAAGCAGTGAAAAGCTGTGGAAAGACAGCATTTTCTAAATTCTTGCCCACAGACCAAAGATTGTTTGCATCAGAATCACAAGGAGATTTTCTTAAAATGCAAATTCTGATGTTCCCAGTTAATTCTAAGATTTACTCCAAAGACAGGGCCCATTAATTTATTTTTAAGAAGTTTCTTCAGGTTTAGGAATGACTCACTGGCTGTGACCAATGGGAGCAGAGCAGCATTCCAGAATAGATACTGAGCTTATTATCTGGTTTGAGCCCTAGTTCCTCTATTATTTGGTTACACAGACTTCACCAAGTATATAATATAAAGAGGGGTACTTGTCCATTCATAACATGGAGACAGTATCTACTTCATAGAAGTCTAATGTGGATTCATACACCCATGGGAAAGTCCCTTGCAATCATAGCTCATCAATAAATGTTAGTGGCATTTGATATCTCCCAGTATGAATTTCTAATCCACTGCATTGATTATTCCAGCATTACCATTTTTAGTTCATGGAGATTGATTTCTAAATAGTTTGTCTCTTTTTTTCTTGGTGCAAACCTGGGTCACAATTTACAAAATTATGTTTTACATCATTGTGATTTTGATTTTTAAAGTTGCTGTGAAAGATTTAACAGAGCTCTAACTCTGCATTCCTGCTTATGTAGTAAGACCATGAATTAGCAAAACTGTTTATTGATGTCTGCACAATTGAAAAGAGCAACATTTTCATACAGAGCTGGTTTCAGTGATTGATGTCCCCCCATTTCTTCCCATTTTAATTCATACCATGAGAATAATTGAGCTTTCATTCAATGAGTACATTACACGTTTGCTGGCTACTACATAGAAACAATATGCATTTCACTTATAGTTAATTATTTAAGCTAGAGTAATGAGGTGCAGCATAAAACTTTCACTTGGTTGGAGGTACTAGTCATGAATTTTTTAAGACATTCAGCATTTTATGAGGAACAAATTTCTTATCTGAGCATTTGGTAGAAACTAGATCATTTCAAGTTATTGTATGGATAACTGTACCTGAATGATAATAGATCAATATGCTTTTAGATAAAATGCTTTTAGATCATGACATAATAACTATCTGATGAAAAGACACACACACACACACACACACACACACACAAGAAAGGACTTAATTCATCTTTCTGTTCTTCTATGCAGTTAATGACCATTTGGTTTAAACATTTAGCCATTGTTTTTGTTGAATTAGAGTTTAGCCACAATTAATGGCTTATAAATCAGGTCATGATTCATAAGATTTGGTTATGAAATTTATTTTCTTAAAAACTTGTCCAATAGGGTATTAAGAAGTTTCTAGGTCCCCAATGAAAATAACTTGAGAATCTTAGATATGAGAAAAATATTGTAGGCTTGTAAAGCTGATTAAAAAATAAGTAGAAAACATCATTCCAAATTTACCTTTAAAGAAGCCATATTCTATAGGACCATGTTCCCTTTTTTAAAAAACAACCCAATACTCTTATATTGCTATAGAACATGTTTTTTTAAGAAGTAAGATGTTTATAAATACCCGAATTTAAGATGTTCGTGTGATACTTCTGTGTTTTCTAATAGCCTCACTAGTAAAATACAAAAAAATTCTGTTTGATTCCAGAGCGTCTTTTCTTTTCTTTTTTTTTTTTTTAATTTATAGTTTATTGTCACGTTAGTTTCCATATAACACCCAGTGCTCTTCCCCACAGGTGTCCTCCACCATGACCATCACCCCCCTTCCCCTTTCCCCCTCCCCCTTCCCCCCTCAGTTTGTTTTCAGTATTCAAGAGTCTCTCGTGTTTTGTCTCCCTCCCTCTCCCTAACTCTTTTTCCTCCTTCCCCTCCCCATGGTCCTCTGTT
>CM053567.1:22129069-22207305 GCA_028646485.1 Cryptoprocta ferox
GCCATGTAATATTCCATTGTATAGATAAACCACATCTTACAGAGCGCCTTTTCAATTTGCTTAGGTGCAGGCTCAGGAATGGCAGAATTTTCATATAGTCTACACACAGAATAATCAGTAATAACAAATAACTATTATTTAAATGTTTATTGTTATGAATTAAAACCTAGGGCACAAATACCCAAATGATAGACAGTTGCACAATTATTTTAAATAAATGGAATGTTTGCTTTGTGGTCTTAAAATTTCATTTTGTAATTTAAAAGATATTGTAGATAAATTAAAATTTAATATAATTAAATATTTTAATTAATAATTTAAATTTGATTTAAAGTAATAGAAAAGTTAAATTTAAATTATTATAGGAAAAACAGAGAATTTTGACTTATGATTTTTAAAAGTGCTCATATTTTCACACACATAACAAATATTATGTTGCATTTACTTCTCCTTTCCCTTCCCCTTTTTACTCATTTTTGGATATACTAGCACACATATTTGTGTTTTTGTCTACTCAACACTACATCAAAACCATTTTCTATTCACATGGCTGCGCACCACTGTTAATATATTTTTAATTCAGAGTTAAAGCTGAAGTTAAACCCAATTAAAACAAGATTAATTGTGATTTCTTTTGCCTTAGGCAAATGGCAATAGGAGAGGGACACTGGGGACATCTTCACAATGTAAAACTGGAGCATATACTGGTTTGTTCCTTCAGCATCCATTCTAACAGTTCTTTTCAGTTTTCTATCAAGTAAATGCTGTGCTAATGGTTAGAGTTTTAGAAATGTTACTCGTACTTGAAATAAGAAAATTGTAACAGACTAAGAAGCAATCTTTTTGTCCTTGTTCCTAGGATCACAAAAAGAGAAATCACAAAGAAGGGTACTTGTAAATTATCTAAGCTTTTAATCTTCTATAGGAACAGTTTTGAAGTTCTCTAGTCTTTTATCCTGATAGGCCGCTGAGCAGTAAATAGAGTTGAAACTAGAAATACGCAGACCAGTTCAGCTGTTCTTTCTCCTCGTTCTGGGAAATGTTAATTTTGTTTATATGTTCTGTAACCATTTCTAATATATTTTAAATTATTAATGTTGCTAAATAATTCTAATCACCAAAAACATAATACAGACAAACCAAAACCCATTTAAAAAAATACTTTGAGCAAATGACAAAATAAACTTTTAAAATTATCCAGAAAACTTTTCTCTATATAATAAGGATTTCTGGTTATAGATTACATTAATAATGAATTACATACAGAAGCTTAGGAAAAGATTTATTTCAAACTAAGTGTTTGCTCTCTACAGCAGAAGCATGAGACTGTTAAATGCTGGTAAAAGTATAACACACGTTGTGATATTAATAATGCTATAACAAAATATTTTAATAACTTAAAAAATTTTAGTACATTTTCATTAGTATTGTAAACATTTATTTTGACTCATCAGTAGATTGGCTTTTACCACTAGTTGCTGAAGCCTGGTTTTGAATACAGTAGGCCCATAAGCTGACTCAGGGTATGGGATGATTAGAGAGTTAGAGCTTCCAATCCCAATTTAGAATTGCTAGATGTTATTTAACTTTGTTATTAAGAATATGAAATGGACCAACTCTGGTAGTGCTTGGAAAAGATTTACAAATATGCCTATAGCCATGAAGGCAAAAAGTTTCTGAATATAATTTAATTTCTACACAGCTTAAGAATGTCTTTAAGTGAGGGGCGCCTGGGTAGCTCATTTGGTTAAGCATGGGACTCTTGATTTTGGCTCCGGTCATGATCTCATAGTTCGTGAGATTGAGCCCCTCGTGGTATTCTGTGATGACAGCGTGGAGCCTGATTCTGTCTCTCCCTTTCTCTCTGCCCCTACCTGTTTGTGCATGCACATCCTCTCTCTCTCAAAATAAACAAGTAAACATTTTTTGAAAAAGAAAAGAAAATTATTATGACATTTATGACGTTTGATAAAATGTTGGCTTTTACAGATACCTCATATATTTCATATAAAAAATATTTGTCAAAAAATAAATCATAGTAAATTAGGATTTTGATTATTCTAAAGAGAGTGAATCAGACTGTTTTATTCTGGTTTAAATGATGGTATCTGACATGGGTTTATATTATTTTTTAATTCAGAAACTCGTTTAAGACAAATAATGATTTTTTGCTTTACAGCTAAGATTTGTAAGGGAAATGATTATCTTAAATTCCTATACTATTTTTTATTTCTATTATGATTCTAAACTATTAATTCAGCATATAATTATGGAACACCAAGAGTTGTGAGTGAACCCACACCCTAAAAGAATTCATTCTGGCTGTGAAGAGGAATTTAGTCTAAAATTATAGGAATGTAGTGCTCAGAAAGCCCTGGTAAATATACTAATTTTTAAGAGTTTTATGGATTGGAGAAGAGGTAATAAAAGATTGGCCTGATGCCAAATTAATCCCTTATTAATATTTTTGGCAAATTTTCTTTCTGTCTGTCTCTTTCTTTTTTCTTTCTTTTTGCACTTGAAGACAAGTTTAATTGGGAAGAATTTCTAATTGTTAAGCTGCAAGCAAGTTCCTTTTACAATTACAATTCTAGAGACAGTATCTTTAGAAACCCCATGTTCAAATATATTTCAAAATTAATAACAAAAACCCACACCAAAAGGAAAGACCTTTTAGATCTGAAATGTACAGCCGGTGATTTCGTCTGTTTTCAGAAACAGGCCTACTACTTCGTTGGAGATCAGATGAAATGGAGTCAGTGCCACACAAGCAAATGCCTTTAAATAAGTTAGCTCCTTGGAGACGATTATTCCCTCCTTAGAAAATACAGTAACATAACACATCCCATTTGGTGGGATACGTGGTACAGCACCTCCAAACTAGTTTACTAACTTCTGTTTCAGTTTTCTGCTTCCCAGAATTCCATGTAATAATCTAAAGACATGAGTGACTCTTGGATGCATTTATGGGCAACCAGGGCTATTAAAAACACTGTGTTCATTTGGAAAACAAGTGCATAATAATTTTCTAGGAAAAAGAAGCACTTCCATCGAGTAAGATATTTAAAAGCTACAATGAAATAAATAATCAAGGAAGTAATTTGGGAAATGGTAATAGTCTTTTTTATTATATGGCAAGTATTTTGCTTTTCATCACTTCTGGTACTCAAGACATACTTAATAGATTAGGAACTGGAGATTAGAAAGATTAAGTGTTTGATTAAACTCACATAGATAGTCCATAAATCAGTTCTGATCTGATAGACCGGGATCAGAAATCATGGCTGTCAAACTTCCAAGTGCCTAGTCTTCATGATGTTAATAAATAGGCAAAAAACATTTTTGTCTGTAATAATCGATCTTAGAAAGCAAGTATTCCATACTCCTTACTAGAGTTACTTATTGACGGTCAATGCTATTTAACCAAACCATTAGAATATGCTTGCATTCTTGTCACCCGGGTGGCTCAGTCGGTTGAGTGTCTGACTTCAGCTGACCTCATGATCTCACGGCTTGTGGGTTCGAGCCCCGCGTCGGGCTCTGTGCTGACAGCTCAGATCCTGGAGCCTGCTTCGGATTCTGTGTCTCCCTCTCTTTCTGCCCCTCCACTGGTTGTGCTGTGTGTGTCTCTCAAAAAAAGTAAATATTAAAAAACAGTGGACCAAATGGTCTAACAAATGCTTCTGAATGAATCAATATTTCCTTTACCCCTGAAATGCCTATTTGAATACCACTAGTCTCCATTTGCACAGTTTTAAACTTTAGAACTGGAAGAAAGCTCAGCCTTTGAAATGAAATATAGTAACACGAAGTATTGGTTTGGTCATCCTTAAACCATATCAACATTGTCTAGTAAATATGAATTTCAGTTATTTGAATTAATGAGGCCTTAGGAGACTTTCTTTTTATACTAGAAGCAATAACAAAAACTTGATTGACATTTGCTTTAGTTCTTGCAGTGTCTTTGAATTAAGGGAGTCTGGCTTGCTCATTTTTATGTTTGTAATGTCTGGTATTCAGTTTATGTCTAGGAAATTGTCTTTCTTTTAATAATGGCAGAATGGATGGGTCAGTATTTCAGGAAGAGTGGTGTGGTAGAAGAGAGCACTTTTTAAGTGCCTATTATGTAGTCAGTATTTTATAAAAGTGTATGCAGTAAGCCCTTAGCAATTCTCCAAAACAAACTTACCCTTATTTGAAAATGGAGAAATTGAGCCTCTGAGAGATTAAGCTAACTGCCCAAGGTCACAGTTACTAAATAACTGATCTGGCATCAAATTCAGTTCTGTCTGACTTCAAAGTACATGATTTTGAGAAACACACTTTTCTCTTCCATAATCGTCATGAAGGTGACTTCCTAAAGGGTCTGTGAAATTTGACAATATATGGAAGAAAGAACAGTATTGGCCTTTAAAAAAGCCCAGGAAGATTTAATTTTGGAGTTTAAAAGCAGCATGATTTTAAAAGAGCATGATTAAGTGAACATATATGTGTGAATTGGTTATAAAATTTAAAAATGGCTAAATGGATTTGGTCTTCCCCTCTAGATGATAATAAAAGGAGTTATGTTAAAGGGAATTAAGGACAGTATTCAGAGTGTTCATTAAGAATCTTGGCAATAGTTGCTGCTATTATTATTAGCTTACTATCTTAGACAAACATATAAGAAAAATATATGAATATACATTACTGTGTGACCATGGATGAGTTACCACAAGGCTAAAAGTGGGTTATTGAAGTATGTGCTGTCTTAGGTATTTTAACACTGTAAGTTATCTGAATTCTGATTTTTTGCACTGGTACAACTGATATATGTGAGTATGAGTTAGAAGATATGTGGGATAATTTCTCATAAGAAGAAAGTAGAAGAGAAATCACTATCATTAAAGCATCCATTCAGTTCCCTGGCATCTCACTGTTTCAGAAAAATTAGAGGGAAAATTTCTGCTCATTAAACTTCAGAGCCACCATAGCAAATTCTAATGAGTTGCTTATTAAATTAGCAATTTTCTATAACTGGTATGATTCATCAACTTCTCTTTCATTCTCAGTTTCAGATTAATAACTAAAAACCCAAATTGCTTGACACGGCTCTTCAATCAAACTTAGTGTTATTAAGAGACCACAGCTACAAAAGCCATTTTATATAATCAAGTGAAGCACAGTATTTCGGGAAGTATTGTTCCCTAGCTGCTGACCACAAATCTTTCGAAACTACAAAGAAATTTATGACTGCAAGGAATGTCATGGGATTCATTTGCTTATTCCACATGCATTGAGTATTCTCTGTATATCAGAGACGAACAGAGTTTCTGCCCTCATGGAACTTACATAAAATAATACAAGGTAGTATTAGATATTATGAGAAAAAAATATAGCAGCATAAGGAAATAAGAGTGTTGAGGATGGTACATTAAATTGCATAAACAGAGAGACCTCTAAGATGGCATAATACTTGAGCCGAAATCCTAACGAAAATAATAACTCATGTAAACATCTGGAATAAGATCACCCAGGTAAAGAGGGGAAGAAATACAAATGCCAGAGTGTGCTTGATGCTCTCAAGGACCAATAGGAGTCCGGTATGCCAAGGAGAATGAACAAAGGAGTGAATAGGAGAAGATGAAATAAAAAAGTAGCCAGTACCAGATTCATTCATTGCCTCAGAGACCAAAGTAAGTACCTTGAATTGAGTTCTGATTTTGATGGGGAGCCATAGAATATTATGATTAGAGTGGTAATCAGATTTAATGTTAAAAAATTACATTGGCTGTGCTTAAAATACATGGCTAGAGACAAGCTATAAGACTTTTGTGTCAGTCCAGGAAGAAATGATGGAAGCTTGCTCCAGGGTGATAGTGATGGCGGACGGGAGGATTGGTCAGATGAGGGATATACATAAATTCCTGTTATCTAAGGCAGTGTATCAGAGAAAGTCATCAGTGACTTTGAGGTGTTTGACTTGAACAGCTAACTGGGTAAGCAGTGGTACTGTTTTTAAAGGTGCAGGACACTAAAGGGAGATTGGTTGTGGGGCTTAAGATCAATAATTTTGTAGTTTTGGAGTCAGTAAGTCTAAGTTTGCACTTAATCATTTGAAATGATCATGTAGGAATCTGGATATAGCAATTTGAAGATCAGGAGTGGTTCAGTGGGACTGGAGGGGTATGATTCATAGTGAGTACTATGAGGAATATATACACTGTATTATGGAAGGACACTCAGAAGCATTAGATTGTTGTTTAAGAAGACTGTACAGATAGAAAACTAAGTCCTTGAGCATTCTTATATTAAAAGTCAGACAAATAGCAAAGGAAAGACACAAAGGGAAGAAGCAGAAATCAACGTGGGAAGAAAATCAAGAGAGAGAGATTTCTATGTGGAAACACAGAAACTAAGTCAAGAGAGTAATTCAACAAAGAGCATGTGATCAACTCTGTCATTGTTTCCAAGAGATCAAGTAATATGAGGACTGAGACTTCACCCCTGGGTTTGACAAAGTGAAGGTGATTAGTGGACTTGTCAAGAACAGTTTGTTTGAATGGGGAGAGCAAGAGACTTATAGAATCTTAAGAGAGAATGAGACTAAAGAAAGTAGAGAGAGTGAATATAAGCACTTTAAAGGAGTTTAGCCATTAAGAGGAAGACACAATCAGGACATAGCTAGAGGAAAATGTAGAACAAGAGAGATGTGTGTGCTTTACAGATGAGAGAGATTTCCACATATTTTAAACTAACAAAGCAAAAAAGGTACTAAATAGAAACAGGTTTACTGAGCTGTGTGGGTGAGTAGTTGAGAATGGATGGAATCCAGTGCATCACGGAGGAAGCTCATGTTAGGTTGGGGTGGCAGAAAGTCACATTGTTAATGATAATCAGACAGGGTATATAGAAGTGAGGCCAGAAGGGTGGAAGTGAGAGAGAGAATTTCTCTTATGATTGCGTCTTCTTTCTCAATGAAATAATGGACAAGATCGTTGACTGACCATGAGAAAAGTAGAGCAAGTTGGAAGAGCCAGGAGAATGTCTAGATTAGCTGGTTTGGAGAGCAGGAGAGTTCAGTGACAAAGGAAATCTAGTAGCGCTATCAGGCATCACTGAAGGTCCATAGAATCTGTGGTACTAAATTTAAAATTATAAAACCAGGAAACCTCAGTGGTTGTTTGCCTCTGTCCACACTCATTTGGTTCCTGCTTGGGTGTATGTGCTGAGAAGAATAGAATTGGGTTGAGACAAGATTGAAGCTTTAGTTTATATGAGTACGTAAAGAAAAAAGAATTGTTAGGGCAGAGTGTTATATTTAGTGGTCATAATATTTTCATCTTAATGGAAAGAGAGGTACTTTTCTCAGTAAAAGTATTGTTCATTTTTATAATTTGCAGGACAATTTCTTCCGTAAAGTTTGTATAGTAGAAAATAGAGTTAATAGCATGATAGTGTCCTGCAAAAATAATTATTTAAACAATCCTGTGTTGCACTTACCTTTAGTAATATATATTTGCTCTAACATTTAATTTAGATTCAGGTCCTCAGAGTATTCTTTTCTTTTGCAATAAGATACATATAAGGAGTTCTGTTCTGGATATTGAATGTCTCTGTCTTGTCCTTTTCCATATTTTCATTTTATTTTCTTTCACTAAAGTTTTATAAACAAATGAAATTAAAATACTTAAATAAAGGGGTTAACTTCATTTATGTGTGAGCCTCTTCCAATTTTTTTTTTACTTACCTGCTACTCATGTGTCATTCCTTCTTGCTAATTATTTAGAAACTTTTTTTATCCTCCTGTTACTTATTCCCTTATAAGTCTTTTCGTCTACCACCTTCCTTTTGTGGTAGAAACCAGCCCTTTATTAACAAGAAGTATTAGCTGTTTAAGAATTAACTTTTTTTCGTGCAGCTTACTATATTCACAAATTATTAACATTGAAAATGTGTTAGGTATTTTATTGTTGCTTGATGAAGAGCTTTCCTAAACATTTTTCATTTTCCTTTTTTTTTTTTTTTTTTTTAGTGCTTATTTATTTTTAAGAGGAAGACAGAGCTCAAGCAGGGGAGGGGCAGAGAGAGAAGGAGACACAGAATCTGAAACAGGCTCCAGGCCCTGAGCTGTCAGCATAGAGCCCAACATGGGGCTCGAATCCACCAGCCTCGAGATCATTACCTTTGCTGAAGTCGGACACCTAACCGACTGAGCCACCCAAGCACCCCAAACATTTTGGATTTTCCCAATTTTAAAAGCATATTATAAAACTAAGGGACTGATAATTATCATCATGTTTATTATTAAGGAGTGAAATTTCATTTATGGGATAACATTGCCAAATAGAATAACAGTTTCTAGTTATTATTAAACAATTTCTAGTTTGTGGACTTCAAGAGAGTACATTGCAAGGCATGGATTCTAAACCATCAACATACTTATTTTATTTTCTCTAATGTTTATTCATATTCATTTATTTTGAGAGAGAGACAGAGAGTGTGAGAGGAGGACGGACAGAGAGAGACAGAATCTGATGCATGCTCAAACCCCCCCGAAACATGAAATCATGACCTGAGCCAAAGTCTGACACTAACTGACTGAGCCATCCAGGCACCCCTAAATACTTCTTCAATACCACACTAGTTTGAGCCAGTATTTTTTAATAGATGATTATGCAAGAATGTGAATATTACATTTACATTTAACGTAAGACAATGTAAAACACAGATGAGAAATTTGTAGATACTCAACAATATTATTTTCCAGCAAAGGGAATGGTCAAAATAATGGAAAATATAGACACTGCTTACATTCATTTTGTTGTTATTCGGCACTCTTTTAGTGCTGTGTAATTAAAAGCTGGGAGGGATCTTCTTACTTCTGTATTTGTATAAATTAAAGCTCATAGTGCTTAAGTGCTTCTCATAAAATTGATTTATTTTTCCTTATTTGATTTGCTCCCCTTTTGTCATACTGTATTTCCACATTTTACTTCATCTCCTTTTATATACTTACGGCTTCCCGTTCTCTTGTGGTTGAGACCCCACTCCTTCAAGGTTTTCAGGATCACCCTGATATTTGACCCGTCCCTGGTTCACCTTTCTCCCCCATAGTGGGTAAGGCACGTGTATTTATATGTGTTATAGCACTCTCATTTCTAGGAGTGTAACTCCGTTTGCCTTATTGTATCTCATTGTCTTCAAATGTGTCAGTGACATGATGACATCGGCTTTCTGCGTGGCTTAGTGAGTATCCCCTGGCTCAGCCATACTGTAAACATTCTCACCCTCACTGAGAGCAGCGGGTTGCTGAAGCTGAGGATTATCTGGCTGTGTTTAGAGATTAGGATATAAAATGTCATGTAGTAAACAATTACATATACATATATATAATCATGTATATGTATATATAACTTAATACATGTGCTGAATGCAGAAAACATTCAGTTTATTAATAACAAGTTGGCTTGGTAATTAGGTACTAATTATATGGAAATATATAATGTGCTAAATTCCTGTAATTACAGTATTTGAGTTATAATTAAAAATAATGCTTGCATATTTTATGGTGTAATGAAATGACCTTTACTAAAATTCATGGCCTGTATGTTTTCATTACCCCTTGACTCTCATAATATTGTGACTGCTCAAATTCAAAAGTTAAATTTGAAGTTAAACTATCACAACTTTAGGTACCAGAAAAACTTTGGCCAGCAATCTAAATATATATTTCACTCTCCTATGACCAGGGTTTAACAGTCTCAGTATATTGGGCACCATGATGTACGTCTTGAGGGTCTTCAGTAATATTTCACACAGGAACACATTTTATTAGGTTATTCGTGCTAAACAGCCTTTCATTTTTCCAGGAGAAGAAACATGTGTCTATTTTGTTTGACCTCTAGGAAGGTGATTATTGGAATGATGAGTAGTTATTAAATAGGAAGAGATCCTTTTAATCCTTTGAAATGGCTAAAACTGAAATATTGGCCTTTTAAAATGAAGATAATACTGTGAAGCCCACTGAACATTCAGCAAGTACTGGAGTGATTCAAACATATGTTTGAAATAATATACAGATAGGGAGGATGGATAATGGAGGGAGATAGAAAGCAATCAAGGATTTCAAAGTCAGTGGTGAAAAAGTACATTTTGAGGAGTGAGGGTATAAGATGTCTGGAAGGACTCTTGTTTTGAATAGAAAATAAAATTTTAGCAGTGAACTTTTAAAGGTAAAGCTTTTTAAGGTATGGTAAGATCCAGGGTGTTGGGTTTTTAGCGGGTGTCTTGTGGGAAGATGAAGATAATTGGCACTGAGAAGGTAAAGAGATTGTCAAACATGTTTTAGAAAGCTTTATTGAATTTAATAAACAGTATACATGAGACAAGATGAAAAGAAAGATAGGAGCTAATTGTTGAATTCACTAAAGAATCTTATAATGAGGAGAACCTGGATATACACCTCTTAACTGTAGAGATTGCACCTTGCATATATGTCAGTATGTAGCATGGGGGTTGGGAGTCACATGTTTTGTGAATGGAGGAATTAATGTATTTTTAATATAGGTGATACATTAAAAAGTATCATGTGCCAAGTACTGTGCTGAATGCTTTATATGAATAATCTCATATAACTCAACAATTCTATGATGTAGCCATGATTATTTTTGCCATTGTTCATAGTGAAACTGAGGCTAAAGAAGCTATGCCAAGAGTCATTTCTAGAGAGTAGTAAAGCTAGAATATGGATCCAAATATTCTAACTCCAGACCCCTTTCTCCTAACCACCATGTCCTGGCTACTCTAAAAACTAAGTGGAGGGTGTCCAGGTGGCTCAGTTGGTTAAACATGTGATTCTTAATTTCAGCTCAGGTCATGATCTTGCAGTTTGAGTTTGAGCCCTGCGTGGGGCTCTCTGCTGTTGTGGTGTAGCCTGCTTTGGATCTTCTCTCTCCCTCTCTCTCTGCCCCTTACCCATTTGCTTGCTCGCTCTCTCCCTCTTTCAAAAATAAATAAACTTAAAATTAAAAAAAATAACTGAGTGGAATGATCCTACCTCTATTAATTTATATTCAGTATATAAAGCTTGTTATTATCACAGAAATGAGGGGAGTGGGTCTCTGGATTTTAATCTCTACTACTGGACAATTCTTCTAAACTCTGTGGGTCTGTGTTTCCCAGCATCTAATATAAGACTAGACTAAGCTCATTTACAGTTAATGTTCTAAGTTTTGTTTTGTTTGCTGTACTATTAAATTTCCAAATTATTTTCCACTATGACCCCTTGGGGAAAACATGTCTTTTTGTGTTCTAGATTTAACATAGTAGACTAGGATATGTCCTCCTCTTGGCAAACATACATCTGTGAATTCCATGCATTATTTCTGTTAAAGCCAGTGTGTAATATGCAAAATAAAATGCGACAGTATGACAACCGAAAAAGCAAATTTACAATGCAGAAGAGGAATGGCAGAAGAGGGGAGAAGAGACTGAAAAAGGAGAAGGTCATTATGATAAATCTTGAAAATAAAGGGCCATCAGTAAAGAAACCATTGGGAATGAGTATTTTTAGAAAGAATTTTGAATCTAATACACAGAATTTTTTTTTTTTTGCTTCTTATTACAAATGCAAAGCAGCATTCTTTTTGCTTTATAATTATTTTTCTACGGATGTGTAGAAGAGCCTTTGACATTCTTAAAGCTCAGGGAGGCTAATGCGTTAATGAACAGCTTGTTATCAGCGGCTCTAGCTCTGCCCTGCTTGCGATTCCCAGCCGCATTCAGTCAGGGGAGAATCTTTGCGTTTAGTGTAAACATCTTTTATCCTGATACATCTTCAATGTGTTAGTCCCTAAAGTTCTCATATTTGGCATTTAATTATCTGTTAATTAAATCACACAGTTTAGAAGGATTTTAGATTTAAGGAATATTAAATGTCTGATTCACTTGTACAAATGCGATACAATGTCAACCCATATACAATGAAGGCATTAATGGAAAATACATCTTAGGAAAATGCAATTTCCTATAACCTGAAGAAAGTAACCAAAATACAATTATATGAATCAACTATTTGTATAAAACCACTATTAATTGTCATGTGAACACTCTGGAGAAGTTAGGTGATAGCTTATAAATTCCTTTAATATGATACTGGTATAGAAGGCAAATTGGGAGCCTTTAAGTTTTTATTTTAGGGGCGCCTGGGTGGCTCAGTCAGTTGAGCGTCTGGCTTCGGCTCAGGTCATGATCTCACGGTTCATGGGTTTGAGCCCCACATCAGGCTCTGTGCTGACAGCTCAGAGCCTGGAGCCTGTCTTCGGATTCTGTGTCTCCCTCTCTCTCTGACCCTCCCCTGCTCATGCTGTCTCTCTCTCTCTCTCAAAAATAAATAAAATATTTAAAAAAATTAAAGAAGTTTTTATTTTAATGTTTACTTATTTTTTGGTGGCACAGATTTGAAGTAATCATGCTCTTTCATTCATTATCTATTTTCTTAATATTGATCTGGTAATGCCTTTGTTTTGTTTTATGTGTGTTCCCATCATTTCTACACCCCTTCCCCTTCCCATTACCTTTGTAGGTAAGCATGTCAAAAATTGATATCCTCAGATATGAATGCATCTTTGAAAACTACATTCAGTAAATTATAGTATAGGGAACCTGACACATCTTCTTGTGTCTCCTGTTTCCTTTACCCTTAGCTCCAGCCTTCTCCTTATTTGTATAAGAAATGCCTCAGGTTTCATTGGCCAAAACATGATGACATCTCAACCAACCACAAACCAGACTGTGTTCCTACACTACCCAGAGAGTGAATTTGGAGAAACCTTGGCTATGGTTGGTTCCCCCATGATAAGGATTTAATTTTGCATTTTTCTTTTTGGCAAGGGAGAGACCACTACCAAGACTCCATTTAATCCTGGGCTCTTGGACAAGTAAATAAAGGGAGGTCTCCCTTTGTTACCTGGACTCATGTCTTATGCAGCTGGGCCCATTCACAGACCACACATTACACATATAGGAACCAATGCCATATATATGTGCATGCGTGTGTGTGTTTAATTTTTGTAAATGATACTGTGTTATGTAGATTTCAGGCTGTTTCTAACTTTGATTCTTAAACATAATCAAAACATCTGCCCATGTTTCTATATGTAAATTAAGATAATTAAATCTGATCCCTGCATAATATGGCATGCAATGATGGTGCCACGTTCTATGTATTTAATCCCTTTGGGATGACATCCAGGTTTCATCCTACTCTATTCTCTCACAACAGATGTCATGATACGTTTCATCTTACTTGCTACTTTTGAGTGCAGGATAAATTCTTGGAAATATTGCTAGTGATCCTTTTGTCATGTGCATTTGCTATTATTTCTTCTACTGTTTTCATAGTTGTGATAAATTGTGTATTTAAAAGTTTGTTTCCTAACTTTATTGTTCTAGGTTATTGCTTTGTGAAAAAACTCTTCATAAACCTGTTATAGGTAGTCCTTAATGACAACATAACATTAATATCATAGCTACCTCATTAAAAAAATCTAGTCTTCTATTACCTTATTTTAACACTGAAACTAACTGTCCAGTGATTGGCCATTTCCTTTACTGAAACCATCTGTGGACATCAACTTTCCTTGGACATTAGCCACTCCCTTCCTTCCTTCTTCCTCCCTTCCTCCCTTCCTGCCTTCCTGCCTTCCTCCCTCCCTTCCTTCCTTTTCCAGGCAAGACAAGTGTTTTATTTTCCAAAGCACTGAAAATTCTTTCTCTTTTATTCCTTGTCCTGATTCATGTCAATATGCATAAAAAGTCTCTTCTGTAATATTTAATGTTTTTTTCTTTTCTTTACATTAAATACTGCATTTTGATTCTAAATTTAGGATGAATTTTGGAAAAAAATAGTAAATAATTTTTTTTCTGGAACATGTTCAAGTATATCACTAACCTAGCAATCAATCTTTGATGAGAATTTGCAAAGAGAATAATTTATAAGAATCAGTTAGAGATCTTTCTCTTAAGTAACCATGACTGTAAAAAACTCTATATTGAAATGGCAATAAGGCTTATTCAACTAAAATTTATTGAGCCTGACACTCTGCTAAATTCTAGAGTATTTGGGGTGAACAAAAATTCACAGGCCCTGGCCCCATGGAAATCAGAATCTATCTGAGAACACTGGAGGTTGGCAAATCTTCACCTCCCTACTTGTTGAGTTCTAGAATCATATTTTCCATTCTGAAGACCCAAATACCTATACTTATTAAGATTATAGGGTGATCCAACCCCTGAGGGACTGATTCATGACAATTAAAATGGACAGTGACCCAAGTAAATTCCAAAGTGTTATAATTAATATGCATTTAGAACTAATCATAAGAATAATTTGAATATGCAAATATCCCAGATCAATAGATTTTCTCCTGTATTAAAAGACAATCAGCATTTCAAAGAGCACTTTTGTAAGAACAGAAAATAAAAGAAAGTTTATATCATTTTATAATAAGCTTTTCAGTTAAATAGGTCCATTTAGATAGACTTGCCCTTGGAACCAAGGTCATTGATGTTGGAAGGTTCTCTTTTGCCTGCACTGTACTTAATGTGAACTAAGCGGGTATATTTACTTTCTGCCCAGTGTTTTACCTATATATCATATTTCATTACTTTTATGGCATCCTTTCTCCAAATATTATTGTCTGTGGATTTGTTCTATGCTTTGTAGCCAGTGACAGCTTATAAGTTGCTATCAACCAGGCAGCAGTCACAATATAGTTCTGTTTGCCTGCAAATGTGCCAAGTTGGTCATAACTGTTCAGTTGCATGATGTGTATTAATGGTGCTATGTGAACAGAAATTAATTGCAACTTAAAATATCTTCAGAAATACTAACACTGTGATTTGACAGTAAAACAAAATGATATATAAATATATTGTGCAAATATAAAGGCAAAAAGTTGAACTGCACGATAGGCTAAAAGTCCACATCTAAATTTGCTTTAGAGTGCTCTTTCAACAAGTATAACAATAGTCAAAGTAATAAGAAAGCATTATGGTAGAAATGAATTGTCTGCAGTTTTACTTTCTTAGTGAGACATGAAATAATGTCATGTGTTACAGTCAGTCTGGCTGAGATTGGATGAAGAACCTCATACCTTAACAGGTTGTGTAGTCTGGCTTTGCAGAGTAGATGCTTTCATTGATACTTCAGGAAAGAGTTCTTGAACCCTCTGGAAATGGAAGTAAAACTCTGCATATATGTGTGTATATCCTCTGAAGACATGGGTGGATCAAAGCTTCATATGATTCTCAAAGTTAAGAACTGCTGACCTGTAGCCATACACTGACTACTATCATAGACGACTTTCTTAAACATATTATTTACAAGTTATGATTTAGGATAGTGTTTAGTACGTGCTGCTCATTCTCTTAGTTGGTAATCACTGGCCTCCTTCCCACCTTTTACAAGTATTTAGGGAACACCTCACTTATATTCTTACATAGGGATAGTATATAAACCCCAAAATATTAAAATATTAATCTCATAATAAAAGTAATGTTATTAAAGAATGAAATTATTACAGGTGTTTAATTTATTGGAATATTCAGTCAATGGGTATTTCAGTCATTGTTCAAGTTAGCAGTTAAGTAATATTTATACATGTAACATGGAACTAACAATGTATTCAGTGTAGGTAACCTTTATCCCAACAGTATACTTAGTCTAGGTAATCTTTGCCATATAATATCTGTGTCTTCTTAATTGTTTATAATCCATTTTACTGTGTCCAAATTGTATAAACAGAAAATCAGTGTTGGAGCCACAATTCCAACTTAATTGCCCTCCTTTAAAGTTTTACAGATAGCCCTGGGAATATTTTAAATAATCTGTGGTTACTCCTTCATGAAAATCAGTTACAGCAAATATCAGGGTTGAGAATTTTTTTTTTCTGCATCTAAGAAATCTGACCCAGTGAAATCAGAGCATTATTGAAGACTTCATTTCCCAGATGATTTTCCATTAGGGAAGGAAGCACTTGCCATATTTACTAATGCTAAATTCTACAAGAAAGAATTCAGGTGATTTTTTTTTCAAGGTAGGTATAAAAGAATTTCAACACTTTAGGCACAGTTTTTTAAACAAGCCATGTTTAGTTTTTCCCAAGCAGCATTAAACAAAAGTTCAAAACCCCTGTATTAGGTAGCAACATATTTTTTTCCAAAGCCAGATACATTATTCATATATGCTCTGAACACATTTGGTAAAGATCAGAGGAAAGAAAATATGACTGAAAAATATAGTGAATGTGTGGGATGATAATATTTTAATATTAAAAAGCATAAAATAATATTCCTATATAGTTACTATGGGTGTATACGTTTCTTGTATACATTACTTGTACCTCACATTTTTTCGTGGATGCTTCCTAAGGGCCATGTATAATGATGCTTCCCTCCCAGCTCATTGGATCACTTGCCATCCATGATTTTATTCTAGGATATATCATTAATTTTAATGATTTAAGTTTTTGAAATTCATAAAAGTTAATCATTCTGCTATAACATCAACTTAAATATGTATTAAAAAATCAATGGACAGATGGAGCCAGGATTTTATTGTTCATAATTATACTTTGCCATAAGAAATTCCTGAGTAAGAATAATAGGATATATTGTTGATATTTTTAAGAGATCTTAAAATAAGATTAAATATAAGCTTTTCAAAAAGTGATAAAAGTATGGGTGAAATATTTTACCAGCATTTTATATGTGAATTATGGAAATTTGGCAAATTACATATATATTTGACAAAGCCCAAGATCATACATATAGAAGCTAAATTAGTGGTTTATCTTCTCACAAAACAATTTTAAAGGTATTTTCTTAGGATAACATTTTGCTTTGTTCTCTTATGTTAACTTGAACTTCTAATTTTACCTCTATAATATTATAATAAAAATTATTCACAGCTACATTTTGATTTGTCCACCGTTGGCTATTTTGTCCTTCCTTTATATGGACATGATTTTTAAGAATGATATATAAATTTAGCCAGTATCAATCATATGTTTATATCTGTTCTTTATTTATAAGACTATTTTCACTATAGGAGTCAAATATTCTTTTTTTGGGTGATTTTCTTCATAACCTATGATATTTAGGATTAACTCATGCTTTCTGAGAGGCACTTGTGCTTATCAATGTATAAATATTTTGATTCTTTTTAGAAACGGCTTACCTTCCTCAATCATGTAAATTGGATTACTAAACATAGGAATTAAGCAATCTTTCCAGTTGTCCAAATTTGATTTTCCTTTTGTGTTTCTGTGTGTTTCTCTCTGTCTCTGTGTGTGTGTTTTCCTTTCACAACTCTTTTGGTCATCCATTAGCGGACACAGACTCTCTGCCACCTAATATGTATTTATGAAGATTTTTAGATATTTTCAACTAAGATACTCTACCATTATATTTAAAATGCAAACAATTACACACATGCTTATTTCTTGTGTATTTTTCAGATGGAGATCATTCATTCATTCAACAAATATTGAGTGGCTTACCCAAGTATTACATATTCAATCAGATAGGTTCATTTATCACCGAAGTAAAAGACATTTTATTTTCGGAGCTTCAGTTTTAGTGCAGAGACAGACAACAAAATAATAAATAGGTAAATTTATAATATTTAAAAAAAAAGTGATACGTATAATAACTCATGTAACTTCTTGATTCTTTTACCTATTTCTCTCATAGAATGTACGTTGAATTCTAAGCTTACATTGCCAAGGCATATTGTTCATAATGCCTTTATAATCTGACCTAGTCTGAGTGCAGTGCTTACATCACAGGCATAACTTTAAACCTTGCAAGACTAACACAGTGTCTTGCACCTCATATATACTCGATCTTGAATGCACAGATCCATATTCCTTGAATGTAGTAACCATTTGAATTAATCTTAAAATTCAGGAACTGTTCAAACAAGGAGGAGAAATTAGTTTCAAATAAATATTTGAATAATTTTCAGATCATAATAGAACTCTTTCTCTGGGAGCATTTAATGTACTGTTGCAGTACACACACATTAGGTACTAAAAAATAACCTTTGTAAAAACTCACAGGCTTAAAATAACAAAAACAAAACCACAAGACTGATTTAGAAATGTGTATGATCTTTTGTTTCATTCTCAAACTCCTTTTCTATTCTAAAATATTTCTTTACAAATAAGAGGCTTCACCATAGTCTGGGTTACTAAACTTTTTTCTAACTTTATTCTTTATCAGTTTATCACTGAACTTTGGGGGTAATTCCTTTGGTTTTCTGGGTGGGAAATGGGCGATATCCTCATAAATAGGTTGTCTGCTCCCACTGTTCTCCTCCTTGGTGCCTTCTGCACCCATGTTGCTCACTCTTTAACAAAGCCAGGATAATGCAGCAGATGGGGATTCTCTTTAATTATACTTCTGTCATAGTAATGGTTATCTTCTGCCTGGATCTGGAAGAACTGACAGTGATTACACAGTTTTATGCTACAAATAAGAGCAGGTGCAGCTGTAAATAGTCCCTGATTAACAATTTCATTTAAATATTATAACAGATTTCTGTAGGGCAAATTACTCCCACTGGTAAGGAGGTGTACTTTTGTATAGAATATAATTCACTAAATCCAGAATTTAATTATGCTAGCAATAACAAAGCCCTTAGTGTGCTAAAAAATTCTAAATATATTAGCCCTTCAATCAAAATAACTACTGTAAAACAAATGAATTGTTATTAGAAATGTTCCTGATGGAGCAAAATTGTAAATTATCTCTCATCGTCCTATTTCTGGGATCATGCGTATTGGTTAGTGTTAACAAAATGGGAAACAGAAATAATTGTTTTAATCTCAGCATGTAATTTGTATTTTTTCTATTCTACTCTTAATAATAAATACTAACACCTCTAAATGAAGTAAAGCATTTGTGAGTTTTTCAGAAATATCACATTTAAGATCTTTAATATCTATTAGGAGTAGAACATGTAAATTTTTTAAAGTTCCAACTTTATAATTTGATTATAGACTGAAAATAAATGTGTGATAATTAAAATATGGTCAGTTTAAATTGTAAGATGTCATTGTTAATTATGCAGATTCACGATTTCTTTTTAAAGCTACAATGTGTGGAAGAAAAGATAAGGTTTAATTTTTCTCTTCCCTCTTCAGATGTCTTGTTTATATCTTGTGGCCTTTTTACTACTGCTGCAAATTTAATTTTTCAAAAGTTTCATTCTTCCAAAAACATCTTTGCAGATATTTTTAATAAAATAAAACTACTTGTAGTATTAGTTGCTAAAATATTTTCTCGTTCTTTCTCTTACTGTCTCCATTTAAAAATTGCTCTTCAGAAAATTTATAACAATTTATATGAGTTATCACCTCCAGTTGATATTAAAGTCTTGGTTGAGAAGTAAGGTCCAGTTTATAAGAAGTAATTAGTTACTTAGTCATTAAGAGAAATATGGGCTTCTAATTTCTCTTTTAGACCACCATGTTGAGGGTGAGAATGTATAAGGTAAATTAGTGGATGGTAAAACCTAGGGTTTGCTGCTATGAATTTAAGTACATAGGTTTTGGGTGGTAGACTCGGTGAATGCCTTTACTTTAATGAATGCTCTGCTAATTCAGTGAATATTTAGTGAATATTTTTGGAAGTATTGCTTTGTTACCTTGTTCATTTTTAAAAAGTATATATATCTGCCTAATATGTATATTTAAAATAGAATTTCTGTAAATTAAATCATTTTAATTTGCATAATTTATCAATACATGCAATAGCTATCCATATTGATTAAAATATAGATATGAGTGATATCTAAAATATTAAATAACTCATAATGTATAGGAAGTGATTAATTAGAATAATGCCACAGCCCATCAGATAATGTCAGCCCTTAAAAATGGGTATGGCCTTGCTGGAGCATTAGTAAATAGCAATGCTATTCACTATAGATATGGATAATCCAAAGTATGCTGTAAATCCAGATTTTCATATAATAGCATTCTGTCAGTACCATAAACTACGGGACTAAAGAGGTTCAAAGTTGTTAATTTAGAAAAATTAGCTGTCTTTTCATTTTTAGGTGCTCTTTAAACATGCCTTAATACTTCAAGCTAAACTTTCAACTGTGTCCAATTCTCAATAGTAATTAAAAATGTTTTTTATCCTTCTTACTCTGTAATTGGAAATGTCCTCCCCAAACGGTGTATAATTAGAAACTCTCATTTTATACATGTGCATTTATTATTTTAATTATTCTTGGTACAAATAACTGCTTTTACAGAGAATATAAAAATAGCCCAGCATAAATGTAATTTGAAGATTCAATTTTGTCCTCCACCAGTATCAATTTTATAATATTTAAATTTAAGTTCCATTAATATGTTTTCAAATAATTTCTAAAAGAAACGAGTCTTATGGTACAATCAAGATGTTGAGGACTTGCCCTACAGATCTCAAATTCATGGCTTTTAACAATTATAAATCATAACTTATTACACATGCCAATGCATAAACAAAGTTTGGATGTACAATTATAAATTTAATTACATTGGAAATGTCACTGCATATTTAACAGATGACCAGGCATTAGGGCCTGCGCAGACAACAGAACACCCTCCTCCATACATGTGTTTCACTGAAGGCTATGCTGTCTACCAAAATGACAAGGACTGGCTGCCAAAAGGGTATAAAGCATTACAGAAACCTTTATCTTTTTTAAAAAAAATTTTTAATGTTTTATTTATTTTTGAGAGAGAGAGAGAGAGGGAGAGACAGAGTATGTGTGGGATACAGGCAGAGAGAGAGGGTGACACAGAATCTGAAGCAGGCTCCAGATGAGAGAGAGGGAGACAGAGTATGAGCTGGGGAGGGGCAGGGAGAGAGGGTGACAAAGAATCTGAAGCAGACTCAGGCTCTGAGCTGTCAGCAGAGAGCCCAGTGTGGGGCTTGAACTGGTGAACTACTAGGTCATGACCTACCTGAGCCAAAGTTGGAGCCAAAGTTGGATACCTAACCAACTGAGCCACCCAGGTGCCCTTAGAAATTTTTATCTTTTTGAAGAGAATATTTTTTTATGATACCTTCATACATGATGTGGTTTCTGTTAAAGTATTTCTAAGGAAAAAGGGTAATCTGAAAAAATTACAACGTGACAATTACATTGCATTAAATCAAAAAAACTTTTTTTAACCTGTTTATTGTGGTGTTTTGTAAATATTTTTTAATCCACCAGTAAAAATGTTTGACTTGTATATAAGAAATATAATTCAGTAAATGAATACTGAGTTATGAAAATAAAAGACACAAATGCAGATATAAGTAGCTTTAAAATTAGAGTTTCTGTGTGCCTCTTTGGCACCTGGTCCCATGGCGAGGGTGGGGGTGAGGGGACTGCTGTAGCCTGCAGGCTGTCTGTGGTCGGGATCCTAGCATCCGGCTGCACCGGACAGAGCTCGAGGGCATGGGGCCCCAGGATCTGGCTCCCAGCCCTGATAATTGGCTGCCCTCACAGCTCCCTGCTGGGAGTGAGGGTCTTCTCTGATCTGAGAATGGCTACTCCCCCATGTGAGCCAGTGGCAGAGGTTGGTGTTGGTGTTTATGGAATAGTATAAAAGGTCCATGATCCCCACAGTGGCCACTGTGAGCCCCTTCAATAGTGTGAGAGTCCCTAATGGAAGAGGTGCTGGGACTGGGGGCCTTCCCATCTGCACAGTTTGTGAGGTGGCCTTACTGAGGTGCCTGGAGGCTTTTGAAAATCCCAATGTTGTCTGGCTGGTGGACCTCTGTGCCACTGGCCGAACTGACCAAGAGACCAAAGTGACGCTGGTGTTTGAGCATGTGGACCAAAACCAAAGGACTATCTGGACAAGGCACTCCCACCAGGCTTGCCATTGGAGACTATCAAGGAAATGGTGCACCAGTTTCTAAGAGGCCTAGATTTCCTTCAGGCCACCTGCATCATTCACTGAGAACCTGAAGAACACTGAGAACCAGAATTCACTGAAGCTAGAGAACATTCTGGTGACAAGTGGTGGGAGAGTCAAGCTGGCTGACTTTGGCCCAGCCAGAATCTATAGCTATCAGATGGTCCTTACTTATTATACTCTGGTGCCGGGCTCCAGAAGTTCTTCTGCAGTCTACGTATGCAACACCCGTGGACATGTGGAGCGTTGGCTGTATCTTCACAGAGATGTTTCGTTGCAAGGCTTTCTTCTGTGGAAACTGAATCTCACCAGTTAGGTGAGATCTTTGACCTGGTCAGGTGCCCCCAGAGAATGACTGGCCCTGAGATGTGTCTCCGCACCAAGGAGACTTTTCCCCCAGAGGGCCCCGCCCAGTGTAGTCGGTGGTACCTGAGATGGAGGAGTCTTGAGCACAGCTGCTGCTGGAGATGCTGACTTTGAACCCACGTAAATGAATCCCTGTCTTCCAAGCTGTGCAGCATCCTTACCTACAAACGGCAGAAAGGAAACCCAGAGTGCGCAGTGAGTGGCTGCAACTGTACCCAGAGACGATAAGCTGTTACTTTTCTCTTCCTTTGAGCTCTCTAGTGGAGAGCACCCTTCCCCCCCCCCCAACAGCTGAGAAGGTGGTCTCAAGCCTTCATCTATGAGGCTGTGGGAAATCCTCCTCGATCTTTTTACAGAGAGTATTTTGCTGCCTTAATGACATTCCCATCCCACTTAATGACATTCTCACCCCTCTTTTCGAAGCTTATCCTTCCCCTGTCCCCCTATTTCTGGACACGGAGGGGTATGTTCCTTGTTCTCCCTTTTCCTATCTTGTTATTGGGATCTTTTTTTTAATATAGGAAAAATAAAACAAATAAATAAATAGCTTTAAAATTGTTTGGGGCACCTAGGTGGCTCATTTGGTTAAGTGTGGGACTTTGGCTCAGGTCATGAACTCACAGCTTATGTGCATCAGGCTCTTGTAAGTTGGAATTCCAAGTTGGGTGTAAATCTTACTTAAAAAATATTTTACAGAAGAGTAAAATATGAGATACCTGAGGACAAAACTTTCTAGAAAAAAGAACAACAAGACATTGTTGGGTATGTTCAAAAAACAGCAGGAGGAAATGCCTACAGAGAAGTCAGTGAGGAGAGGAATGAAATGAGAAGGTGAGGAGGTAGTCTAGGACTATTCAGGGAGAGCCTCTGAGACAGTGACTTATTATTATTTTTTTCTTTATTAAAACTAATTTATTCACTAAGAGGTTTTTAAGAAGAGACTGATAACAATCATCCCTTTGACCAAGGACACTCTGGATCAACTGATTAAGTCCATGAAGTCCATGGGTTGATTCAGATACCAAACCATTTTTGTTGCTTAGTAAATTTAGTTGTAAATACCACATTTACAATAATAAGAAGGAAACTTCATTACTACATAAAATTAGGTTTTATTAAAGAGGAAATTTTTTGAATTATGATTGACCACCAAAACAAAGTTTAAAACTCATTACATAGGTATTTATAGACTATCCTTTGCACACAACTAACAACAATAAATAAATAATCTCACTTCTTTCTTGGAAGATTTAACCCAGTTACATCATAAGTATCCCCATGTTTGCAGTTATGCGTGCTCTGAGAATCTTTGTAAAACTTCAGTAGGTCCAAGAGCACTAGTTAAGGTCCCAAAGCTCTTTAACCATGTTCAATGAGGGAGAAGTTAACAATAGTTTCTAATTTTTTTTAAAGTTACATGATATGTGGTGTAAAACACCTAAATGTGTCTGTACATAAATGTTACCCTGGCTCTTTTTAAAAAGATTTTATTTTTTTACATCACTTTGAGTTTAACAATAAAACTGAGAGGATGTAGGAATTTCCCATTAACCCTTGTTTCCCTAATGCATAATTCTATTTTCAATATCACTCACCAGAATGGCACATTTTTACCAAGAATGAACCTACATTGACACATTATTATCACTCAAAAGCAATAATTTAACACATTTCACTCTTATTGTTATACATTATTTGGGTGTGACAAATATATGATGACATATACATTATATGTCCATCATTATAATATAGTACAGAGCCCTAAAAGTCCTCTGTGCTTCTATTCATCTCTTCCCCACTCCCACTCCTGGCAACCACTGATTGTCTTATGGTTTCCACAATTTTGCCTTTTTTTTAGAGTGTCATTTAGGCAGTATGTAGCCTTTTTCAGATTTGCTTCTTCCACTTAGTAATATGTGTTTAAGACTCCCCCATGTCTTTTCATGGCTGGAAAGCTCATTTCTTGTTTAATGCTGTATAATATTCCACTGTCTGGATATACCACTGTGTATTTACCCTGAAAGAAATCTTGGTTGCTTCCAGGTTTGGGTAATTATGAAGAAAGCTGCTATAAACATTCATGTGCAGGTTTTTGTGCGGACATAAGTTTTAAACTCCTTTGGGTCAATACCAAAGACCGCAATTGCTGGGTTGTATGGAAAGAGTAGATTTAGATTTGTAAGAAACTGCCAAACTATCTTCCAAAGTGGTTTTACCAATGTCAACTCCTACCAGCATTATATGAGAATTCCTATTGCTTCACTTCATCACCATTTTATCTTGTCAGTGTTCTGGATGTTGGCCATTCTAATAAATGTAATATCTCTTTGTTTTAATCTGCATTTCCCTGATGACACATGAAATGGAGCATGTTTTCATTTGCCATCTGTAGATTTCTTTTGGTGAGATATCTGTAAAGATCTTCAGCCTGTTTTTTAATCAGGTTATTTGTTTCCTTATTGTTGAGATTTAAGAGTTCTTTACATATTTTGGATAACCATCCTTTATCAAATATATTTTGCAAGTATTTACTCCTATTGACTGTTCTTCTAATAATCTTGATACTGTCTTTCACAGAGAATTGTTTATAATTTTAATGAGGTCCAGCCTATCAATTATGTGTTTCATGGATATCTTTGTTATTATAGCTAAAAAGGTATCATAGGTCTAAGGTCATCTTGGCTTTTTTATTTTTTATTTTAGTTTTAAAGTTTTGCTTTTTTACTTGTTTGTCATTTATAGGTTTATCATCCATTAGAGTTACTTTTGTGAAAGGTACAAGGTCTTTGTCTAGATTCATTTATTTTTTTTTTCAATGTGCATGTACAATCAATCCAGCACCATTTGTTTTAGAGACTATCTTTGCTCCATTGTATTGCCTTGGTTTCATTGTGAGATACCAGTTAACTGTATTTATGAGACTATTTCTGGGCTCTCTATTCTGTCCTATGCTTTAGCTAATATCACACTGTCTTCCTTATTACAGCTGTAAATGAAGTCTTGAAGTCAGGTAGCATCAGTTTTTGAACTTTATTCTTCTCTCTCAGTATTATGTGATTATTCTTGGTCTTTTGCCTCTCCATATAAACTTTAGAATCATTTTGTCAGTACCTATGAAATAACTTGCTGGGATTTTGATTAAAATTGTATTGAATTTATAGATCAAGTTGGGAAGAATTGACATCTTTTTTTAAATTTTTTTAGTGTTTATTTATATTTGAGAGAGAGAAATAACATGACCAGCGGAGGGGCAGAGAGAGAGAGGGAGACAGAATCTGAAGCAGGTTCCAGGCTCTGAGCCATCAGCCCAGAGCCAGACATGGGGCTTGAACTCATGAACCATGAGACCATAACCTCAGCTGAAGTCAGACACTTAATCAACTGAGCCCCCCAGGTGCCCCAACATCTTGATTTTATTGAGTCTTCCTGTACATGGACATGGAATTGTTCTCCATTTATTTAGTTTTTCTTTGATATTATTTATCAGAGTTTTATAATTTTTCTTGTTAGATCTTATAAGTATTTTGTTAGGTTTACACTTACGCATTTTATTTTTGGTGATGCAAATGTAAATGGTATTATGTTTTTAATTTCAAATTCCACTTATTCATTATCAGCATATTGGAAACAAATTGACTCTTGTATCTTAATTTTGTATTTTGCAACCTTGCTATAATCAGTTATTAGTTCCAGGAGGTTTTTGGTTGAATCTTTTGGATTTTCTAAACAGACAATCATGTTATCTGTGAACAATGACAATTTTATGTGTTCTTTCCCAATGTACACATTTTATTTCCTTTTTTTGGCCTTATTGAATTAGCAAAGACATCTAGTACAATGTTGGAAAGAACTGGTAAGGAGGAGCATTCTAGCCTTGTTCCTGATCTTACTGAGAAAACTTGAAATTCCTCAACATTAAGTGTGCTGATGCTACAAGTTTTTTGCAGATATTCTTGCAGTTGAGGAAGTTCCCTCTATTTCTAGTTTACTGAGAGTTTTATAGATATATCTATATATCTTTATATCTCTATATATTCATATCTATATATGTATATAACTATTATCTCTCTAAGCATATATATGTATATATACCAACAGATAGATGAGAGAGAGAGAATCTATTGTTAGCATCATGTGGTATTTCTTTGTTAGGCTGTTGATGGATTACATTGTTTTTCCAATGTCACTCAGCTTTGCATCCCTGAAATAAATTTTTCCACTTGGTCATGTGTACAATTTTTAAATATGTTGATTGAGGATTTTTGCGTCTATGTTCTCACAGGATATTGGTCTGCACTTTTTTTATAATCTCTTTGTCTGATTTTGGTATTAGTGTGATATTGGCCTCATAAAAAGAGTTTTATGTATTCCTTCTGCTTCTGTTTTGTGAAAGAGACTGCAGAGAATCAGTGAAGTGTTTTGTTTTGTTTAGTTTTTTATAATGTTTCATAGAATTCACTAAACCCTTTGGAGCATGGAGGCTTTCTGTTCGGGAAGATTATTAATTGCTGACCCAAGTTCTTAATAGATAGAGACTTATTCAGATTGTCTATTTCTTCTTGTGTGAGTTTTAGTAAATTGTGTTTTTCAAGGAATTGGTCTGTTTCATCTAGGTTATCAAATTTGTGGGCCTAGAGTTGTTCATAGTATTCCTTAATTATCCTTTTAAAGCCTATGGGATCTATGGCAGTGTTCCCTGTCCCATTTCTTTATTAATAAAGTTGTCTCTTCTCTATTTTTATTTTTAGTTGTCCTGTTGATTTTACTGAATTTTTCAAAGAACTATTTTTTCCTTTTGTTGGTTTTCTCTTTGGATTTCCTATTTTCAATTTCACTGAGTTCACCCTTATGATTCCTTTTCTTCTGCTTACCTTGGATTTTTCTCTTCTTTTTTCTACTTTCCATAGATGAAAGCTTAGATTACTGATTTTAGATATGCTTTTTTTCTAAAATATGCATTCACTGCTATAAATTTCCATCTAAGAACTACTTCTGCTGATCCCATAAATTTTGATGTTTTCATTTACATTTATTTCTAAACATTTTTAAATTCCTTTATTATGTCTTTTTGGTCTGAAGTATAATTCAAGTTCAATATGTCCTTATGGATTTTCTGTCTGGATAGTCTATCCATTGTTGAAAGTAGGATATTCAAGTTCCTTGCTCTTAATTACATTATTGCTTATTTCTCCCTTCAGATCTGCTATTATTTTCTTAAATACGTGCTCCAATGATGCATGTTTATATATTAATGGCTGTTATATCTTGATGAATTGGCCCCTTTGTCATTATATAATGACACTTTTTTTCTCTCATTACAGTCTTTACTTAAATTTTGTTTTGTCTGATATAAGTATTGCTATTCTGCTTTCTTTTGGTTTCTTTTTGCATGGAATAATATTTCCATCCCTTCACTTTGAGTCTGTGCATCCTCAAAGCTTAAGTGAGTCCTATGTAGGCAGCATACAGTTGAGTGTTGATTTTCAAACTGTTTATCCACTCTAAGCGTTTAGATTGGAGAATTTAATCCACTTATGTTTAAAGTAATTATTGATAAAGAAGTACTAACTACTTCCATCTTATTATTTGTTTTCTTGCTCTTTCGTAGTTCCCTTTTTCCTTTCTTCCTCTTTTGCTACGTTTCTTTTGTGAATTCATGATTTTATTAGTTATGTACTTTAATTCCTTTCTCTTTATCTTTTGTGAATTACTATAAGCTTTTGCTTTGTGGTTATCATGAGGCTTACATAAAACATCTTAGAGATATAATAGTCTATTTTAAACTGATAACAAGTTACATCACATACAAATATTCTACCTTTGTACTCTCCCTGCTATGTTATGCTTTTGATGTTACAATTTATCTCTTTTTATATTGTGTATCCATTAACAAACTATTGTAGCTGTAGTTATTTTTAATACTTTTGTCATTTAACCTTTATACTAGAGTTATGATTAGTACACTACAATATTAGAGGCTACAAGAGTTGTCTTGGTGATGGATCAGGCCATCACTGGGGTCCATGGTGGGTTTAGACGCTCATTTCACTCTTCTCTCCAGTCTGGACAGTGTTTCTCTTCATGCTGAGTGGCCTAGGCTTGAGGAAGGGATGATGGCAATAATGTGAGACTATATTTCCTACTCTTCTCAATATATATTTTCTTATTTCCGTGCTTTACTCAGGTGCTTTAGTCACTTATCTGTAATCTGTAGCTATCATAAGGGTATTTTTTTGTTCATTGATAGTTGCCCAAAATAAAGTGTCTGGGAGAGGATAGGTATCAGAAATTCCTGACTGCCATTTTGCTGATATCACTCCACATGATCTATCCTTTTAAATTTGTTAAGATGTGTTTTATGACCCAGGAATCATTCTTTAATAGTGTAGCTCTTTGTCATGTTGATTATATACATGGATGGGTTTTAAAAAATTAACAACTATCTTGTAATTCAAATGCATCATGAAGTTTCTTGTAAGAAAGTTCTTCAAATAACACATCTGGCCAATCAACAATTGTTTATAGCAAGTCTATCAAGTATAGCGCATACACATAGTACGTTAGATGCTTTGAAATCACACAACTTCTAGTAACTTATACGCTGAAAAGTTTAATAGTTTCATATTTTCAATAGTTCAATGAAATAGCTCTCAAAATGAATTTATAAATAACTACCAAATAAATGCCAAATAAACCTATGCAAGGGATTTAAGAAGATACAGGAAACTCCCAAGAGCCTTTTTAAATTCCTACAGTATTTTCTGTTCTTATTTTGTATCTTTTATTTCTAAAAGGAAAGTAGTCAAAATAAGTTTTGGATCTGTAGGTAAAATTTGCACTAATTATTCAAAGTTGGAAAATGTTTCTGTTGCCAATGTAACTTTGTCTTTAGGTTTTGGAAATGCTGTCTTAGGAGATTGAGAAAAGACTGGAAAAAATGTTAGCATAATTAATAATTCATTATATTAGTATATTTATATTGGAAAAAGATGTTCTAGGATGAGGCTTGAGAAAAGGTCTCCAGGATATATTTATAATTAGTAGAGTTAAAACATTTATTTGGAATTTTTTTCTTTTGCTTCTGATTTCTTTTTGAAATTATTCATCTTATAATCCCTACCATTACATACAAATATTTATCAGCAGTAATGTGGCTTAGAAGTAAAAATGAATATTTTCACTGAGTATTAAGAATCTAAACTATTCATGCTTAATTTATGAGTTTTCTTTTTTTACTTTCTTAATCATAGTCTTTCTAATCCTTGCCCTTATCTCAGCTGGACACTCTGAAGTGAAGTTTGTAATAGAAAGTTACACAATAAGTCCTTCTTGAGGAAATTTAATTGTGTTTGTGCTAACCTATAATTATGCCTTTCCAAAGAATTGCACGGCCATCAGGTAAAGTAGGCAGCTCTGAATGTATAAAACTTTTCAAACTTGGCCTTTTCTTTCCCTGGATAAAAATTTAAATCAAATGATGTCATCCCATCTAATAAAACATTTTTAACTTAACACCTGAGAAGGAACTCTTAATAAGTAAATTAGTTACTCAAAGTTGAAGGATAATTATGCAATACCAGAGCAGAGGCAGGCAGAAGAGGTCATGCAAGACACCGGTCATGTTGTACTATCGTGGGCCTCCTCGTTCGCTGTCACCTGCACGGTTTCCAATATTTCAAGAGGTTGCTAAAGAAATTAGTTCTATTAGGTGGGTGACCTAGTCCTTAACATCTCATTCTGAAGGGCAGAGGACCTATGACGTGTATAAACCCTGGTGAATTGAAGAAGAGGCAGGAAAATGCTCACTGGACTGTGCTCTCCTTGGCCCCTGCCAAGTATAGAGAAAGCCTAAGCTCTAGGAACGTGGCTTCTTGACGCACACTCACCAACTAGTGCTTTCTCTCCAGCCAGTCTCGCTATGGGCTCCATCCTGTGCCCTGGCACTCTCACTTCAATGCAGTAGGTAAAGAGCATGTGCACACACTGTTCAACCAGGGTGCGTGGGCTTGAATGGCAGCTCTGACACTTACTAGCAGTGTAAATTCGGGTAAGTTATTAAACCCTTTGTACCTCAGTTTCCTCTTTAAAATGAGGAACAAGAATAGCATCGACCACAGGAGTTATTTAATGAGTAAATGTATCCAAATATGCAAGGAAGTTAGAACAGGGCTTGAAGATTCAGAGCACTGGTTTTTTCGTTGTGTTGTTGTGCTTACTCTTACAGAATGTTTCCCAGTTCAATTACATTAGTTGGATCATTTCCCTCAGGTATAAGCACTTTCAGTAGTTTACATCTGTTGGTATTTTGTTAGTCTCATCTAACTGATCATTGGTATTCTCATTGGAGGTTCTTAGCACATTAAACAACATATGAAAATACTTTAACTCTCTCATTACAAATAATTATTTACTTTTCCAGACAAATTGAAAGATACAGGTTTGAGACTTATGATGAACTGATTGTACTAATATGTAACACAACAAAGATATAAAGTGCAGGCTGTTTTGTTCTGATTTGGGGAGAATTGCAAATAATTATTCATGGTACAAATTAATGTATTTAAATTACCAGACACAACGGATGCATTACAGCTACAACAGAAAACTTCACATTTGCAGCATGTTTGGAGACATAGCCTCTCGGCGCCCTAATTCTAAAACCTGGAATTTAAGCTGTAGCAATTCTTAAAGATGCATGAGCACATTGTGATTACTTTAGCGAAACTGCCAAAGGCAAAACAGCTTTGTAACTTCTTGTTGGAGTGGATGAGTCTATGGATGAATTTGACTCGTTTTGACAAACTGTTTCAGCTAACAAAGACATAAGTTTCGTTATTGCTTCCAGAATATCACAGTAAACTTGTACATGTTGTTTAATGAGTGACAAGGGAAAGAATCTCTCCCCCTACATGGATCTTCTATTCTTTGATGGCTTGCTTTCTATGTGGATTAAGAAAGAATGCAATGGAAATGAGACCAACCTCACGATGTTGGCATTTTCATTCACACTCCTCATATAAATCCTTCCACATTAGCTTTTGCTGTTCTGTGACAGAATAGTGCCTCCGTATTTCCTCACAACTTCAGCCTGGGGTCATATCAGAATTTATTCCTTTTGGACAAAGGTTATTTTTTATAAGACATATAGATGAAAGAGTAGTCAAAACTTAGATTTTAAAATAAGTTATGAAGTTTAAAACAGAGCTAAGAGTGAATTCCGGCTTATAAATCTGGGTAGAAATTCAGGTTTTAAATCTTATCTACAAAAGCAGCAGCACAATTTATCATGACTTTTTTTTTTTATTAACCTCAGAGATCGAAACAACCTAAGGTCCTCGTCGTCGTCTTTTTTTTTAAGCAGTCAAACCAAGTAGAGTCTAAAGTCAAGTATGATTAGGCAGAAAACATTATATATTCAAGTGCTGGATATGATCATAACAAAAATTTTTGCCTATGAGCATGAATTGAATTTATTTGAAAATGAATTCAGGCTGTTCAGTGGATCACAGTTTAAATTGTCCTTGAAGAAGTATATGTGAACTCTTGTTTTAGTATCGTTAAAAGAGCTGAGCTTCTCATATTTAGGGAAATATGTTGATTTTAACAATTATACTTTAATTATTTTTCATTATTATATCTCTTTTTAATTTTTATGATTTTCTCAATCACCTGCCCTTTGATTCCATGTTTTACTCATTCTAAAATAACAAATGCTCCAAGCATAATGAAAATCAACAAATGTTCAATGATAATTTTATTTCAAGATACTATGATTTTACTATCGTAGAAAAATTGTATATATTTTTTTGTATCTTTGTGGTCTCAACTGCATATAAATGCACAGTATTCAATGCAGTGTCAGAAAAAGAGAGTTACATATTTTTGCTAATGTTTGATATTCCAAAAATAGAATAAGACTATTTTAGTAATGTCTCATTTTTAAAATAGCAGTTCAGAGGTATTTCTCTGAAAGTTCATGTGATCTGGTAAAAAAGAGCTTTCCTGACAGTGTAAAGTCAAATATTGTGGTGGCTGTAATCTCCTACATTGTTTATACTTGGATCCTAACATCCCATGTGATGGATCGCAAAATGATACTTTGAAAGGTATCTATGGAAACACCTTATGATGCAGTTTGTCAATTTACATCCCCAGTGTCCAAAAGGTTTTTCTGATTTTGTGTACTACATTTATTCATGACTTATACATGCCAGATGGATCCTGTGAGGTTACCTAAGGAACTGATGCACTTTCCAAACAATTTCGATTGCTCTTAGCTATTCTTCTATTAAGAAAAATTGTTTCAAAATAATTCTGAGAGCCTTTCAAGTTTTCGTTTACATCATGCCTGCATTCAGGCAAATTGAGCATTAACGATAATACTGTAATGTGTAACATCTATCTATCATATGTCTTTGTAGAGTTTATTCTTATAGAGTATCTCAGTACTTACTTAGATGCAAATTCAAATAGTGTTTTTTAAGAAGGTTGAAGGAATAGTACCCCAACCCCCAAAATCATCAGATCCAAGCAGAGTGACGCCAGATATTATTTTTCTCAAGATAAAAGAATGATTAAATGTACCCTACTTTTGTTATCTTTTTTACTTAGAAAATTATGCTTCACTACTTTTTTGCAAATTTTAGAAGCAAAATATATGACCTGATCTCTCTACCAAGGTATTGAGAAAATAAGTTGTGCTCTCCTTCTCAATTCCAAACTCTGATAAATATGTTTTTGCTTATGTACAGAAAAAGCCAAGCAAATAAGATGGGTATTTATCTATGTGCTGTGAGAATATAACTGACATGTTATTTCTGATTTGCTTTTACAGCCTGCAATGTGCTGTTTGTAAAGCAGACAAGAGATTGTTAGGTTGAAAGGACACTAACATTTTTCTGATTCACTGCAACTGGTCACCAATTACTCATCATAATCTCTCTCTATAATTGTATATGTATTTATTTGCAAGGTAGCTGTTTAAAGCTCTTATATGTGAGTTCTGCTATCCTGTAAGCCCTTGACTGTAACTGATTAAAACCACAGTGTGGAAATTGCCAACACTAGAGAGGGCACTTATTATTTCACATGTTGCCAGTATTTCTTTTGGGCCTTACAAACATTTTAGTAATGGGATACTTCATGGGATTTGAATATAATGAAATTGTTTATTAGGACCTTTGAAAGGCAGGTAGATACTTGGCAGAAACATTAGAAGCCATGTGATTATTATTTATTTAATTTTGTTTAATTGAAGTATATTTGACATCTTAGTTTCAGGCTTACAACATCCTGATTTAACAATGATATACATTATGGAATGCTCAGCATGATAAGTATTTTATAATGTTATTGAGTATATTTCTATGCTGTACTTTTCATCCCCTTGGTTTATTTATTTTATAACTGGAAGTTTGTACCTGTTAGTCCACTTCACCCATTTTGCCCATTCTCCATCTCCTTCTCCTTTGGCAACCACCAGTTTGTTTTCTCTATTTGAGTCAGTTTCTCTCCCTGTTGTTGTAGTTTATTTGTTTACATTTGTTTTGTTTTGTAAATTCCACATGTAAGTAAAATTATATGGTATTTGTCTTTGTCTGGATTATTTCACTTTGAATAACACCCTCTAAAAAAAAAGAAAAATAATACCCTATAGATCCATTCATGTTGCACATGGCAAAATTTCATTTTTTAGGGGTGAGTAATATGCCATTTTGCATGTATACTATATCTTCCTTATCCATTTGTCTATCAAAAACACTATTTCAAAAAAGATATATTTACCCCTATGCTTATTGCAGTGTTACTTACAGTAGCCAGGATATGGAAGCCCCATGGTTATTTTACACATAAAGGGACAGTGTTTAAAAATTGAGAGGGAATATGCAGGATCAGTTTCTTATCTATGCCTAGGCCCCAGGGCCTAATGTTGCAAATATCACATGCAGCGGGAGGTGGGGCTGCTGACTAGATCTTTCTTTCAAAGCCTTTTCTTTAGGATTATTTGTTTTTGTGAAGCTTAAATTCACTAAAAAATAAAGTGGAAATGTACCACTGTCAATGCAAATAATCTATACAATATTAATTCTTGAATTTTCAAAATTTAGTTTCAGAATTAACATAAGACTTTTGTCATCTTTTAGTGCAGCTGGTGAAGATTTGTACATAGATATTGAAACAATGGAAGAAGGAAGTACACACACACCTTCTCTTTTCCTTGGTAGGTTACATTAAATACTATCAAGATGATTAATGGGATATGGAAATTTCCAGCTAAAGATAGTTTGAATAAAACCACAAGGAAAGCAGTGTTTCTTCAAAAATAGTAATGCAAATGGCTTTAATATTTATAGAACGCTTATGGTATGTCAGATCAAGTGCTAAGAGCTTTGTCTGCCCTATCTCCTTTATTTCCTGCCTAAAAATGTAAATAGCTTTTTACGGATAACTTGACCAGGATTGCATAGTGACAGAGTTGGGATGCAAAACTAGGCAGAGAGCCAGCTCCCCTAACCACAATCCATGCATAGAGTTTTAGAAAAATGCGAGATATTTAGCAGCAGATGCTATTGTTTTTTTTTTTTTTCAACATGCTTCTTCTTAGGGAATATCATTCATTATATTTTATTTTCATAGAATCCAAAGCATTAATGCAAGTGATATCAATAGCTTATAAAAGATTTTTAAAATCATCAATGTAATGAGATTAAGGTAAACCATACACCAGATACTAACTGAGACATATGAACAAATGGAATGTATCAAAATAAATCCTTTAAATAACTTAATACTGCTTGTTGGTCTCCTCCTGGTTTGAATGAGAAGCATCTGAATTGATGTGTCATTCTCTTCAAAGGGTTGCTGACAATATGGATGTTATGTCTGTTCTCTGTTCAAATCTTGATTCCCTAGTTGAATCCCCGTATTTTTATTTTTTAAATTATGTTTTTTATTTATTTAAGTAATCTCTGTACCCAACATGAGGCTCAAATTCACAACCCCAAGATCAAAAGTTTTATGCTTTCCTGGCTAAGCCAGCCAGGTACCCCAATCCTTATATTTTTATTTCTATTCCTACATCCTCTGCTAAAGAGCAGTTAGATCCATGCAGTTTAATTAAGCAAATATTGGAATTTATTTCATTTTAAGACACTCTTCTAAGGATAATTAGTGAGTAAAATATGGCCCCTGCATTCAAAAGAGAATCTGTAGACAAGAGAAAATACTTGGAAACTGCATATCTGATAAAGAAGTATCTAGAATATTTTGAGAGTTTAAAGAACTCTCAAAGTCAACATCTAAAAAACAAACAGTTCGACTAGGAAACACAAAAGGCATGAAAAGTCATTTCACCAAAAGTTATACATCTAGCAAATAAGGATATGAAGAGATGTTCAACTTGAAAGCCATGAAGATAATGCAAATTGTAACCCCAGTGGGATGTTACTACACACCTATTAGAATGGCTCAAATAATTGCCATACATTAATAATGCTGGTGAAGATGTAGGAACACTGTGTCACTCATACATTTTTGTGAGGACATATAATCGTTCAACCACTCAGTAAAGCAGTTAGTGGTGTCTTTAAAAAAAAAATGAACATGTAAATATTATATGACACACCAGTTGCACTTCTGGTCATTTTTACAGAAAAAACTGAAGACTTACGTCCACATAAATCTGTACACAAATGTTTATAGCAGCTTTATTTGTAATTGCCCAAACTGGAAGCCACCTAAATGTTCATTAAGAAATGAATGGTTCAAAAACGTGTGCTATGTTCAAACCATAAAACATTACTCAACAGCCAAAGGAACAAAGTATTGCTGCATGAAGCTCTGCGGATGAATCTCCATAAAATTCACAGAAAGTTCCATACTGTTTGAAAAAAAAGACAATCACAGAAAGTTCCATACTGTTTGATTCCAAGTACATAATATTCATGAAGTAACAAAATTATAGAAACAGAGGACAGATCACTGGTTGCCTAGGGTTCAGATGAAAGTGGAAAAGAAAATGAATGTGGATGTAAAAAAAGCAACCCAAGATTCTTGTGATGGAAATGTTCTGTATCATGACCGTATTGTCAGTCGCCTCTTTGTTGTATTATAGTTTTACAAGATACTTTCATAAGGGTCCCTGGCTGGAGGTAAACAGTTTAATTAAAAGAACAAAAATGTGATATGCACAATTAAAATTTACTTTCTAACCTAGGTCCAATTATCTATAATTGGGAATAATCTGCATTGAAAATGACTGTCTCACAAATACAATCATTTCTCCCTCAACTTATGCAAGAAAACATAAATATTTTCAGTCAATGACGTAATTAGGAGAACAGAAATTCATAGCTATATGTCCATTTTAACAAAAACAGTTTGATATTTTGCATTGAATATCTGACTAACTGCCACTGGTAGTTACATAGTAAAATCCTTAGAACAGATTATCACTCAGAACTTAGTAAAGATGACCATAAAAGAGCTAAGAAATTACTGGCAATAAGAATAACTTATTTTTCATTCCTCATATACAGTCATTTCTCAGGTAATTTAAAGTAACTATTAATTTGCTTTCAAAATAAGCTCAAATTCTTCATCCATATTTTATAATACTTGCAACATTAGTCTGAGTAAAAAAAGGAAGTCATGCGGAGCCTGGGTAACTCTGTTGGTTGAGCATCTAACTCTTGGTTTTGGGTCAGGGCATGATCCCAGGATTGTGGGATTGAGCCCTGCGTCGGGCTCCACATTGAGCATGGAGCCTGTTAAAGATTTTCTCTCTCTCTTCCTCTGCCCCTCTCCCCTGCTCATGCTCTCTCTCTCACTACATACTGACACTTTTCTAAGAGATTTAAATATTTTGCCATGCTTCTCACAGCAAACCCTGTAAATAGGTATTGTTATTGTTATCATCATCTTCCTGATCTTTACCACTTTACAGATAGGTAAAATGAGGCCCGGAGAGCAGCCCGAGTGAGGTTGTCCAAGGTTAGCATCAATAGTAAATGATATTACTGGGATTCTTACTGAGGTCTAGCTCCTGAACATTCCATGAAGTGCATATCCATTTTTTTTCCTGTGTCTAAGTCAGTATGTGCTGCCCGATCAGTACTTTTTAGTGATTTGCTTACTTTAGAATGAATGTAATTGCCTCCTCGGATTTTAGTAGATTTTTATGCTATATGCCAAGGTTATTAAGATTAAACTTCAGTGACTCTCATAATATTATTGGAAATTTTGCAAATATAATAAGGCTTATTGTACATTACCCTAAATGGTCACACTGTCAGAATTCAATTGAGCATAGAAATGGAAGCTTATAATCCTATGTACTCTGTACAAAACAAACAAACAAAAAGCTGGGCTCGAACGAGAGAAATACTTATTTGGTTTCCACAGGTAATAGAATTTTAAAAGCAGTCTTAGGAGTCAGATTCTCTGAAAATACAACTTTTTTTTTTGAGGTGACAGGTTTTTCAGATAAGCAGATTTTTGCTGGGAATAGAAATTTTCTAGCATGCTTTGCAAACGGTATTGTATACGAAGTTCGTTTGCTTTGAGTCTTGTTCCTCCAGGGAGGCAATGACAATGCGATGCTACTCAGAGGCAATGTGGTGTCTCCAAATAGAAGCACAGAATCTCAGTAGTTTATATGTGAGAATAATGCCACAAAAGGTATATGTTGGCTAGATACTCACAGATTAAGGGACTTGTTTGTTTGTTTTAATAATAATAGGTATGAAGTGCCATTGAATAATTTTGAGAACTTGTGTGTATTGGTAAAGATAGCTTAGGCTGTGTTGTAGTAACAGAGAAACTCAAAAATATCAGGGCTAAATACAACAAAGGTTTAATTTCTACTCCTATAAAGTCTATGAAATTTGGAGATTTCTCTCATGCGTTTCATAACTGTACCACCCAGAACATCACTTCCATGGCTTCCATGTTTGTCACTGGACGGAAGAAAGATTGGTGATAAGACAGATTGGCTCATGACTGCCTCAAACCAGAACTGAAACATCTTACTTTCCTTTGGCAAGAGCTAAATGTGTGACCTCAAACTCATTATAAAAAAGACTGTGAAAAGTAGCAGATATTGAATAATTACTGACCGTCTCTATCTACCACGTGGGTGAAAAGAATGATAATTCAAAATATTAGTTTTAGGGGTACCTGGGTGGCTCAGTCACCTAACCGTCTGCCTCTTGATTTCAGCTCAGGTCATGATCTCATGGTTGTGGGATCGAACCCCGCATCAGGCTCAGCACTGATCATGGGGCCTGCTTGGGATTCCCTCTTTCCCTCTCTCTCTGACCTTCCCCTACCCCATTTCAAAATAAATAAACTTAAGAAAATAAAATATTAAAAATTCTAAGTTTAGATTAAAGTGACAGTAGGTTTTGTTTTCTAATTGTTTATTTGCTGCCAATAAACTGTTGTTCTTTTGTAATTTGTAATAAGTAATGATTGTATTTGAAGTCACTTGAGAGTGTCTTCATATACATGATCCATATTCAAGTATTTTGCTCTTTAATACATAATGTATATATTTTCCAGTTAACAAAGAAAGTAGGGCCCAGTTTAAGAAGTGGATTAGTTATGCTAGACAGTAAACATCCAAACTTAATTTAGATTTGTCTACTTCTACCCCAAATACCTCTTGTATATCTAAACTGGAAATCTTTATCCATGTAATCACTGTTAAGTGTACTGGTTTTCCTAAGGATAATAAATATACCATAAAATCTCAACACATTTTACATACTTCCCCAGTAATTTCAGTATTAATTATTCATGTATCCAATAAATTTGTGACAGAGAAAATGACATCAAATTTTGGACTTTGAGTAAGTCAAAACAGTTGTTTCTTATGAGGTAAACGTATTTTCCCAGAGCCTTCATATGCTTATGAGGCTAAATTCTTACTTCAAAATTTATTGAATAGTGGCTCTACATACGTATAATTAACTCATTATTCCCACAGCTCCAGATATTCCAAAAAAAAGATATAATCGAAGAGGAAATACCTAATAGGTTATAAGATCATCACTGTCTTCACATGTATTACTTCAATGTCATTATTATGTGTGCATGTGCATTATTTCAGAATGTTTTCTCATACTTTAACTCATCTTTTGTTCCCTCCCATAATATCCCATACATGAGCTCCTATGTTTCCCTCATATGTGAGATCGCAAGAGCATCTTGTTACACTACTCTCATTACAGAGATGGAGAAACTAAGTCACAGAGAATTTTAGTGACTTCCCCATGGTTACAAGATATATGGCTGGTAATGGGGAGAGCTAGAGCTTATATTGAAGCTTCCCATCTTTAAGACAAATATGCTTTCTTCCCCCTTGACTACTGACTCAATTTTCTGCAAATATACAGGTACTTCAGAAAAATATTCAAAGATGTTCTGAGTAACAATGGGTAGGCATCTATTACAGGGTAGAAAAACGGGCATCATTTATATGGTAAAAATACAGTTTTTAATGTTCTAGAGCAAGGATGGCTAAAATAAAAAAAAATCTTTTACCTAGTTTTAGGGTTCAAAAAGAGGGCAACAGCTATCCAGGAAGAAAACTGTCAGCACAGAATCCAATGCAGGGCTCAATCTCACCAACTGGGAGATTGACATGAGCCAAAATCAAGAGTCCCAAGATTAACTGACTGAGCCACTCAAATGCCCCCAGAATTGTGTTAATTTATATTCAGTGAGATTCTGAGACTTAGAAACCAGAAGAAGAGATAAAAGAAGGATAATCAGGAGCGCCTGGGTGGCTCAATTGGTTGTGTCCGACTTTGGCTCAGGTTATGATCTCACAGCTTGTGAGCTCGTGGCCCACATCAGGCTCTGTGCTGACAGCTCAGAGACTAGAGCCTACTTCAGATTCTGTGTCTCCGTTTCTTTCTCTGCCCCTCCCCTGCTCATGCTCTGTCTCTCTGTCTCTCTCAAAAATAAAACATTAAAAAATTTTTTTAAAAAGACAGTTCGCCGAGGCTTTACCTTTATAACACCCTATATTGTTTTGGGAAATATTGATCAGAAAGTAATTTAAGAGTGACATCAGTTAAAATTTAATCTACTGTAATTTAGTAGGTGCTCATATTAAGTTCCTACTCTGCCAACACTGAAACTCGATTTGGAAATAAGAGGAAATATGGGGCGCCTGGGTGGTTCAGTCGGTTAAGCGTCCGGCTTCGGCTCAGGTCATGATCTCACGGTTCGTGGGTTCGAGCCCCGCGTCGGGCTCTGTGCCGACAGCTCAGAGCCTGGAGCCTGTCTTCGGATTCTGTGTCTCCCTCTCTCTCTGACCCTCCCCTGCTCACGCTGTCTCTCTCTGTCTCTCAAAAAAAAAAAAAAAAAAAAAGGAAATAAGAGGAAATAGCATGTTATTACATTGCCTAAAAATGTTCTCATAATGTTTCATAAATTCAATCTGTTCTTACATAAGGGGAATTATATTTTTCAGGGAAACCTATTTTTTTTTTCTCATCGATATCTTGTTCATCTTATCCACAGCTTATATTTAAATGTAAATGATAACTAGGTGTTATTAATTATAACATTCTTTAACGTATGTGTGATTACTACTTGCTAAGAAGAACTGGTAAATAGCTGCTAATTATTCATATACTTCAAATATTCTGAGAATAAACATGATCACACCGAGTACACAAATCCATATTTGTCAAATATATATTTTAAGGAAGAGATGAAATTTTTCATGTTTGTCCATTTATTCTAAACTCTCTGCTGTATGAATGTTTTTCATCTTAAGCATGTATACATTGTCAAGTAAGATTTAACCATTTAGATACATATAATATTCCATTTTAATTTTTACAATACAATCATTTATTTTAATGCTGATAATAAATGAAATAATTAAGGAGATCTCATAGCGTACAACCAATGAACAACCTCATTCTTCTGCTTTGCTCTCTTTCTCTATTGTTCTAACAAATCTGTTACCTGGCAATATTTCAGGCAGGTCCCAGGGCTTTACTAATCAGTCTCAGGTAATAACAAAACCTCCTTTTAAGGGAATAAAAACTCCAGTCCTGTCTACTATTGAAGCTACTCCCCTTCCATTTAAAACTATTCCCATCCCAGGTCACGCCTATCTTTGTGCAGGAAGCCTGCAGGGATGAGGAGAGTCACATCAGTCGCTTCTCCCTTCATCTTTCCTCCTCCTGACCCATTTTCTAGCTACAGTGTCTGATCAGTGTCTTTTCTGGTGGTTTTGAGGGATCTGCAGAAAAAAAAAATGCATACTCATATGGGCTGATTAAACTATACTTCTTTGTCTTGGGTGCCCAGTCAAATCTTGAGTGAGGCACCTTTGAGGGTTTCCTGGAGAAATTTCTTCCCATCCAGGGATTTCTAAGTGCAGTGTTTTGGCAAGGATGCCACTGTCTGATCATTTACAATCCCCCTTAACCTGCTGCTTCTAATAGGCTTAAATCATAAGAACTTGCTCTGTGTTTACCCACAGTCCTTTTGTCAAGCTTTCTCTAGGCTGGCTTCTCTTCCAGGTGTACACAAATCTACCTCACTGGAGGCATGTGACTTTGACCTGCCTTGGGTCATCTTTTCTCACTGTGTTATCAGGAGTACTAGTCAGCCTTCCATTATGAGTTGTCTCTGGTAAGGGTCAGGCTCTAGACCCTACATCGGACTGATCCTACAAAATATAGACAGACTTGTTGAATGGCTCTTCTGAAGTGTCAATGCTTGCTTCACACTCCACACACAAATACAGCTGAGGAGGAAGCACCTGGCAGAGAGGAAATGCCATAGAACTCTGACAACTATCTTCAAATAAACCTTTCCGTTTAAATTTCAACTCATTGATTTTTAAAGCCTCCTCTTCCAAAGTCTTGAGGCTAGGTAGGTAGTGATGAGCTAAGAGTCGCTGGAGTACTTACTAAGTACTCTATCACTAAACAGACAAGCACATCTTTATAGAAAACGTGGACAGTCAAATCCTTCTCCTCCTCCAGGTTGTAGGGTCTCAGATAGAACTGAGACAATATGCAATGCCTTTGCATTAATGTCCTGGTACACTAATATGACGTACTCACGTGAGAATTATAGGGTATTCCTTGATTTCTAACATAAAAGAATCAACTACATTTTGTAAAAAGTATATTCTGAAATTTAATTTACACTACTCTGTGGAGCATTTAAAATAAATCAGTCTGGTTTAGTTTTTCTTTAACAACCATCGAAATGCAGGACTATTCTTAAACATAATTTATGATTATTCAGCTCACTTTTGATCTACCATGTGCCTTTTATAAGGTAATCTTTTCAGACTTAACTTTTGAAGTTCCACAGGGGCAATATTTCTCATATTTTGAACAAAATTTCCACTGCCTCAATTTAAAATTCTTCTCGGTCAAAGGAGAAAGCTGCCATGTGTTTTCATGCGTGATATTACGGTGGTATTTTTATATTTTTAATTTTAAAAGTGTACCATGTTATAGGAGTTAAAGTACCTGATTACAGATACATTATAAGTATTAATTACTTTTCCTTCTTGGTGGTGAAAGATTAAAGAAAAACTCATCCTAGTTGTCTTTGTGCTTTAGATATAAAATACACTTGAAGTAGAATTAATATTCTGTGCTTCCTTTATTAGATTTCTAGTTTTTCCTTCTATTTCTCATCCTTTTTGGTCAAGCCTTTTGTTTGAAGGATTTTCAATAGCACCCTACATTGTTTCAAAAAGAGTAGCTTTTATAAAACAAGTTTTTCTGAATTATTCTAAAAACAGTATGCATTTCTACCAGAGGACATTCTTCAAACAATATTTCAAGCTAGATTTTAAAACATATTGATGTGTTATGACACAGTAATAAAAAATAACTGTACTTTAATTATATTTCATATAATCTAAAAAATGAAGGTAACAACATGACGATCATTTTTTTTCTAGTTTAGGAATTAGAATGATGCTTGTCTTTTTCAAGGAGAACTGACAAGTGAAATGATTGTTTTATATACAATTTTCTACTGGGATAGATATTATGTTACTATTTATGTTAGAATTAAAATTTTCTATGTTTAGCAGTTAGATTTGTGCTCATTTGGCAGTAACAGAAATCCTAAAGAATTGAGACTCAAACAGTTTAAAGGTTAATATTTCTCATATCCAATAAGTCTGGAAGAAGGCAGTCTAAAGTTGGTTACTATTGCTCACGGATGATGTCTTAGATATAATCTTTACATTCTTCTATTCTTTCATCTTTAGCTAGTATCTTTTGGCTTCAGAATCACATGATGGATGTTGTAGCTCCAGGCATTAAACCTGAATTCCAGACAGGACGAATTAATAATCAATACATGGTGTTGAGAAGACTGGATATCCACATGCAAAAGAATGAAAATGAACACTTATTTTACATCATGCACAAAAATCAACTCTAAATAGCTGAAATACTTAAATACAGGACATGAAACCATAAAACTCCCAGAAGAAAGTATAGGGAGAAACTCCTTGACATTGGTATTGGCAGTGATGTTTTGCATTTGATTCAGAAATCACAGGCAACAAAAGCAAAAATAAACAACTAGGACTACATCAAACTAAACAAACAAACAAAAACAGTAAAGGGAACAATCAACAAAATGAAATCCAATCTACAAATAGGGAAAATATATTTGTTAATCATATATCTGAGTAAATTATCTGAGTTGTATGTATATTTGAGAATTTGTGTGTGTCTCTATGTGCCTATACTTATAAACATATATAGTTCCATCTTATATACACTTTGAGATTGATAAGCAGCTGGAAATATAGATAAAATTAATTCTGGTCTCTAAATAAAAAGAACAATCTTCATCTTTTATCCCATTCATATCTTTTTTGTTAAAATATATTCTTTCATGCTGTGTAATAAAGCCTATTCTTTTCAACCTTTTCATAATAGCGAAGTAATGATATCATTGTTAATGATGGAGAATTGTTATACATTTCCTATAATAGAATGTAAATGCGAAAGGACCATTATTCCATTGTTTCTTTGGTATTAGTACAAAAAGTGACATTATCATTAGTCATATCTGTGTCAACACTCTAACTATGAAAATATAGTCCATGTATTTCTGCCCAAAGGGGATGTTGGAAAGATCAGAGCATGTGGGAAAAAAGGTCATGATAGAAAATGGACTTTGCCATAGAACACCAAATTTCCTACAGTTGAATGCATGCCTCAAGGAAGTGCTCTGATCTGAATTCCCTGGGCCTAATTACAGAAATGGGACCTTGGAAACAGCTGGAACTACAGTCTTAAAGAAATATAAATATTCTTTATTCCCTATTATTCTCATTACAAATGAAAACTCCTTTAGAAAAGGTCTATGTCTTATTTGCTTTAGTATTTCCTGTTCCTAGTATCGAGTTGGTGCCCAAAATATAGGCTTTGAAAGGATGAAGGGGTGGATAAATGAATACTGAATATATGAATGAATACAAATAATATTTTAGTAAATATTATTTTTTCAGTATTTATACTCTGATTTCCAAAGACCAACCTTTAGGCAAAATATTTTTATTTCAAAACATTTGTAAACCACCTATGTGTAACATTTTATTTTAATGTGTTTATGACATGAGATTCTGAATTTCCAGTTTTTCTCATTTTTGGGGAATAAAATTGTGTGTATTAAGATAACAGTTTGAAGAAAGCAAGATAATTACATGAACTACTTTATGGAACATCTCAATTTAGTTTAATCGATTAAGACAATGCTTCCTTAATGCAGAGAAAATGAAATTTATTCTAAATGTCTAAATTTGCCTGCATTTTAAATCAGCATATCAGTTAATCAACAGATATTATTTGTGGACTTACTACATAGAAATTCACAATACTGAAATTAAAGATTAAGAGTGTGTGCGTGCACGCGCGTGCGCGTGTGTGTGTAGGAAATAAGAAAGGTAGAACACCTGGAAAGATCAAATACAAAGGTGCTATAGGGCTCTAGGAATTATAAGACAAGCAGGTATTTTGGAGCTGATACTACTTAGCAAGGCTTAAGAGATGTCAGAATTGTTTTTTATCTGTTTATTCATAATAGATTTTTTACATATATATCTTATCAGTGATAGTTTTCTTTTTTTTAATTCTTTATTTATTTTTGAAAAAGAGAGAGACAAAGTGCAAATGGGGGAGGAACAGAGAGAGGGGGAGACAGAGAAACTGAAGCCAGTTTCAGGCTCTGAGCTGCAGCACAGAGCCTGATGCGGGGCTTGAACTCCAGAACGCGATATCATGACCTGAGCTGAACTCAGATGCTTAACTGACTGAACCACCCAGGCACGCCGATTTTCTAAGTGGTCATACAGAAATATGCAAATATTTTTAATCAAAATTTTATCTAAAATGTCTTGAGGATTGCCAGCATGTATTAGAAAGATAAATTTGTCTCCAATTGTATTTTAAATGACCAAAACTTTCCATGATACATTTCTAAAGTACAAGGTCTAATTTACAGTTAGAAAGATATCTTCTCTGATGATGAGTGATGTTGAGCATCTTTTAGTGTGTCTCTTAGCCATTTGGGTGTCTTCTTTGGAAAGGTATTTGTTCATGTCTTCTGCCCATTTCTTCACTAGATTATTTGTTTTTTGGGCGTTAAGTTTGATAAGTTCATTATAGATTTTGGATACTAACCCTTTATCCAGTATGTCATTTCCAAATATCTTCTCCCAGAAATACAAATCAGAACCACAATGAGATACCACCTCAAACCTGTCAGAATGGCTAAAATAAACAAGAAACAACAGATGGTGGCGAGGATGTGGAGAAAGGGGGGCACTTGTGCACTGTTGGTGGGATTGCACCTGGTGCAGTCACTCTTGAAAAAGCATGAGGCTCCTCAAAAAATTAAAAATAGAACTACCCTATCACCCAACAATTGCACTATTAGGCATTTATCCAAAGGATACAGGAGTGCTCATTCAGAGGGTCATATGCACCCCAGTTTTTATAGCATCGCTATCAACAATAGCCAAACTATAGGAAGAGCACAAATGTCCATCTACTGATGAATGGATAAAGAAGATGTGGGGGTGTGTGTGTGTGTGTATACATATATATTTATGTATATATATAATGTATATATATATATATGTATATATGTATCACACATAGACAATGGAATATTACTTGGCAATCAAAAAGAATGAAATCTTATCATTTGCAAAACATGGAGGGAACTAGACTGTATTATGCCTAGCAAAATGTCTGTCAGAGAAAGACAAATATCATATGACTTCACTCATGTGGAATTTAAGAAACAACAAATGAATATGGGGAAGGGAAGGGAAAAATAAGACAAAAAGAGTGAGGGAGGCGAACCATAAGAGACTGTTAAATATAGAGAACAAACTGAGTGTGGCTGGAGGGGAGGTGATTTGGGCGATGGACTAAATGGGTGATGGGCATTAAGGAGGGCACTTGTTGGGACATGCACTGGTGTTGTATGTAAGTGATGAGTCACTGGCTTCCACTCCTGAAACCAGTACTAGACTGTATGTTAACTAAATTGAATTTAAATTAATAATTAAAAAAAAAGAAAGATATTACACTGAAAATTTCAACAACCCCCAAGTTCACTCAACAAGTACAACTAATTTTGTTAAATACCTAAGTAAATTTTGAATTCGTAATTTATCCTCTTATTACCTGTAGATTTGCTTTGATTTTTGGCTAGTCTGCTAGGATTTATGAAGCATAGAGGAAATAGAGCTAGTCACCAAAAAGAGTACATCCCCTGAATTAGGAATTCAAGAGCCGTACACTCCTTGATTTTTCTAACTGTATTAGTCTGAGTTCTCCAGAGATATAAAACAAACCATATATATTATACTGTATTATATTATGTATGTTATATATACATATCGATACCCAATTATTTAAGACTCTATTATATCTTCTCTCTATATATTATATATGTTATATATACATATCCATATCTGATTATTTAAGACTCTATTATACATTCTCTCTATATATTATATATCTTACTATATATGTTAATAATCTATTAAGACAAATGCATATTTAAATATGTTCATATATTAAATATACATGTACTTTTATTTTTTAAATGTTTATTCATTTTTGAGAGACAAAGAGATACAGAGCATGAGGCGGAAGGAGACACACAATCCGAAGTAGGCTCCAGCTGGATGCGGGGCTCGAACTTATGAACCATGAGATCATGACTTAAGCTGAAGTCAGATGCGTAACCTGCAGAACTACCCAGGCTCAGCCACCCTACGTGTACTATTATATGTAATATATAACCTATAATAATAGGTACACACACAGAAGGGAGTGATTTTAAGGCATCGGGTCACACAATTTTGATTTGGGGGACTGGCGTGTGTAAGACCCGTGAGGTAACTTGGCCGACTGGAAACTTAGTTGATGTTGCAAATTAAGTGGGTGCTGCAGTCTGGAGTCTGAATTCTGCAGGGCAGCAGGGTTTCTGTCTTGCAGTCTTTGTGAACAATTTATTTTTGCTTGGAAACCTCAGGTCTTTTCTCTGAAGGCTTTTGACTGATTAGTTGAAGCGCCACCATATTATTTGCTTTGCTCCAAGTCAGCTGATTAAAATGCTAAATCTTATCTAAAAGTAAAATACCTTCACAGCAAAATCCAGACTGTTGTTTGACTAAATAACGGGGCATCATAGCCCAGCCAAGATGACATGTAACATTAACTATCACAAGAACTAGGATGATGTTGTTGAGTAATAATAACTCTGAAAAAGGAATTTTTTATTTTTATTTCAAGTTACATTCGCTAGACCTTACATGTAGGAATACACACAGGTATTAAATCTATTTTTAAAGATTTTAAAAGCATTGGTCTTTCTTCATAGAGACTAACTTCCATTTTTTGTTTGCTTTTTAATATTTTTATTTTTAATTTTTTAATTTGTAAACTGCAGGTTATTAGTTCTTAGTTAACTTAAAATTCATTCTTAAGTTACTCATCACAATGTGCTCTCAACAGCAGGTTTCTGTGGCCTATGATAGAGGCAACCTTCAATTTTAGGATGTGTCTTGTTTGAAGGAGAAGCAACTGATAGTATATTCTATTATGCAAGAGAGCTCCAGTTTGTCTTTTAGTTATTTACATGCTTTGATTTTTCAGTGTCTTAGAATAATTTGGTCATCAGCACGTATTAGTAATGTTTCTGTTAAATATAATTTATTGGTATTTTGGGGGAGAAATTTTGGAGGCAGGGTCATTATCACATAATTCTTACCTTACAATGTGTTAAGTATCTCTTTTTTTGAATAATATTTTCATCTATCTTTCTGCCCTTTCCCTTCCCATCTGCTCATTGAATACAATTTATGTTTATAAAGCTCTGCTCCTTCTAATTGTTTTAGTCACTAAATCTGCTTTACTCAGTCTTAAATTGAAAATTATTTACTGCATTTTGATTACTTGAGATATGCTCCATTTAACATTTATACTGTAAAATAGTTGCAATACTTTATATTTCATTGTGTTTGGTTACTCTTTGAAATACTGACATCTACCATCTTAAATTTTATTGTTCCCAAAAGAACACTATAATTCACTGAGGATCGATAAAGCATTTTCCTACTGGAACAGATGATATCATAGAAACTTATTCTGGACAGAGAATTAAATCCAAAGAGAGACTACTTAACTAACCAGCTGTGTGAGCTAAAAAGTCACTGATCTCTCTCTCTACTCTGGTTTCCTTTGTGTGTACGTGTGAGAGGACCTAACACAAATTGGTTGCATTTGTGCAATGCACCTTCCATTGCAAATAGAAACTTTCACAAATATGATGTGGTAAAGCCACTAGTACCTCCACAAATCATGCACTTTTCAGATCTCTTGGTTCTAACAAGGCTCTGTCACTCTTAATGTTCCTTTGAAAACAGAAGGCTAGTTCTCTAGAGGAAAAGTACAAAGAAAGGTGCCCCACCCGCCCATTACAACTTTTAGTTACAGGACACAATTTTTAGGTATACCTCCATTCTATTTCCTAGGGCATTTCCCACAATCTCAAAGAATCCAACTATACCAGATTACTGTGTATTTTCCCAATTGGCTTCCTATCCAGGCTGTTCCCCAAACACCTATGTTTCTTTTGTGAGAAAACCTTTTTTTCTAGCCTATTAAAGTGATTGCAAATAAATTTTGGCTGCTAAGTCATCTGACTAATCTACTTTATTAATTACCCCTTAATCTTCTTGAGTGATTTTTCACTTATGATATTCATGAATCTAAATAAATCTCTATTAGACAATATTGCAGGTACATTGATAAAGTGAAGTGAAATAAGAATATAGCCGGCATTAAATTTGAGCAAGAATTACCATGCCTGAAGCCAGACAGCCTAAGGGTGGAATTGACTTTCTCTCTTCAGTTATGCTAACTGGGAAGAGCTTTCTTAACTTTCCACTCCTTTTTCCCTGAATCTATTTGGCTACTTATTTTCCTTTTGAATTTGTTCTTTCAGAAGAAGCATATGGGGGAAAGAAGAAGAAAGGATTCCACTGAAAGCATTAGTACGGCATCTTTCCTTTACAGAAAAGAACACCAAAATCAAAATACATTCATTTAAACGGTATTATTGAGAATCTCCTATGTGCAGATCACTTAGCCTTCTTTTCAGAGGGCTTGGAATCTATCCTTGAATTAAACACAAACCTCCACCCTTTTAGGCTTGCACTACCCTTTTATAGTGTATACTAAATAATATAAGTTTAAGCAATTTATTGCTCTGCACTTTACAAGGCAATATAAATCACCATTTGTTTTATTCGAATGTCATGATTTGTTTTCTTACCTATCCTATTTCCTTATAACTGATAGATTTCCAAATCTGGCCAAGAAATTAACTATCTACATTAAAAAAAGTAAATAAAAATGTTCAAAACTTTAAAAACCAGTTCACTGATGTCCACATTGAGTTTTAATGGGAAAAGCATTGAAAGGAAGAAAGGATGCTATTTATGAAAATTAGCATCAGAATCAGAAGGAAAGTATTTGTGTTGCAAAGTTATAAATAACCAATAGCATTTTCATCTAGTTGAGTGATGAACTAGGTGAAAGAAGCCCAAAAGTGACATAACCTGTAATCCTGTATGACACCTTTTTTTTGGAATACAATCTAATCATCAATAAAGAAGGAGCTGCGATTACAGACAGTGAAAATGGATGGAAGTTTCTTTTAGATTTCACATCTCTTAATAGGTGTGAAGAAGTAATAACTCATTTTGATTTATCAAGTATATAGTATACTTTGTCTATAATTTCTTAAGAGTTACATAAACACGTCATGGAAATAAAAGTGATGTTGTTAAAATTATTTTATATACTTATTTTAAAATGATTTTACCCTATCTGAGTTTTTCAATACACTTCCATACTAAGAACAACGAAATATTCACATTTAAGCTTTTTTCTCAGCCATGACTTAGATATTTAACTGGGATGAAAGGCCGCGCTCTGAGACTCCCTGTGCTTCCCCATTATTAAAATATTCCCAGGTGAGTTGTACAAACTACAATGATCCTTTCTTTCATTCTACAAATAGTAATTAACCATTGATAAATGGTATTTTAGAGCAGTAAAATAGGAGATTATCTAGGTCATTTTCCAAGGTCCTGCATCCCTGGAGTGATAACACCTTCAGGAAATAGATAGCTTTTCTTTCAAAGTAACTCTGTGTCATTATCATCCTAGCCTATGTTACTTTGCTTATTCATTACCAACAATTACAAATGGTAGAACTACACTGAAACTGACTTTCATTTTTTTATTCTCATAGCAGTGTTATAGAAATGGGAAAAGCGCTTCTGATTTTTACTAGCTTATAGAAAGTTGCTTTACAATTTCTTAAAGTTTATATAATTTGAATTTCATAGAACAGGTTGTCATAGCAGTAATTCCTATACCATTCAAGGATGAATAGGAAATTATGTATTTTTAAATGAAATATATTCTATTTGGAAGACTGTGATTAAATAATTCCTGAGTAATGTTTGGGTATGGCCTCAAACACAATACAGTTTTTCCCTCTCTTACTTAATAATGGACAAAGCAGAAGTGAGATGGCTAACTAACTTGAAAATCCTAATACTGCTTTAAACATGGGGTTGACGTTTAGACATGTAGGGTCCTAGAATTGCCTCTGAGGAGATTATTTTCTTATTTCAAAGTAATTTCTATATTATCCTATATCAAACACTATGATTTCCTGTACAGGAATAATGTTAAAATCCTTTAGAAATGTAATCTATATGAGAAGCAACTTGAGAGATGGAACCATTTTGAAATTTTAAGACATTATGTGTGTGTTATATGTGTGTATCATATGGACATGCGTATGTGTTTGGATGTGTACATATACTTGCGTGTGCATATGTATGTTGTTGTTAACTGATTTGAAGCAATGCTATAATAGTTTAAGCATGGAGCCATAACATCATTGACAGCCTTGTTGTCACAGCAACCAAAACAGATTTGATACTGGTTGAGGAAAGAGATTTTGGAGCTCTCTTTGTATTCCTACTTCCTCCTGTCTTTTTGAAGGATTAGTTGAGTTTGAACTATGGGGGAAGGCAGGAGCAGAATATACTGGCCTATTTATAATTTCCCCATTGCATAGAGCAAGATTGCATAGCAGTATTACTGCTGTGGCCGTCAGTGATGAAAAGCGTATTATAATGACTCCTAGCCACATGTCTCCAGGTATTATCCTGAATATGACATAAGGCCCAGTGGCTGGAGCTCTGCAGTTCACTACATGCAAAGGATGCAGAAGTTGCAGGGGCTCTAAGGAATCAGTAGGGATGAGATGTGCCTTGCCCCTCTGGACAGAGGCTGAGCTCTGTGAGGGCATCTCAGATTGGAAGACACAGGCTGACTTTGAACTCCAGGAAATTCTCAAAGTAAAAGTGAAAACTCAAGTGTAAAGTAGTTTTTAATTTCTTTACTATTCTGCTCAATTTCCTGTTTCTTAATGCCTCGATTTAAATCTAATCTTTCTTTAAAGTTAGGTAGTAAATATAGGTAATATGTGCTTAAAAGTTATATTACTCCCTTTTTCTTTTTTTTAAGTTTATTTATTGAAGGAGAGAGAGAGAGAGAGAGAGAGAGAGAGAGAGAGAGAGCGCGCATGAATCCCAAGCAGGCTCCACACTCAGCACAAAGCCCGATGCAGGGCTCAAAACCATAAACCGTGAGATCATGACCTGAGCCAAAATCAGGAGTCAGACACTTAACCAACCGAGCCACCCACGCGCCTTTATATTACTATTTTAATAGAGGGCTTTTATTAAGAAAAATATCAGTATTATGCATGAGTATATATGATTTATTCTCAGTGTGAAGAAAGACTTGAGTAGAACTGTGGCATTTGTTTTTCTGCTCTAAGTGTCCACTGTCATCTTTTGGCAATACCTGAATTTCTAGTGCAGGACCTCTAAAGAGAATAGCTGTACCTTGTCAGGCCTGCAAGAATCACATGAATTACTCACTTTCCTCGGAATTTTCCCTATTTCAAGAAAGATAATTATATAATTTGCATGAAGATAATTTTCTATCTCAGTATAAAGTTCTTATTGGTTTTAATATGATACAGTTTTGAACATTTATGTTTAAAGGATAGTACTCAATTGTTTTCATACCTTTAAATTAAATGTTGGCCAATGAGTAATTTTAAAATAGTTAAAAATGTTATATAGTGAATATATTCATAATAAGTAGGCCTTCCAAATTATGCCGTACTATATTACCTACTAATGTCACTGACTCATTAGCTTTCTCTGTTACATTAGGGAATCTGCCGATTTTCCTGCAAAAAAGAAAATAAAAGGTACAGTAAGAGTGATTCATCCCCTTGGTAATTCCTAGTATCTTTACAAAGTACTCTATTTCTTTGTTAAAGAATATGACTCTTAAAAGCTTTTGCTCTTTGACTTTATGAGCGCATTACTAATGAAGGGAGCTTGAGGAAAAGTCATTCTTAATGACCATTGTCAGATGGCACTTAGGTGGAATATATTAGTGGTAAGCCATAACACAAGTGGATTGCTATTGTAACTTTCAACGGACTTCTACTGATTAGTTCATTTCAAGCTTTCATTAAAATTTGTCCCACTGTTCTGAAGTATTATTCTTCAGGGTACTTTTTCTGTATTCTAACATCATTATCTTATTTTTGGTTTATTATTGTTGATGTCAATGGATTCTAAGATTTTGTGTATATTTATTCTTTCACTATATCAGCACATGTTGAGTGCTAAACCTGACTTACATAAACTATTATAAATGTGGAAGATAGGTAAATAAATTAAAAAAAATGAATCTCACTGTGTTGCTGGGAGATAATCACAGGTTACCAAGCCATGAAAATCTCTAGAATCATGAAAGAGGGAGTATTCACCTCTCTAGGGTATGTAGAAGGGCTGGGATATCTTTTAGGGAAGATGACAGTTGTGCTGAGTCTAAGGAGGAATTGAGAGTCCACCAGACTGAGAAGAGGAGATTCTAAATCTAGGAAGAGTTTACGAGAATGTATTGGGGCAGCAATAAATGAGGTTGTCCAAGTAGGTAAATCTAATAATATGCTAAATAGTTTATAATTTGGATTGTAGGAGGAAGGGAGGTACTAATTTTAAGAGAGTGAGTAGACCAATTAAATTTAAACTTTTAAAAGTTATTTTGTTCTCAATTTAAAGAATAGGATGGAGGAAGAAAAATGATTTTATACTGGGTATTCCAGTATGTAAGCAAAGAATAATGAGAAACACAAACTAAAGTAGGGGAAGATGGAAGAGGAACTTATGTATTCATTCAAGAAACATTCCTTAAATGCTTACTATTGACCTAGCACTGTGATATTTGATGAGGCAATATAGTAGATTTCAAGAAATATGACATAGCAATGGTATTATAAATAACATTGTATGGTGATAGATGGTAGCTATACTTGTGGTAAGTATGGCATAATGCATAGAGTTATTAAATCACTATGTTGAATATCCAAAACTAATATAACATTTGTGACAACTGTACTTCCATTAAAATGAATGAATGAATGAATGAATGAATGATTAAAATGTGATAGTATAATCAGCCCAATTTCTTGGCCAACTGGATAAGAGAGAGGGAAGAAAGTGAGGAGTTTAGGCTATGCCTCAGGATTATGACTTGTTAAATTTGACCAGGTATTTAGAGATCTAAAAGGGAAATAGGAAATAGAAAAGGAGAGGATAGGGTTGAAGGACAGAATGAACTAAAATACTAGTGTTTATTCAAGAGAGTCAGTAGAAAGTTAGACTGAATAAGTCTCACTTAATAGACCTGGAGTAGAGATGTAAAATGTGGAGTTGTCCACATATAGGGAGTAAGTAAATTCAGTTTTGAGAAATGCTTCAAGAAAGGGAACATAAAATGATAGGTGGAGAGTGTCTAAGACAAAACCCTGAGGCTACATAGACAAATAAATAGGGGTTTGCAAAGAAGCCAAGAAGCAGAAAGAAAACTAAAATAAGAATATCATTTTAGAAGCCAGAAAAATGGAACCATCTAAAATGTTAAATTCTGCCCTCATTGAGAAATAGAAGGACTGAAGTGTCCATTGGATTTAGTAAGAAATGATTTCCATATGTCTTAATCTTCTGTGTTTTCGTAATGACATTCTTGTGTTTTGTTTTTGTTTTAAGGTTATAATTTTTCTCCTTTGATAAGTAAAACTATTTACACTACTCTCAGCTACAGTTATCCTTGGCATTTGTGTCAAGGTATTTCCATTACTTTCCATATGCTAGTGACACACAAATTTATTTTCGGATATGATTTCTCCTCTGCACTTCTGATCCATACACCAGGCTGTCATGTGGACATTTTCACTTGGGTATCTCAATAGCATCTGAGAGTCAAAATGACCAACAGTGACCTGTCATTCACCACTCCATCCCATGCCAGCACTTCATGCTGCCAGACCACTGGTCCCAACAAGAAATCTGGCATCATTTTAGATCTTTCTGTCCTTCTTTCATTCTTGATCATCCCATAACACTATGTTGAATTTGTTCATTTCTCTTCATCCTCACTCTCTCTGTTCAGTCAGTTTACCAACATTTCTTTTCCAGTGCAGTCAACCTTTAGCTGGTTTTTCCTGTTTTGAATCTGTTGACTCTATTTTTTATATTGTAGTTGATCTTTCTAAAGTGAAAATGGAATCCTGTTACCTTCCTTCTTAAAACTCTTTACTATCTCCTAATCATTCTTATTAAATAATCCATTCTTGAGATCCCTGCAAGTTTCTCTATAATTAAGTTCTGCTATGTCCCCACCTTTCCCTCTTCAGTATGGTTCCTCTCACCTTCTAGTATCCAACCTCACTGAACTTCTCTCAGGTCCTCGGACATCTCACCTTTCACTCACCTCTGGGTCCTTGTATATGACTTTCAGTTACTTCATATTCCAGTCCTTTCATGTAGTTAATTCCTCCTCAGTCTTCAAACCTAGTTTGGGCATCATTTCTGCAAGCCTTCTCTGGCTAACGAAAACTTTGTTGGGTGCCACTGAATGTTGCCATCAAAGCACCCATATGCCAACTCTCACCGCACATCACCAGTGTTCTAATATCCTGTTTTCTTACATGTAGCTCCATGTAAAATAATTTCTATAAGGGAGGAAGTGTGTCTACTTTTCTTAGGCTTTATCCCCAGGATCATTTACAGTAGTTGGCACTGACACTTGCTCTCTGTATATTTTCCTAATATACTAACCAAATGAGGAGGATTTTTTTTTTCATTATATAAAGTGAAGAATAATAGATTAAGCAAGATCTTGGATAAAATGAGAGTGGCTTCAATCCAAAGTATGGTTGAAAATATTTCTCATGGCTATAAAATGATCCTTTCAACACAGGAGAAAAGAGTGAGCAAGCAAATGGAAGTTTAGATACAACATTTCATTTCTGGGGTTGGAACAGACTGATTTGAGTTGGGTTATGATGAATATCCATTATACTCTACAGGATTTCTGACAGCTATGATAGGATCACTTAATATGTGAAAAGTTTGATGTGAACATAAACATAAAGCTTGAGCCTTAAGTGTAAAATTTCTACCTAAATTTTTATGGTAATATTTCACTAATTCAAATTAATAGTACTTAATATAATAATACCAGTAAAAACCCAGGTATGAAGGTTAACTTTCCCTCCAGGGAGTCATTTAAATGTCATGATGCTTTAATTAAATCCATAAGCAATTTTTATCAGTATTTCCTCATGTAAACATTTTTAATTAAATGAATTTTATCATACTCAAGCAATCTCCATTTGTAACCATAAAGGAAATACAATACATATTGATGTCATTTATCAGCATTTATTTTCTTTCTGAATTATCAGGTTTAGCAATTCTTTCTTGAATTAAGCATGATTATTAATTTCTTGTTCTTAGTGATGCCAGGAAAAGTGTATGGGATTTGATTTTTTTCCACATGTATCTGAGAGTCATTTATTCTTGTCAGATTCCTCTTAATATCCAGGGGGTATTGACGTGAAATTGAAGACTCAGTGGTTTTACTCCTTCAAGGCATCTTTCTTTCACAGTCATTTCTTATATAAATTACCTGGTTCTGCTCAACTAAGAAAGAGCTCAATCTGATTTATTTAAAAGGCTTCCACTAGTATCATAAAAAAGAGAGTGATTTTCTTGTGTTTTTCTGCAATTCTTGCTATACTATGGATTTAGGAAATTTTTTAAAATTTTTTAATTTTTTTTTTTATTTTTGAGAGAGAGAGAGACAGAGCATAAGTGGGGAGGGGCAGAGAGAGGGAGGGACTCAGAATATGAAGCAGGCTCCAGGCTCTGAGCTGTCAGCACACAGCCTGACACAGGGCTTGATTTCATGAACTGCAAGATCATGACCTGAGCGAAGTCAACACTTAACTTACTAAGCCCCCCAGGTGCCCCTGGATTTAGGAAATTTTAAATTTTATTTCTAAATAGGCTAATATCCTAAATATATAGCATTCAGTCTGTGTGCTTTAAAAAGTATAAGACAAACAAAAAAGAGACTAATATCCTTTTAAATGTGTTTTTTTAATTTTCTTAAATAAATAACAACATTATTTCTCCTTTAATAATTTAGTTTGATGCTATAGACACAAATATATAATTATAACTCAAATAGTATTGCCAGGTTAACTTGATAGAAATTGGAGGTGAGAAATAAAATTTATTCAAGACTTGCAAAAACTTCCTGAAATGGAAAATCCCAGTGAATAGCTATTTTTCTTCATTGAAAAAAATAAATAAAACATTCACATATCATCGTGAATTACTTAAATTGTGGTCTTTTCATCAAAATATGTGAAAAATGTATTAGACTTATTTATGTTTATAATCTTAGTATCTTAATAAATAGCTAGAAGACTGCTAGTATTCACTTCTGGAATGCCACATTGACTCTTGTAATTAAAAACTAAGAATTTTTGGTTTTGTTGTTTAATGGTAAAATAATCAACACAGAAACACGTTTGTCTCTGAGGTTAAATGAATGCTCAAAGAACTGGACTTGTGAATTCTGTTTTCAGGTTTAATTTATAGCATCAAGATATCTTTAAAAAATACAAAATTGTGTATTTCTTGCTACTTCCCTTGAGGCTGAACTTACTTGCTGAATCCAAAGAACAGACTAAAACAGAGTGAAAGAGCAATGAGAGGTATATGAGTAAGTCATAAGTTGTGCAATGACTGCCCAAAATAGATGAACACAGCTGCATTCTGTGGGCCATGCTTTTTCCTACACCTGTCCAGATGTACGATAACATGGTTCCTATGATTATTGGCCAATCTTCTATTCTAGTTAGGAGAATAAGAAGGTAATAAATAATCAACACTTTGCTTAAGAATGTATTTATGTTGTGCAATAACTTTTATTCCATGCTTGTTAAGTGGTAAGCAGTATTTCATTTAATCAAAACCGTGTCATGAGTTACTATGCTTTAAATGAGAAATAACTGTAAAATGTGAAAGGGTAGCAAGTAACTGGCCCATGGTTACAAAGCCAATATAAAAAATGCTAGAATTCAAACCTCAGCATGTCCCACTCCCAGAATTAATTTCTTATCCAATAAATAATGCTCTTTCTATATCAGAAACAGGAGAGCAAGATAAATAAAATAATGCCAGATGAAGAAGAAGATAAAAATGTTAAAGGGTACATTCATTCATGAAATATTAATGTAATTTAATTCAACAAACATCGTGTTGTAAACATTTTGCAAACATCATTGTTTCCGGAGTTATAAGGCAGGTTTAATGAGGAGATACATGCTATTTGACTACTTCTCATCTTTTTTGGACCTAAATTCTTAAAATTTCTTTTTAAGTATTTTATATAATGCACTTATTGACAATTTAAAACAAGAGCAAAAATAGTTTTTATGTTGCTTACTGTTGAATTACTATTTGCTTACCTATTGGCCATTTTTATTTGGTTTCAAGATATATTTTATTTAGCTTTATTCATCCATCATGTTTCTATTTCTCTGTGTAGAGTGTTGTATAACTTTTTTTCCCTTATCTTACAGAATACCCCATTTATTTTTACTTTAAACACATAGAAAAAAGATTATTAGCTTTGAAAGCAAATCAAGTTTTTACTTAAACGCAAGAGGAAATCTGCCAAAGTCCACCAAAGCATTGGAAGAGAGGACGGAGTGGATCAAAAATGTTCCAGTCTTGAAACTTATGTATTAGTTGTTCTTAATCTGGAGTCTATTAATGGGTTTAGAATGTTCTCTGAATTGAAGGAAGATCTGGTATTTGTGTGCAGATATAGCCCAGAGAAGATGCCCTGTTAATTTTCCTCCAGAATATGTGCTAAATGAAGGTTCAGAGAGATTTTTAGTATAGGGACTGGAGAGTTTATGTTCATCTTAAGTCGCAAATAGTTTTCAAATACAATAGAATTTGTTAAGATTTATTAATAATTTGTGTTTTAATAGGAATCTGTTATTTTCTAAGTATTATTATGATAATATTTTTCAAATGTTAAGTTCAAGATTAGAACAGTATATGAGAAGGAGACCTATGGTTTGGAGAGCAACTGTTTTGTCTTGTACCATGCTACGTGCTATATGAACATTATCTCATTCCATCTTTACTAGAACCTGAAACAGTAAGGCCTGCTATCCCCAATTTAGAGATAAGTAATTTGAACCCAGGTATTGGTTTGTTAGTTTATGAGCTGGAACAAAGCACCACAAACTAAGCAGGTTAAACAACAGGATTTTACTGTCTCACAGTTCTGGAGACCAGAAGTTCAAATATTACAGTATCTTCAAAGTTTGTTCCTTTTGGGAGCTATGAGGGAATCTGTTCGCTGCCTCTCTGCTAGTGGTTTGCCAGCAATTTTGGTGTTCCTTGCTTTGCGGTGGCATAAAGTCCAGTCTTCACATGGCATTTGCCCTCTGTCTCTATTTTTGTGTCGAAATTTCTCCCTTGTAGTAGGGACAACTGTCCTACTAGATTAGGGAACCACCCTACTCCAGTGTGACCTTATCTTAACTAATTACTTTTTGATGACCCTGTTTTCAAATAAGTCCATAGATTCAAAGGTTCTAGGGACTAATATTTCAAATCATGAATTTAAGGCCAAAGAACACAATTTAACGCATAACAGCTAGGAACAGATATCGAATCTAAGTGCAGCATTACCCAAAGACAGGAGGGAGAGGAGAGTATATTACAAGGACTTTTGTGATGTTTAGGGGATGTAGGAAGAGATAAAGATAGCAGAAAAGTTATATTCCTGAGTTATATTCACCATTTGACATTTTGCGTACTTACACTTAGCTTTTTAGAATGTAAGCCACTTTTCTCAAAAGTCAATTATAGCTATAGTATGTTACTGACCCCTTTTCTTTGTAAATGAACCTTAGCTTTAGTTGAAACTTTGCTGTCTAAATTCACTTCTCTAGGACCTCACCATATTTCTCTTAGTAGTTCACAATGCTGTAATTTCTGGTTTGACCTTTCAAGGTGATGGTAATTGTGCTGCTATTAATGCCATCTTCAAATTTAATGAACCAACTTGCAATCCATCCGTCATTAACACAGAGGCTATATATTATGAGCCCCAGAACTGAAACTTGGAGAACACTTCTAAGGCTGTTTACCTTCAAGTAATGGTCAGATATTGATAGTTAAAGGATCTTCTGGGTGTGAGGCCCCCACTAGATTTGCTCCCGCATGAAGTCTGCCCATGTCATGCTCATAAGGGTAATAAAAATGCTGGGATGTAAAAGAAGAACAGTATCCCGCTATATATGTGTTCTGCGGGATTAATCATAAATTGCAGTAGAGCAGAGATTGTTTTGCATCTGAGAATCCTGTCCTCTGCACCACGAGAGGCCATGCATCAGGAGAAGCTGCTCCTGTGAAATGTCACTGGATGATCCATGAAAAGAAAACAGTAATCAGTTATAAAGATTTCAAAATATGCAATTTAATCAAGACATATTGTAGTATGTTCGAAGACATTTCAATTCTACTGAAAGCACAATAACTTACCCATAAATTATGGAGCACTTCACAAAGCAAACAAATTTAAATAGCATTCCTTTATATTGCAACAACAGTATTATCAGTTTAACTGTCAAATAAGGTGACCAAAGGGACAATTTGTATGTTTATCAAACCATAGCTATAAAGCAAATAGTTTTAAGTATTTAAACTGTTGGCTAATATGGGGCACTTGGGTGGCTCAGTCAGTTAAACGTCTGCGTGTTGATTTCAGCGCAGGTCATAATTTCATGATTTGTGGGTTCGAGCCCCGCGTTGGGCTCCATGCTAACAGTGCAAAGCCTGCTTGGGAATCTCTCTCTCCCTCTCTTTCTGCCTCTCTCTCTCTCCAATAAATAAATAAACTTAAAAAAGAGTTGACTAATATGTAGAAAACACATGCACAATGAATAACAATACCTAAGGAAGAATTTTAGATATACAGGGGGATGTATCCCTTCGTGGAAACTCATTTTTATAAGAATCAATATCAGGAATTTTATCATGATGATGGCATTAATGTTAATTAATTAATTAATTTTCTTGAATCATGGGTCTGTATGGGAAAAAATCTCCTGGTCTCATTGATCTGTGTTCGCAGTGAACACTGTCTTTAGTCAACTCTTCTGTTATTAACGTTAGTCGCAAATCCACTGATTTTTCTGTCACACTGCCAAACAATTTGATTTGCTTGCAACTAACTTCGCACACATACACATAAAAAAAACCCCGTCAGAACCCTAAAAACGTTACCTTCCTGCCATTAAAAATATTTGTCACTGGGGAATTCCTGAGGCCTTCATCAGAGATGAACATTCAGCTGAGATTTATTTACTTCCTTTGTGAAATGTGATAGTGCAGGCTATTTAAGAAAATATTGTTATTTTTGTGCCTTCATTGACTGTTTTATTTTTTTATTTTTATTTTTTAGAGCTAGCACAATTTGGGGAGAGGAACATAGTTGGGGGGGAGAGAGAAAGAGAGAGAGAGAGAAAGAGAGAGAGAAAGAGAGAAAATCTTAAACAGACTCTCTAACACTCAGCATGGAGCCCAACACAGGGCTCATTCCCACGACTTTGGGATCATGACCTGAGCTGAAATCAAGAGTCAGTCGCTAAACTGAGCCACCTAGTCACCCCTGGCTCTTTTAGGAATTAAATATACATATATAAAAGTGGTTCACATATGTAAGGACCAATGGAGGCATGTAGTAATCTGATATATAGTAAATATTTATTGAGTATATAAAGACTAAACTGGAAAAGAAGAATATACTTTATGTGCTAAAAATAAAAACTGTGCTAGGATCTTATATGTGAATTAGGTAAGGTGGGTATTAAGCTATCTCGTAGCAAAGAAACGCAAAACTGCAGTGGCCAAATATAACAGTTTATTTCTCCTTCATAGAAAAGTCTAGAAATGGGTGTTGTGTTGCATCCAGGGTTGGGGAGGCTGTTTTGTTCCCCCAGACCATTAGGAACTCGGGTTCTTGTCTTGTTGAGCTTATTCTTTAAATCATTGACATATTGTGGGTGTGTAACCTGGATGCCAGCAACATGACTACATCCCATACTCAAAGGAAAGGCAAAAGAGCAAAAGATAATCAGCTTCTTCATGGAAAAGTTTTCATAATTGTACACATCACTTCCATTCATTACCCATCGGCCACATAAAGGTGCAAAGAAGCCTAGAAAATATAGCCTCTAGCTGGGATTCTATTAAAAGGAAAGAGAGAAGACTATATTTTAGGTCAAATTTTGAAATCTCTGTCTAAAGACCCATGAGGTGACTTTTGTCCTCATGTGATCCTCATGGGGCACATTAATTTCTCCTATTGTCCTGGAATCTAACTGTTTTTCTTGTTCTGTGCTCCGCAGTTGGATAGTTCCATGCTTCTCAGGATTTTACCTCATGCAAAGGAGTGCTTGTTTTAATTACAAAAATATTCGAGTACTATTTATATACTTTCTCTTTATTAATTTTGTTTTGGTGCAAGCTAATGTGCTATGAATGTTACTTTTCAACTACCTAATTTGTTTTCCAAGCTTGATTTCAATTTCTAAGTTTTCTTTGCTTTAATGTTACATTCTTCTGGTTGGTTATTATTGTTCTTTTCCTTCTTCTTTCCGCACTTTTGATTTTAAATCATGCCTTATGGTTAGACATTGCTAAGTTCAAAATGGATGAATAGGCCCATGAGAGTAGTTTTTGTTTCAGTGTGTTCCGGGCGAGAATTCTGTCCTCAGAGGTATCAGAAAAGCCAGAATCTGTCTAGTGCCTGCATATTCTTTTGTCTCTGCTGGAGGAGATCAAGTAAATTTGCGATCATAAGGTTTTACCTGAACACAGAAGTTTCGAGCATTACCTGTCTTTATTCCAGTTCTCCATGTAGCCAACTAATGGATAAAAAGAAATGTCTTCTTTTATTTAATTAATTTTATTTAGAATTTTAAAAATGACTTGAAGTCATTAATAACATTAGTATAACTGATTTATTTTGCTTTATTTACTTGGCACTAATTTTTATTTATTTGTTTATTTATTTATTTATTTATTTATTTTGGTCGCATTTTATTTATTATTGGCACCGTTAGTCTCCAGTTTCCTGTTTTATTTCATTTACACTTTTCTCACATAACATCATTGTTTCTTCCTTAGGCTGTCACCCCAGGCTGTTGCCAACTTTGAACAGTCACCTAAATTATTTTCCTACTACTTTTTTTACTGGCTTGTAGTCTATCTTGAATAACTAATATTTATTTCAAACAACACAAAACTAAAAAAAAAAAGAGAACCATAAGCAACAACACTATTGTTTAAAATTTTTATGGTCTACCTAATTGAACTTTTCTGTATTCTGATAGCACTTCACCTAAAGAATCAGGGTTTGTGATAGAACACTGCACGTAGACTTTTTGAAATTTTCTGCTGGATTACAGGACAGAGAAATAAGATCGTAAGTCCTGCCCTCAAGAAACTCCTAGAAAAGCCTCATGTTAAATCCAGTGGTCAGTTCTCAATAGGCATCAGCTGCATTTGATAGTTGCTCACTCCCCTTCCTGATACTGGTTCTTTACTTTGTTGTCAGATAACATATATTCCAAATTCACCAGTTAATCTTTCTGTTAGTTTTGTCCTCCTTTGCTGATTAGTCCCATCCTTAGTCACCTTTGCTGGTTTCATCTTCCCAATCTCTTCTCTTTAGGGGGCTCCATGGTTGAGCCTTAGGGTTCTTTTCTTCTCTTTCTATGCAAACTCTGATGACCTCCTCCATTCTTAGATCTCCAAATACCACCAATATGATAATTTATAGCTCCAAATTATATCTACAGACCATACTGCTCTATTGAACTCCAGATTCATATAGCCACTCGAATATCTAAATGATAAATCTGAACTTCTCTTATTTCCACAAAACATTTTCTATCACCATATTCTCCATCTCAGTTTATAATTACTCCAATATTACATTTGCCTAGGCCAAATGCTTGTATTATATTTGACTTCTCTTTTATACCTACCTTCCCATTCAATTAGTTTAAAAAATGGGGTATATCTTTGAAATGTGGAATATCATAATCTGTCCAATTCTCATGACTCCTATGGCTATTACCCAGGAAAAACCTTTACCATTTCTGCCTAATTATTTAGTAATGAGTCTCTCTAAGTCAGATCACATTATCCCTCTGTTCAAAAATCCTCCATTACTTCTACTTTTACTGAGTAAAGATAGTGTTTTTCAAGTTTTTATTTAAATTATAGTTAGGTAACATAAATGCTAGTTTCAGGAGTAGAATTTAATGATTCATCACCTACATATAACACCCAGTGCTTATCACAGGTGCTCTCCTTAATACTCATCACCCATTTAGCCCATCTCCCACCCCCCTCCCATCTATCAACCCTCAGACTGTTTTCTCTAGCTAAGGGTCTCTTAAGGTTTGCTTTCCTCTTTTTCCTCCTTCCCCTATGTTCATCTGTTTTGTTTCTTAAATCCCACTTATGAGTAAAATCATATGGCATTTGTCTTTCTCTGACTGACGTGTTTCACTTAGTAAAACATATTCTAGCTCCATCCACATCATTGCACAAGGTAAGATTTTTTTGATGGCTGAGTAATATTCCATTGTGTGTGTGTGTGTGTGTGTGTGTGTGTGTGTAAACACACTATCTATCTATATCTATATCTATATCTATATATATTGCTCTGTTCTCTGAACTCCAAGTGCATTTATGGTTAGGACTGCAAAGCTTGGGAACAAGCAGCCCTGGCTTTTTGCCAAAATACATTTCTGGAAACTGCAGCATAAAGCTCATTATTTTAAAGCTCAAAATCTAGAGTTTTCTGATGCAGGCCATAACATAAATAAATCATAACTTTGCCTAATGAGACGTCATAAAAGTTCAGATAAAAGAGGAATAATTGAAAACAGTAAAACAATGCCCCAAATATTATTAAATTGTATAAAATAGTATACTTTCCAAAGTCCCTAATTTTTTTAGTTACAGGTAACACATGTGCAATTTCCTTGTATCATAAATTTGATATAAAACAAGTATGATAAGTATGCACACCTCTTTTAAACATATAATACTTCTTTTTACCTTTTTAGAATTCAGAAAGGCTTTGGGAAATTAAAAAAAAAAACACTGGCAAGGAAAGCTTAAAATTTATACCTTCTTTTTCTCATAGTTTTCTATTGTCAAAATTATTCTATCTTTCTTAGAACTGTGACCATCTTGGAATTATTTCTTTTCAAAAATATCTGGATTGTTCTTTTCTTGTTACTAGAAGGTAGGTATTATATGAAATTATATTGAAGGAATGTGAAAGTGTGAAAAAATGAAATGGGTTTTTATTTATTTTTATTTTTATTGTGTTTATTTATTGAGTGAGTCAAAGAGGACACATGCAGGTGGGCAAAGAGCAGAGAAAGAGGGAGAGTGAAAATTCCACGCAGGCTCAGCATGGAGCCTGATGCAGGACTCCATGTCATAATCGGGAAATCATGTCCTGAGCCGAAATCAAGAGTTGGACACTTAACCGACTAAGCCACCCACACATCTAGAAATAAATGGGTTTTTTAAATAGTTGGTAGATAGGGAAGCTCAAATTAAATGTAGTTGTGCTGTGCCCCTACAATTAAATTTTTCATTTCCTTGAATATGCCTCGATATTAATGTCCAAAGCCTTGAGAGGCAGCAACCACTATAGAGCTGCTTTTATTGTGGGCTTTAGTTAAGACTCAAGTCAGGAACATCTGGGGTGGGGCTGTGACTGGAAGGAGAACAGGGACCTGTGCCAGTGGGAGTGGAGACTGGGATCAGAGGTTTTCCATGATAGGGTGGGGACAAAAGTTACCAAGCCAGGAGGATGAAACAAATGGATATAGAACAATAAAGACAGTGAGTTAAACCATGTTCCCCCCAACCTTCACCAAGTTACTACAAAAAGAGCTTACAATTCTCATCTCTGGAGCAGAGCATTGTCCCTTTTTGTCACATCCCTAGAATACGAAGATCTGCGCTGGTCTCATTTATTATAGAAAAAAAGAGAGAGCTCAGTTTGTCACTCTGCCAAGACCCAAGATACTCCAGGAGCCCAGTGTTCATCCTGAGAGAAAAGGTTAAAATGTTTTCTGTGAAGGACAATGTACAAATAGAGAGTTATAGAGAGGAAGGATAGATGTAGCAGTCAATAAAATTCCCTCCCTTCTTATTGAAAATTATTCTACTCAGACACATAATACAATTTCTAAAGGTAAAATTTATGTGTTTTTTAAGCTGCAAACAACACTGTTTGAGTTTTACTCTTCTTTGAATTTGACAATGCTATTTATTGGTTGTTCCCAAGGTTCTGAAGTAAAATATGGTCACATCTGGCATAAATTAAAGGTGTCCTGCAAAACAATAAATTAAATAGTGGTCAATTCCACCACAGTGAATTTAAGAAAACAGTTTGGTTATGGTAAGAGTCTCTTAGACTCTTAAATATGGAGAACAAACTGAGGGTTGCTGGAGAGGAGGTGGGGGGGGATGGGCATTAAGGAGGGCACTTGTTGAGAGGAGCACTGGGTGACATATGTAAGTGATGAATCACTGGGTTCTATTCCCGAAACCAGTATTGCCCTGTAATGTTAACTAACTTTAGAATTTAAATAAATAATGATAATAAAACTGGTGAAAAAAGTTTAGACAACACTTTTGGCAGGTATTTTAGAAAATTTGTGTGGATTACATAAGTTTTTCATTACATGATTTTGATATCTTGGATAACACTAATTTTATAAAAATTTTTCAAATTAAGCAAGGAATATTTATCACCACTTAAACCTACTTGTTAAAATGTAAAAATGGACTGGTGATATATGAAGCTGGTAAGATTAATTTTGGGGGAACTATTGCAGAGTAAATATCACCCTGTTATTTTGCTTCAGTCTAGCACAATGTTTTTGTTACACTACACAGCTGACCTTTAAGTGGATCATGTAATTGTTTGGATGGGTTGTAACCAGAAATTATTTCAAATAAAATAAAATGAAGTAGGATAAGATAGGAGTGAATAGACTAGGAAAGAGTGGAATGGAAAAGAACAGAATGAAATAGAACAGACACATGTACACATACTAGTGTTTTTTTTTAAGTTTATTTCTTTGAGAGAGAGAGAGAGAATCATGAGACAGTGGGGGAGGGACAGAGAGAGAGAGGGAGAGAGAGAATCTTAAGCAGGCTCTGCACTGTCAGCGCCGAAATCAAGAGTCAGACACCTAACTGACTGAGCCACCCAGTCACCCTGCACGCTTACGAGTTTTAAATGCATATACATATTTTTAAATGTTCACGGAGTCATTATATAAAACGGACTACTTTATATGCAACTCCAAATTTTGAAAAAAAGAATATTTGGAACTTTAGGTTTCAGAACACTTTCCCAAAATCTGATGCTTAACATTTTCTGTTTGGAAAAGACTCAGGTAGCACAGCCTTTACTGTTTTCGTAAGATGTGATGGTTGAAATCGTGTTAGAATTAATCATTTATAAAAAGAAAACAATGAGGTTTTCAACCTATTTTCCTTTCTATACTTTCATGCTGTTTTTGTGAGAAAGTGCTCAGATGTGAATACGAGCATAAGTCTTCTCTTTTATTATCATAATGATATCTATTTTAAATGACTTTTTATATTATTTTAAATATAATTTTCATTAAGATCATTATCATTATATTAAAATATTTATAGAAAGCTTTCCTTATGTATATGAAATGATAAAATGTGTAGTGATTGGGTCATTTAACATGTAATGTTCAACAATAGTAGATATAATTAATATGGCTATTATTTCTCCACATATTTTACTGTTAATTTTTTGTATATTTATTGTACAGTTTATTAGATGCTTTGGGCTTCAAATATATCTTCACCCCCCATTTTCTTAACTCTCTTCTCTTATCAAATACGCAGTAGTCTTTTGTTTTTATATCTACATGCTGTTTCCTTTTCTTTTCATGGACACACTTTCTTTTCCTCAAGTACTTTATAGCTTCAGCTATAAACCACCTGTAATACCAAATCAGAATTCAAGGATGTTTGACCAAAGTTTGGAAGTTGAATTTTACCAGACCAAGCTGCCATTCACTAAAAAGAGTATTTCACATATTCTTGAGTCGTACATATCGGAGAACAAAAAGCCACAAATATCTCTCTGTATAAATTGACACATAGGTAAATAGAAAAATATACCATATTTCCTACCTTAATTTATATATAGACCTTTTTTTCATGTTACTTGCTTTTTGTGTGTGTGTTGAGTGGAGAGGGGTAAGAATTATAAATTTATATATGGTGGGCTCAGGGAATGTTCAATGTTTTACTATAAAGAAAAATATGTACTTCACTTTCTATTTTTATACTTCACTGTACTGTTTTAAAAATGGATTAATTTTTCACAGTTGTTTTAGGAGATTTAATTCATTTTCAATTCCAATGGTAACTATAATTTTGTATGTTACTTTGCCTTTCACTTACACATTTGTTAAATGATTGAGGCATTTTCTTAAATTCCTGTCTTCATATTCACTTGTTTTGTCCTGGAAAATAAGCAGAGTCTGTAACTATAGATTAATGGTTGTGCGTTTGTTCTTTGCTTTAACACATATTCACCCCACACCAAGTCTGTGTGAAATCTTTCATGGGGAGAGGTGTGAGGAATAGTGAAAGAAGAGGGAAATGTCCAAAGATAAATAATATATTTATCATGCCATCAAAAAGCTTTGAATATAATTATGTAAGCTATTTCATAACTACACTGGAAGAAAACTTTATTGAAATAAAGCATACATATTTAATCTTCTTTTAAAGACCCTGAGTATTTCACTGGGTCATATGATTTGCATTTTATTTTTTGACACATTGCTCTCTTTTCTGTTCGTTTAGTAGATATTTGAGCATGGGACATTTGGTCTGGTTTAAGGACTTCTTTATTTAGTAGCACGATCAAAATCTGAGTTGGCTAAAGCCTGTTAATAGAAACTTCAGTAAAGACAGAGAAAGAAATTCTACCATAGAAACACTCAGTTCTCCAAGTGATACCAAACCATCTACAGGTCTCCAAATGCATTGTGCTCCTTCACACCTTTATGCAATTACTTCAGTCTGAATGTTCTTTTGTCCTTTTGAACTTCAAGTCTCACCTTAGATGTAACCCCATTTGGAAAGTTTTCACCCAAGCAAAGTGCTAGTGTCCTATGTTCTCTGTGTTCTTTCTACTTGCCTCTACTATTGAATATTTTGTTTTTAATGACTTTTCCATTTCTTCTCAGTACCATGGGTCTCTAAAAGCATGGGCTTAGCCTCTGCCACCCAGTCCTTGACATCGTGTGAGTCATATTTTAGCCTGATTCCATCACATAGCATCTTCTTGAGCTGGAAGAAGCAAGTCATTTTATCAATTTCTTGATCCTACATTTAATCTAGGAAATATTGGGAAAGTAGCAGTAGATGACATAATTTTGTATAATTTAATCTTGATGGTCAAATCTATTACTAGGCACATAACTTATTGTATATTGTCACATGAGGTTCAATGAGGGACTTGTACTCAGTGAAGGTAGCAGCTGAACTGATATAGTTTAAACGTCAGTGTTTTCAGTTTAAAAATATCAATGGTTCAATGTCATTAACAGGTCATTCAGTTAGTTGATTGGTGGCAAAAGTACATGTGTTTGAGTCTGATATTTTTACTTTTACATCTTTTGACAGCATCAGTTGATACCATGTAAAAGATGTGAATTGGTCACCATTTTGATTTATATTTTTTCTCCTAGTTATAGATGAACAATCTCATAGACTCCTTCTCAACCTGAGTAGAGCTCATCTCATCTTCCCTAAAACTTTCCCAAATATATGCCTTCAAATCTATAAATTGCAAAATGATTCAGTAAAATTTGGTTCAGATTTTACCATTAGTATCTGAGAGCTATTCTTTCCTGTAGTCAACTGCACAGTAAATGACTTTACTTTCATCTCTCTCATCTCTTTCTGTCCTTGGCCATTTGTAGAATGCTGGCTTTCCGTGTATATTTATTTACTAGCTGGTTTAATGTTAGCCCTTTGATTCATTATGTTAGGGGGTAATGGCTACTTTTGTTTTTCCCTAAGTCATGTTTCATAATTAAAATTGGGTTTCAAATGGGTAATTTAAAAGTTTATTCAAGCTGTTGCATTCCATTTTGTTAATTACTCTCATACCTTCAAACTTTATCTTGAAATGTAATTATTGAAGCATGGTTTTTGTACTATTTATGGAAACTAACTGAATATACCATTGCAAATTCTTCATGCACTGTGATTTAGGAAGATTTGTTTTTAATGACTAGGGGGTAGTAAGAAATAACTCATCAGTGCCTCTTATATAAGTGACAAACAAAATACTATTTACAAGATTATATCAACTTAAAATTGTTACTGAATACATTCCAATTCAAGCTACCTGAATTTCATGGTCCCAAAGGAACAGGCTTTATAAACTATACCTAAAGAAATTCTGTTATGACACACTATTTTACCATTTCTTCTGTTAATGACTCATCTGATTCCAATCACAAACTTGAAAATTTACTAGGTTCAGTCAATTCAATCCAGAGATGATTAACAATGTACATTGGATTCTAGTTAGAACATTATAAAAACTCCATTGTGACTTCTTGCTAAATCCTCTCGGGCTATGTCGAGGACATGCATTCAGCATGTGTCCCTCCAACAGGGTCACTCCTTGGTAGCAGGCAGGTGCAGGATGTAGGCCCTCTTTTGCTCATGTCAACCTGACCCTCTGAATGGACTCCTTTTCCCACATCAGGGAGCCTTTCTTCTTAAACCCCCTCTCTGCTATCATGAAACTATCCTCATAAAAAATCTAAACTCTACCAGTTCATTGTCCTTCAAAAAAAAAAAAAAAAAAACCCCAGGAAACATTAGGTTCTGACTAATCTATGCTTTGTGGCTATAAATCTTAAATCGTCTTCTATCTATCTTAGGGGGGAAAAAAGCCTTCCTCTTATATATAAAAAACAAATTTTCATAACTACTATTTCCTGAAATCCTAATTTGGAGGTCAAAAGCAGAATACTGTTTTGTTTGTTGTTGTTCTTGCTCTTGTTGTTTTTAATGGTTTCTTTCTTTCATTCCTTGAAGAAATAGATCCTTTGGTCTAGAGCAGCAAGAATTACCAAGAATCTAATAAAATCCCAAATGACTTTGACTTAGATATTTTTAATATAATATTTACTTATATGTTTATATTTAACAATTAGATTTCTTTTGCATAATGCATATACTAATATTTACTAAATTTTCTCATGAGTGACATATTTGCATGAAAACCAATTTTTAAGGGGTATTTTTTAAAATTTTGTTTTAATGTTTATTTTTGAGACAAAGAGACAGAGTGTGAGCAGGGGAGGGACAGAGAGAGAGGGAGACAAAGAATCTGAAGCAGGCTCCAGTCTTTGAGCTGTGAGCACAGAGTCCAAGATGGGGCTCATACCCACGAACCCTGAGATCATGACCTGAGCTGAAGTCAGACGCTTAACTGACTAAGCCAACCAAGCAGCCCAAAGTTTTGTTGATTTTTGAGAGGGAGAGAGACAGAGTGTGAGCGGGGGAGTGCAGAGAGAGAGGGAGACAAAGAATCTGAAGCAGGCTCCAGGCTCTAAGCTGACAGCCCAGAGCCTGATGCAGGGCTACAACTCAGGAACTGCGAGATCATGACCTGAGCCAAAGTTAGGCACTTAATCCACTTAGCCACCCAGATCCCCAAAAACCAACTTTTTAAAATTATTTAATGCTACTTAGTAATTGACTGTATTCCTGTATGATATTTGTCAAACCATTCTCCTAACATTGATTTGGATTGTTTCTGCTCTTTTGGTAGGGTAGGTAATGTTAGAACTTTAGCTATATATCAAAATGTTCCTTTATGAATGATATTGCACCAATGAATTTCACTGCAATTTTTTTCTAGAATAGAGGTTTGCCAAGAATTTAATTTTCTCATTAGCATCTGAATGAGTTGTATGCCGAAAATATTTTTCAGCAAAGGACAAAACAAATCACCCTGAATCGATGTGTGACTCCATTAATTTATGTTAGTTCCATTCATTTATGAATCATTATTAATTTGTATAAATTTTAGTATAGAGACCAGTAAAAATGGAATTTAAAACAATGCTGAAATATCTTTATTCCAAGAAACATTTTTTAAAGCAGTAATCCCTTTAAATGGCTTTTTTTCCCCCAGAGTTCCCAAATCCATCTCATACTTGCACTCACACAGAGAGAAACTCACACATTCCCTTAACCTATCTACTTGAGGTCGTGAAGATTATTTCCCAAAGGAAAAGAAAATGATAGACCTATTAATGAGGGAAGAAATAGTTTTTAGATATTCCACAGTAAGTCTTATTTTTGAGTCTGAGATTTTTAAATGAGAAATAAATTATTAAGATAGAGTGAAGAAAATAGACATTATAGGGGATTCTAATCCCTGAATCCCTATCAAGCTGGTGATTATTATTTGACTGTTTTGAAACAAAATATCTTTTCCCTGATTCGTGCTTATTTTTAATTGTTAAAATTATATAGGTAGGTCTTTTGTAGCTGAGAGTATCAAACAAATCAGCAAACTTAATTTTTAAAAGAACTAATTTGTGATTTAGAAGTGTATGGTAAAAACTGTTGGATTGCAATCCCATTAATATTTCATGAAAATGCAATTATGACTATCTTATATTGATTTTTTCAACTTCACATTTCAATTTCTGAAGATATTTTGTGTTCATGTTTGTACAACTGTGAGCACTTACTTACCTCTCCTCTTGATTCCTTCACAGTTGAATCTGCCCTCCCTCAAGACAATATCTATATTATAAGGTCTTATAGCAGATGTGTCTCATCTTTTTAAAAAGAAACAATTTCTGCCTTCTATTATCGTCAGTTGTATACATGCACCCTTTAACCCCATTAACAAGACTGGTCCCAACCTTGCAGCCAGAAACATATCTTACTCACTGGATTTGCAGCAGGATCTGGGTCAGTGGTTTACACCTAGTATATTCCTCAACAACTGAATTAAATAAAATTGTTAAAACTGTAGTTCGCACGATGGGCAGACCTATAGCATAAACATCAGTAAGCCCCCAATTTAATGTTTTTATATTTCATTTGAATTTATTCACTGATGTTAAATCAGGGCGCTCAGAGTTGTCTTACTCATTATGTATGACATTATATATGACTTGTTATAATAGGTAACTCTGCTTACCATATTCCTTCTTCTTACCTCCTTCTGATTATTTCCTTTATTGTACTACTTAAAGAGAAATGCAAAAAATATATGAACTACTGCTCTTTGAGAAAGCAGCCTTAATCACCTTCTAGGAAATCAATTTAGCTCCGGCTTCACTTCTGGATGTCAGGTTTGAGAATGATGTAGCAGAAATCCTGGTTTTTATTTATTTATAATTTTTAATTTTTTTCAAGTTGCTTACTTATTTTGAGAGGAGGAAGCACAGAGAGAGGGAGAGACAGAATCCCAAGAAGCCTCCCTCTGTCAGCACAGAACCAGACATGGGGCTTGAACTAACGAATGGTGAGATCATGACCTGAGCCGAGATCAGGAGTCAGACGCTTAACTGACTGAGCCACCCAGGCGCTCTAGAAATCCTGGTTTTTAAAGTGCTAAACAGAGAGGGTCCAGTCTTTTATCTCTAAACCTCATATAGTCTTGATTAATAGATGACATTTACCACAGTATCTTTAATTAAATTATACTTTTTCATACTGTATTTCTCATTTTCATATACTGTTATTTTTTTTAATGCCAGGAGGCCTATATAAGACTTTTTTTCAAAGAAAATTATACTATTATTTACCTAACAACTTCCTTCCAGGGCTCACATAGTGACTTATAGACATTGGTGGCAGATATGATCTATTGGAGTCTTCTCTTCACATAATTTGCCTGTTCCAAGGCAATTTTCAACCAAGAAATTAAGTCATTTTATTATAATCCCAGCATTGACAGTAAGAGAATAAATAAATAAATAAATAAATAAATAAATAAATAAAATGAATGAATATCACCACAGGAAAAATTCTGTTTACTTTTAAGTATTAATGAGCTCATTTCCATATTATTACATTCTCAAATGGAACCTATATTTGGCTAAAGGCAACCACTGAGATCTTCAAATTGTCTTTTCTAAAAATAAAATGATATGTAATTAATTAAAATGTTAAACATAGTTCAGAATAGAAACAAACATTTGATCACTTCAATATATAACAAAAGAAACACTAGTAAAGAATTCCTTCATTGTCCATAATGAATTTTAAAGGTGGAGTCCTTTGTTCTGAGTTTTATTTTTATTTAATGCTAGTCAGTGACCTGAATTTAATTTCATCTACATTATCCAAAGAATTCCATTATTGCCATGGAATATTAATGATATTGGGAAAGGCTGGATCTTCTTTTTGTCATTTTTTCAAGTTCGAGACTTTAAATTTTTTGTTTGTTTTGTTTTAATTTAGTTTTGAGAGAGAGAGACAGTGTGAGCAGGGGAGGGTCAGAGAGAGAGGGAGACACAGAATCTGAAGCAGGCTCCAGGCTCTGAGCTAGTTTTTAGCACAGAGCCCCATGCGGAGCTTGAACCCACGAACCGTGAGATCATGACCTGAGCCCAAGTCGGATGCTTAACTGACTGAGCCACACAGGCGCCCCTCAAGTTCGAGACTTTAAAATGATATGCTTGCATTTATCAGACTTTTAAAAAGAAACCTCATATAAAGAACTACAGTGTGAAACAAATTTGTAGAAACCTATATTTATAGGTTATTTTCTCCATACCTTGCAGAGTTTGGGCACTTCATTTTTAAAAAGCAGTCCTTTAGAATCTTTGTAATATAATTACTTTTTTGTTGTGCTCACATAATCAAGTGACAAAGGAGTAAGTATGTGCTTTTCCTGCTGAAAATGATCAATGATCCTCATTCTTAGGACCATATAAACTTTCTTATCATTCATTAGAAACTTTCAGGGAGCCTGTTCCATCCCTTATTAACAGGAACATTTACTCTTTTACAAGTGACAGAATTAGATTTTTAACTACAATTTTAAAAAGTGTTTTAGAAGAATATTCTGAAATATTTTTGCTAATATTGTGGCGATATACTTATGAGATTATTTAAGGCCCTTTTGTATAGTTTGTAGGTGGGCTTCCATCTGCCAGCAGTAACATAATCAAGATAAACCTGAAAAGCTTGTTTTTTTGGACATTTTCATTTTCCATTTCTCTTTTCTTGATCATGCAGGTCCCACAAGTTGAGATCAATAATACTTTCTAGCTATTTGATAATTGGCACTTTATTTGTGTACCCTGTGCATTTTGCTGGGACTCACAGTTTGGATAGTTAACTGAAATTGAAATTTGGGTCACATTCAAGAGCGCATGTGGTTTATAACTGCTGCCAAATTGTCTTGCATAAATGTTATGAAGAATCAATGTACCATATTGGGAAGGAAATGATGTTTGTTTGAAAATGGATTATTTTAAATCAAGACATAAATTATTATTGAATTATCAAAGTGAATGAATTGATAGTATACAGGGGTGAAGTCCCCACCATAGAGTGTGAAGGAAAAAGAGATTTCATGAAAATTATATTCAAGCAATGATTATCTTGGTACAGACGTAAAAAAAGAAAAAAGAAAGAAAGAAAAGAAAAGAAAAAAAGAAAGCGTTGGAAATTTGTAGTCTGAAGGACATTTAACACTTTGGCAATCAAAAACCAAGGGAGACCAAATGTATGCTGATGATCATTGGGGAAGAGAAGAGATAAATCCAATTTCATTTAGTTCTTGTTATATGTCCATTGCTATAGTTATAATTTTATTTATAATTTTGGTCAATATCCAAAAGAGGGCCAATAGGTAGAAGTTACTAGACCCAATTTACAGATAAGAAAGCTGAGGATAAAACACAATTAATGAATAGAGAAGCCAGACTTTAAATCTAATTCTGTTGGAATATGGACCAATAGTTTTCCTACTTCATTATGTTCTTTTAGTAGATGATGAATATGTAAACAGTATCATGTACTATTAGAAGCTACAGTATTGGCATCAGACACTGAATTATATTTTGGCTTCTCCACTTAGTGAGTAATTTACCTATTATCTCTAATATTTAATAGTCTCATTGTATAAAAAAAAAATCTTACCACAAATAAGCAAACAACTCATGACCATCACTGATGACAATAACCCTGCCACCAACAAACACAGTGACCACAAAGAAACCACATCATAGGATTTCTTCTTATTCACTCTTTACACAAATACAAATTTAACTTTTATTATATGTCAGACACTATGTTAGCTGTAGCATGTACCATGGTGAATAAAATATCTCTACACCTTTTCACTGAAACGTTCAGTTTAGTGGGGGAAACTAGTAAACAAACAGATTTTAATTGCAGTAGCTGGAAGAATCATAACAGGTTAAATAAATGTATGAAAGAGGATGGGTGTTGTTTAGGTGATGTAGTCACATAACATAGCAGGTAAGTTGATACCTGAGGACTTGAAGGATGAGAAGGAGCCAGAGTGCTGAGAGGTTGGGTCATAAGCATAACAGGTAGTGGGAACAACATGAATTAAGTCCTCAAGGATGTAAAGCTGTTTGTGGTGTTGAGGAACAAGACCATTGGAGTTAGAACTTACAGAGAAAGGAAGCTTTACGAGTAGAGGGATTTATAAACCAAATAAGGATTGCAACAGAAAATTAGCATTGATTCTGAGGTTAAGAAAAAAAAAGGCAGAATCAGATACATATTGAAAGTAAGACAAATTGCTCGATAAGGAATAGGTCAAAAGTGATGGAACAGTGTATAAAAGGGGTGATTAATAAATGGGTTATTTTCACAATTTTAGTAAGTCTTACATCTTTTTGTTTTGTATCTAAGTGGTAGTAGGTAAGCTGGAGAAAAATAGCATTAATGATGTATTTTAATGGTGTAGTTGGCAATGCTGCTTAATAAAGTAGATGTGGTGTTGATCTAGAGTGAGGTATAAAGAATGATTCTAAGTTTTCTGACATATTCCAAGAGAATAAAAAAATGCAAAATTAGGAGGCAGCACTTACTGCATCTTTCCATGTCAGCACAACTGTCCATTTATTTCACTAATTCTTTCTAAGTTGCTGCATAAAAATCCAGTATGTTTTCTAATTTGAGGATGTTAGACTTTACTCCTATTCCTCAAAATGGCCACATGACATAATTCCTAAAGGAACATTGTTCTGTCTTCAGGTATCATTTATCTCTATGCTTGTATTTCTTAGATACCAAACATGAGTGAGTAAAATTCTAGAATTCACGGAATATTTTTTGTTTTTAATGAAGACAGTATTTGCTTGTTACTTATGGATTATTACATTTGATGGAAACATTTTTCCAAGTAAGGGGTGAATTCTGGTGAATCTTTTTGGCAAGTGAATTGGAGCCAGAATATAGTCCAAAATCAAGAGATTGAAACCAAAGCTTCAGGACAGTTAGAAATAGGAATTTTTTTTTTAAGTTTTTTATTTTTATTTTTTTTTTTATTTTTTTTTATTTTTTATTTTTTTAAACTTTATAGTTTATTGTCAGGTTAGTTTCCATATAACACCCAGTGCTCTTCCCCACAAGTGACCTCCACCAAGACCATCACCCCGCTTTACCTTTTCCCCTTCCCCTTCCCCCCTCAG
>CM053567.1:22207805-22249235 GCA_028646485.1 Cryptoprocta ferox
CCTTCTATTTCTATTTTTTGGAATAGTTTGAGAAGAATGGGTATTAACTCTGCTTTAAATGTCTGGTAGAATTCCCCTGGAAAGCCATCTGGCCCTGGGCTCTTATTCATTGGGAGATTTTTGATCACTGATTCGATTTCTTCAGATTACTGAGATTAGGTTCAAAATTGGAAAGCAAGATTAAGGGTAAGAGCGGACAGTAAAAAGTAATATTAGAATTAATTAATGTCCCTTTGGTACAAACAGAGAATGTTGACATTTAGTATTGGTTAATTTGATCTTCATAGTCACTGCTACTGAATAGGTCTCTTTAGGGACCAAACCCAGATCTTCTTATTCTGAAATAAAGGGACAGTAGAACGCTGAGGAGTTAAACAGCGGCCTCTCTGAATTCCCATTTCTCCTTTGTAAAAGGAAGATTTCTTTTTTGACATCAAGAGACACATCAGAATATGTTTAAGGAAAAGTAACAATTCTCTTGACTATTTTTGATTATTATGTATATTATTAACTATTTATTATTAAATAAAAGGGGAATAATCCTCTTGGCTTTGTACTTTCTATTACTTTGATAACTGTATCCTGGAAAAATGGCAATCCTTTTAGGTACTATTATCAATTCATTGGAACAGGTAGTAAACAGGGCTCCTGAAAGTCCCCTGTACATTTTTAGAGTTTATTGTACCTGCCGTGTTACTCATCTGATATGAATATATCTATCTCTTAATAATTAAGATGACTATATATTTCAAGCTCTAATGCACAGATATGAAGATTCATGACTTATGTTTTGTCTTCCACTTTCCTGTATGCCCATGGCAGACTTCAGTAATTGATCTTGGCATGCTTTCCTGCTGAGTCTATGGTAGACCTCACAATTCCTCTCAAAAAACACTCCATGCAGCCACTGGCAATCAGTTGAGGTTGGCAATGGAATGAAGGTGATTTGTCATACCTCTTCCATAGAAGTAAATCCGTGCCTTCCTTGATACAGAAAATGGCATTCTAACATTATATTAACATTTTTGATACATGTTTCATAGGGGGAAAAAAAGAATGACAAATGAGAGTAGTGTATTTTAAGGAAAGAGTAATAATAGACCATTTCTCAGGAAGTAAGCCCTATGATTTCTCAGCTTTAGTGAGGCTGTTTTGTGAAGGAAATTGAATGACTTTTTGTCCTTGTTTTGTTTTGGTTCTACCATGGTAGCAATGTGAGAAGGTGAGATGCATTGCTAGGCAATCTTACGTTGACAACAATATTAGGAAGTTATGTATAACTAAATCATTTCATCAAATAGGCTCTGAATACTTACAGTGTAGTTAAAAATTGAATAGCATTCTAAGGAGGAACAAAGATAGGAATGGGGTCCTGACCTCAAGAAGCGTAATCACTAAATAGAATGAAAATTCTCAGAAGAAAGTAGCAACTTCATTTTATTTAAAAGTCTGTAACAAAAAAAACCCCTGCTATCACAGAAGAGAGGTAAATTGTACCATAGAGCTAACAAAACTCAAGTTCATGTCAGGGCCAAGAAGAATTAATCCTATCTAAAGTCCATTTGTGCATCTTTCTATCTCACATTTATATTTCTCTATATCTATATAAACATGAATGAAGATTTAAAATTTACTTTAAAAGGACCTAAAAATTTTATAATAACCTTCTTAAAATTCCATTATTGTTAAAAAACTGTTAATCTGAAGCTACTTGAAGTCAGAATCCATTTCTTTTACATCTTTGATTGCTAAACCTTCTTTAGTAGTATGTTTTTAGTGTTTATTTTAACAGAGAGAGAGAGAATGTGCATGTGTGCGTGAGCAGGGAAGGGGCACAGAGAGAATTCTCTGAGGTCATGATCTCATGGTTTGTGAGTGCAAGCCCTGTATCAGGCTCTGTGCTGACAGCTCAGAGCCTAGAGCCTGCTTGGATTCTGTGTCTCCCCCTCTCTCTGCCCCTCCCATGATCATGCTCTGTCTGTCTCTCAATGATAATACATGTTAAACATTTTTTTAAAAAAGTCAGAAGCTTAACCAGCAGAGCCACCTAGGCACCCCAGTAGTATTTTTAAGAAAGTTAAAAGTTGTTTTTGAATGAACAGAACTAAAATATTTATATACTTGACAAGCATTCCTTGACATTTTCATTTGCTGTGCATGACCATGCTCAAGTAATGTAACATCTCAGGTTCTCAGTGTTACCAACTTTAAAATGAAGGATTTATCTTGAGTTCTTTCTGAATTTCTATGGCTGTGTTTGCCATATGTCTCTTGTTTTCAAGGTATTTTTGTGGATAAAACCCACAGCTTTTATCCAAAGCTTATGTATTCAGGAATCAAGGTTGCCTTGGCCCATAGGCAGAGATATCTTATGGCCTAAGCATGTACTCTAAGGCCACCTGTGCAAGAGTAGCCTTAACTTGATTCTCCATAAGAGCTTGGGCACTGTATTTCCCCCAAGATATATTAGGTCCTTTCCTAAAATATCCTGTGCTTGAAATGTTTCTTGGCTTATGCATTGTTTCCTTTCCTTACTGATTCTATTTCTGCATGCCTACTATGTGATTTCCCAATACCCTCTGACAGTTGTGCCTTGCTTATTTGCATTCACTTTCTGTATATTAGGGATTCATTCCTCTTTATACTGTGACTTCCTACATCTGCCTGTTAGGGACTGGACTTTATCTAAGAAATGGTGACTAGAAGATACCATTGAAACACATTTTAAATAAAGGGTTTCAAGAAACTTAATTTCTAATGAGGAATATGATATTCACTGTTTTAATGCATAGCTACAGAATAGTACAATAAGATACAAAAAATGCTTGTATAGAAGCACATAGGAAGGACAATCTCAGTCTACATATGGACACTAGCTTCCAAGAATTACTGGAATTTACTGGACTCTTGAAATACAGTTAGGATTTTAATATACAAAACCCATGTTAATTATTTAGGTTCTGTGTTGCTATTGACATTAGTAATTAAAAAAGAAATTAAACCAAGTTTACCTAGCATCATTCATCCATACAAGTCAACTTCATACCATGTTGTGAGATAAACGGGAGTTGAAATCCATGCTCTTTTCATTTATTAGCTATGTGACTTAGGATAATTTCTCCAAAGCATAAAAATTGCGATATATTAACATTGTAAGGCTTTAAGGATTCATTAAAGGGTATGTATAAATCTTATAGCATAGGACCTGGAACATAAAAGAAATGCCATTTTCTCCACATTCCTCTCTAATACAGTACTGCAGTGTACCTTTATAGATTTTCTCAGATGCGTCATGTTAAAGAAACAAAATCAAAAACCAATTCAACTCTACCTAATAAAGAAAGGTAATCCCAGTGAAACTCAGGAACAGGTTTTCAAAACGAATAACAGGTGCCATCCAGTAGATTACACATATTGGACGGGATTCATGGAGGAATGACTTCTCTGCCTTAGCGCATAAAAGGTATGTGTGGTATCCAAAAAGTTAACTTCGTAGACCATCCTTTAATATTTTTATATTCTTGCCAAATAGGAACTAATGCAATAATCTGAGTGTACAATTCCACTTATTTAACCTTAATTTCAGTCTAACCTAGTTTTCTATCTGTAATTATGCTCTCAAGGTATAAACCTCAGAGAACAGCTTTCATACATACACAAGGAAATATAGATGAGAATGCTTAATCAGTCTTTTCTTATAAGACGGAAATAAAAACCATCTCCATCTCCGTCAAAAGGGTATTAAATTTATAAATTGAGGTATAGTCATAAACAAGATTAGAAGTGAAATGAATAAATTCCTGCTGCCCATAAAGCATGAATGAATCTCACAAACAATGTTAGAAGAAAAATAATGAAGAGTGATTATACATAGCATTTTTAAAAAGTACAAAAGCACACATTTTAATGAACATAATAGAGATGTATGTAATAAAAGCATAAAGAAATTCATGGGAAAGTTCATACTTAATTCATAATTGTAATTATTTTGAAGTTAAAGTGATTAGAAAAAGGTCATTATAAGGCTTGAACTCTATTGTACAGTTTTATTTTCTAAACAAAGTGGTGGGTTATATGATTATTTAATTTTGTATGTGGTTGATAGAATCTATACTTAAATACAATGATTGAATTACTTTGAATTGTTTTTAAGCTTTCTACTTAAAAGTAATACAATACAATACAAGGGTTTAATGTAAAAAGATGCATATATTAATTTTTTTAGTTAAATACATAACACAGAAAATAGATGAAGAATTTAGAAGTATAAACCTCTGGCTATAAAACAAATAAGTCACAGATTAAAACAGCATAGGGAATATAATCAATAATATTATAATAATTTTGATTAGTGACAGATAGTTACTACACTTGTGGCAAGCATTTTGTAGTTTATATAATTGCTGAATCACTCTTGTACCTCCGAAACTAATATATGTCAAAAAATAATGTCAATTATACCTCAATAAAAATAATTAAAATTTTAATACTAAAATGCTTGTTTTAAACAAAAATAAAGTAAACTTCATACTTAAAAATACTACAGTAAAAGACCACCTTTAACATTAAAAGATATATAGATGTATTTTTAGTCAAGCTTCTACCACAGCCATAGTTATTCCAGAGTGCAGATATTCTATTGTTGTCTTGCCATGATACTCTTTACCAGTTGGTTCATTCATAAATATTGAATGCTAATAGGTTACATTTGTACTCTGGTGTGGAGACTTGCAGCGGGCTGATGAGGCTCTTCTTATCAGGAAATGCCTACAAAATTGGAGTCACTCACATTGGCAAGACCCTTAACTAATGACTGAGTATAAAATTCTAACCTTCTCACTTTCATGTCGAACAGTCTTTGTGGAGGTAGATTCTAGTGAGGATCTTAAGTAGGCATACAAGAAAAGATGATAGACCCCAGGTTTCAGAGTAATATAGAGAGAGATTTACTTTTGTGAATTTCCAGTAGATACATGTGAATGAAGCAATAGATGGGGGAAACAGATAAGATTGAGCTTTAGGTCAAATAAGGGTATTGGAGGCCAAATGAATGCAGAAAATCCAATAGGAATACTAAGAAGATGAGGCAGTGAGATAGAAAGAGTACCAACAGAGAATGGTGTCCAGCGGACCAAGTAAACTGTTGAAGAAGGAATAAATAGTCAGCAGGGTCAAGTGCTTCTACAATATGGAGTTTGTTGTTGTTTGTTTGTTTTTAAATAGAGATCTTGTGTTTAATCACTGGTGACTTTTGAATATTTTGGTGAGGATAATATCTGAAAGGAATGAGGGTTAGAAGAAAATGTGAAGACTGCGAAATAAAGAATTCTCTTGAATTTTGTTTTTGTTGTTTAAGTTTTTGTATGCTTGTTTTCTTTTCTTATTTTCTCCCTATGAAGTGAAGCAGAGAAATGGAACAATAGCTAGAGGAGAATATGAAGAATGTGGAGTGAGGGGTCTTTGTTTTATCATACGGAAGAATTCGACCTGTTTATAAGACTGTAGAACAATTCTTTAGAGAGGAAACTAATGAGTCAGGGGGAGGGAATGTTGTCAGAGTTTTAGTAAGAAGAAAGAATAGAAATTTGTCCAAAGGGGCATACTTGACTCATCCATTAAAGGAAGAGGACAGAGTTTATGGGTATAAATGAAAGTACTACTTGAGATTTAGTGGAGTGAGAATTGAGAAGCTATCTGTAGGTCAAATAAGAGGATTGGATGTCAAATGCCTTGTTCCCTTTTCTCTCCTGCGAGTGAAGATGAGAAGGAGATAGAGATTAGAGAAGAGAGGAAATTGTTGTGAAAAGCTCATTTGGTTTGGTTGGAAGAATGAATTGACCAGAGAAAGGTAAAGGACCAGAAAGAACAACCGTGATATTTACAATCGTGAAATTAATGTGAGTGAGACCAATCTGGATGGCTGTGTGTCCTTTTAAAACTACATTTACATATGAGAATTCACATGCGAAATAGGCAGAGAATTGGATTTAAATATAGAGGTGTTTTTGACAAGTGAGTGCAAAAAACCGAGGGTGGAACAAGGAATCTATACAAGAGAGTGAATATAAGAATAGGTGCATCTAAAACAAGAGAAGATGAGGGGTTCCTGTGTGGCTCAGTTGGTTAAGCATCTGACTTTAGCTCAGGTCATGATTTCATGGTTTGTGAGTTCGAGCCCCGTGATGAGCTCTATGGTGACAGCTCAGAAAGCCTGGAGCCTGCTTCAGGTTTTGTGTCTCCCTCTCTCTCTCTGCCCTTCCCCTGCTCGCGCTTTGTCTCTCTCTGTCTCTCAAAAATAAACAAACATTAAAATAAAAAAATAATAAAAAATAAAACAAGTGAAGATAGGTATGAGGTTGGAGTAGTGTCATGGTTTAATCATTGGTTTGGAGCTCCAAAGAGAAGAACCTTTGAGAAGTGGTTAGTTTAAAAGATAACAGGGAAGTGGTCAAAGGGAAGGAGGTTCTCCATTGAACTATGAAGAGGATGAAGATTTTCTCCATGGCAAATTTCTGTGTATGATCATATTACTGAACAGATAGGGTAAGGAACAAAATCATTGGAGCAGAGGAGGGCTGCAGTCTGAGGGGCTAGGATATGAGAAAGATTATCTATGTGGATACTGAAATAATCAAGAATTTAATTTTGTACAATGGTGGAGACAGAGAAAAAGTGAACCTAATGCTAAAATTTTTAAGTCATTGGGCAGGGAAGTATGGATGGCCTAGAATTCCCAAGTGATTACATCAAGGGGATCAAAGTCCATAGCCGTTTACAAATTCTCTTTCAAGAAGCATAAATAAAATGAAAGTTAGAAGGATACTAGCAATTAAGCAGTTATTTGTAACAAATATCACAAAGTCTTGATGAAAGTAATATATAAAGGACATACAAACCAGCAGGAAAACATTAAATCTAATTATTAAAATAAGCAGATTTAAACAAATACAGTAAAACCTTGGATTGTGAGTAACTTGTTCTGTGAGTATTCCACAAGACAAGTGAACCTTTCTCTTAAATTTTAACTTGATAAACGAGTGATGTCTTGCAATACAAGTAGTGTATGACGCTGAACATTACATGCTCACAACTGAGCCAGTTGTTCCCTCTCTCTCTCTCTCTCTCTCTCTCTCTCTCTTTCTCTCTCTCCCTGTGGAATTGTGGGTGATCGTCTCCCATGCTCGGATGCTTGGTCTCAGGCTGCAGTGCTTGACAGAAATCAGTGATTTTTCAGAATGTTGGAAGATGCCCACAACTGACACTAGTGTATTTTTTGTCACTTCAAAGCATCTGTGGACAGTCCTTTGCTTTTCCATACAAAAGTAAGCTTGGGAATGCTTTGCTTCATTCCAGGTCAGGCTGCCTGCACATATAGACCATTTCCCCTGCTGCCTTATTGCCAGTTACATTAAATACAGTCTATGACAAGAGTTTATTAATACTGTACTGTAGTCAACATCATGCAAGTGTGCGAGTGTATACAATGGCCCCCGTGCAACAAATGATTCCATTGAGCCAGTAGATAGCAGTGATTATGTTAGTGATAGAGAAAGTCGTCCTACACAAGAACCCTCTTCTCTTGTCTCCCTCACACCATCCATGGAGGATTTCAAAAATAAGTGTAGGTTCATTTGTTTACTTTTTATATTTATTGTCTTTTTATTTTGTATTATATTAGAGTATTGTAATCATTTTTCTATGAACATTTTTTGGTTGTGGAGTGAATCATCTGAGTTTCCATTATTTCTTATGGGGAAATTCGCTTTGATATACAAATGCTTTGGCTTACAAGCTTGTTTCTGGAATGAATTATGCTTGCAAACCAAGGTTGTACTCTAATTCAAAGAATCAGTATAAGTCACTAAAAATTATATGAGAAAAATACCTCACTTGAAAATAGATAAAATAAACATTGTTAGTTATAAAATTACCTAAACATTTAAAATGATAATTCTCAACATTTTGCCAGGTCCATTGAAATGGACACTATTTTTTGAGGTTGGCCATTGTATAACATTTCCAAAATCAATTTTGTAATATACAGCAAAAACCTTATATATGTTCATGACCATTGCCCTGTCTCCAATAATGTCTGCTAAATGTCTCATCAAAACAACAACAACAACAACAACAACAACAACAAAACAGTGGTTCAGACAAAGATTTGTGTTCAAATGTATTCTTTTAAGGATTCTTTACAATGCAGGAATAATTGGAAATAATATAAATGCTCAGAGATGGTCATGCCAGAAGGAATCCTTGTTTTATGAATTTACTCTTGAGGCCTCTAAAGTTAGAGAAAACAAAACGTGACTGTACAGTTTTACTGTTATGCCTTGTGGAATTCCTAGTTGAGTCAACCGTGGACAAGAAAGTACAGTAAAGAGAAATGTAAATCACATTTCCCCGCCCCATTTTTCTGGGAAGGGACTTGCATCTGTATAATCTATTGACTGAATTATTCATACCTGAATACCGCCTTAGTACTTCCACTGTCCCGCTTTAATTTTAAAATCTTTGGGCTTCTCTAAGTCCTTCATCTAAGGTAGAACAGTGTCATGCACCAAAAATTCTTCAAGAATGCTTATTACTGAAAGCCTTGGTTAAAAAATTAACTAGTGGCTCTCCCATAAAGCCATGTTAGTTAGGAGAGTGCACTGGGAACTTGTTCAATATAAATTCTTTTAACATATGCTACAAATAGTAGAATTCTACAGATGGCTATGAGCAGGTCATGAAAGTTTATAGTTTCACTTTGGAAAATGTTATAATAGTAAACAATACTACAGTTCCCAGACATTTATTAGTTGTTCTGAATCTGGTACCTAATCTCAAACCTGTTACCTTGACTTTGATTTCAGGGTTTCCAAAAGGTGGACGACATAGTGTTTTGTTTTGTTTCTTTTCATGCTACTTATTTTTAACTGAAGCACATCAAGGATATTCTACACTGATCACTTAGTGATTCTGAAGTTGCTACAGTTATTGCAGTGCAAGGAAACCCTGGGTTAATTTGCAGAGGAGAAGGAAAATAAACAATAGGCATTTCATTACCCAAAGTTTCCATAAGCTTTTAAATTCATTTAAGCCGTACCAAACTATCGACTCATGAAAAATTAGAATAAGGTGTATATTTGGTGCACCAAAATGCTAATCATCCTAATAAAAAGCTTCAAGTTTTTATTATTAAATGGTTGCATTTTCTTTTATCAGATGTGCTTCGATACAAATGAATTTATCCCTTCCTCCATATTTGCTGTGGAATACTTTCTATTGTAGTGCTGTCTCGTATGCTGGGCAGAAGGAGGTTAATGCAAAGCTTTCCACTTCTGCCAAGAGTTCATGGTCTAATTGGGGAGGCTCTAAAATATTTTGCTGGAAGCCAGTCCTAAAAGGGCCGCATCTGGGGCTATCAATCCATTAAAATGAAAGGCTTACAAATACTGCAGAGTATATTTTCACCCATCATTATGACAGATACTAAATGAGATAAAGACCACAACCTGTCTTGAGGATTCAAAGTCCATCTGTCTGAAGGTGGCAGGTTTTATTCCTCTCATTATTTAATACTGCAGACTGATGAACCGGAGGGCCAAGTGCTGCCCGTTTTTGTGGTGTCTTCTGGAACATGACTTTGCCATTCATTTTGAGTAGGTCTGCGATTTTTCTTACATACTAGACAACTAAAATTTTTTTCTTCAGTCAGATTGATGTAGAGTATAGGCACACCTGCTATGCTAACATAGCAGAGTTGCATTTTTAAAAATGTGACAATTATGAGAACATTTTAATTTTCTGCCTGCTGAGGCTCCACTCTTGTTTTTTCCATCAGCTATTATAGATAAAAATTCTTGTCTTACTAGTTTTCTCCTGAAGGCATTCTACAAGGCCAAACTGTATAATATTCAAAGTGGAAGGGGTCTTAGAAGCTGAGCATTTGGATATCTTACTTCTTAGCAGAGGGATGAGGCTGCAAGCAGACGGGATTTACTCAGGGCTGGTCAGCTTACTCACTGATGGAGTTCTGTGGGATCTGAGATCAGCCACTGGGTTTTCAATCCACTGTTCCATATGTCAGAACTGCTGTGTCATTAAACCTCTGTCTATGGGTCACTTCTTCTTTTCTCTTCCAGTTGCTTGTCAGTATAAGAGGTATGTGTATGTCTTTGTATGTGTGTGTTTGTGTGCGTGCATGCATGTACATGCATAGTATGTATTTACATATGTGTGAGTACACACACATACACACATAGACAAAATATGTATGTAGTTGTTTTGATGTCTTACAGGATGCAGATGTACCTTGACTTTGAGGAAATATCTAGTCTATTTTCTAAAAAAAAAAATAAATTGCTGCTATTTTGAAATGACTTGCATTCAATCTTGCCTGAAGGGCTTTAAATAAAGGGTAATGAATGACAGTGGTTCTGCAGGAGAAAATAGCCTAGTGGGACACATGAAAGAGTAGAACTAATCCTGGTTTCATTCATCATCATTATTAACGTTAATAAAATTTTCAGGTGATAATAAATTAGGATGGAAAGCAGACACAAATAAAGTCATTTCTATGTTGCAAAAAGTTAGATGAAACATCATACAATAATTTATCCTTTCAAAAGTCTAAAATAAGGCAACAAATCATTTACTAACCAGGATAAGTAAGTATCTTATTTTGTCCATGCTGAATATTCATTGAGTTTTCAATAATGAAATATAACAATGTAACTACCATAGTAGGCCCACAACAATTTTTTAAAAAGAAAAAAACGGCTTAAATTAGAATATTAAGGGTCTGTTTCTCAAATCAGTAAACAGAGAATTATTAGAGTCCACACCATGTTTACAATGTCTATACATATGCACATGCACACGTGAATACACATCTATGTGTATTTTCATTTTAATTTGAAAGGTAACCAGTGTACATATAGAGCGCTTAAAAATGGTGACTAAATACTTACTGTATTCAGAGAAAATTATCCAGAATATTAAATAACACACCATAGCTATAAGCACAAGCTGCTGTCTGTTATTAATATAGTCAATGTGTATTTATATAACTTTACAGCCTACTGGGATTTTTATATATATTGTATTGTTTGATCATCCCGACCGACCTGTGAGATGTTTGGGCTGAATGTCACTGGAGTTCAGGGATTGCGTAGCTAGACAGTGATAGATACATGAACTCGGATCTTCTGTATCTCATATTCTTTCCATGGCATTAGTGTTTCTTAAAGTCTGTTCTTTGGACCAGCATAATCAACCTCCTCCAAACACTTCTTTAAAATGAAAATTCTTGTACTCCCAGCCCACACTCTGAGGGTGGACTTTAGCCACCTGTATTTTAAGAAGATGTCCAGTCAAGTCTGAAACTGCTGTGTCATTAAATAATGAACCCATTATCCAAATGCAGCCTATTCCCTTGAAGGAGCAGGTTGTGATGCGGAGGATGAAATCCAATCCAATGTGAGATGTTCAAAAATGCAACAGATTCCAATAGAGGATCATTTCTCAGAAACAATATGACTTTGATTTTTCATCGCTTGTCATCTGCAGCTTTTCTTACTTTCACATAAGAGGCCTCTCAGTATTTTGAAAACACATCCTCACCATTATAACCATGCTTCCCAAATTAAAAATCAATATATACAATGTGAGGACAAAAGAAAAACACTGTAGTTTTTTGTTTTGTTTTGTTTTTTGTTTTTTGTTTTTTTTTTTTTTTGGAAAGCACATGCATTAGTTTCCATTTGCTGCTATAACACATGACCAAAACCTTAGTGGCTTAAACAGCACAGATTTATTTCCTTACCATCCTGGGAGTTTGAAGTTTAAAATCAAGGTACTAATGGTTCCGTATTTCTTCTGGAAGGATAAGGAAAGAATCCATTCCCTCGTCTCTTTCACCTGCTAAACTCAGCCTCCATCCCTTGGCTAGTGGCCTTTTCCTCAAATCACTCGTTCTGTCATATCTCACACTGTCTACTACTAACTCTGATCTTCCTGCTTCCCTTCTATAAGGAGCTTTGCGATAATCCAGAATAATCTCTCCATCTCAAGACTCTTAATTCACTACTCTCTGCAAAGCCTCTCTACCATGTAAGGTAAAATATTCAGAGGTTCTAGCGATCAGAACATGGATATGTTGGGGGAGAAAGTGAATTATTCAGCTTACCATACCAGGGCAGATGTAGTTGATACTATTTATTTGACAAAGATAATTCAGTACATATCTGAATGCACTATGCAAGAGGCCATAGAAACAAACAAAAGGTCTGTAGATTTATGTATTATAGACCTTACGCTTGGATTAAATTGATCATTGAAATACAGAATGACAAATGGATCTGCACCATTGGGTTGGGGAGCGCAGAAGGACACTTACCATGTGGTACTGTCATTGTTTTTCTTCTAGTCTGTCTGTCTTGCTAAACACTGAGGTCTTTTAAGGCACAGTCTCATTCCCTTCAATAATTTTGCAATCTCTGAGCCCATTACAGTGCTGACACACAGTAAACACTCAGTAAAATTTAGTTAAGTATCATTGTAACATAAAATGAAATTTTGCTAGGAAGAGTCATGAAAGTTTTGGAAAGCCAGAGAAATTTAATGACTATTAATATTAGATTTGAAAGTTTTTTTTTAAGTAGACTTTGCTGCTTTTATTATAAAGAAAATAGTGAAATATGCCATGTTTTTAAGACTCAATCATTTGTATGAGATATATTATATCAAGGCAGATGGCAGCAAATAGACCTATAAAAGTCAGAAGAGATAAACCTTCTATAATTAAGAAAGAAATGAATCAATTAGTATGTCAATTAAAAGTGAAATTCTGAATATGAATTCTAACACAGATAGTTGAAAACTGTGGTGGTAAGAAATAATACTGGATTATAGGATGCAAACTTGAGTTCTGAAATTGGTATTGTTATGAACACACGTGCATATCTAATCAAGAAGAATATTTCATTATTCTTCATTGTTACACATTTATTCGGAGGCATATCAGATATCCATCAGTTCTAACTCCCTCAGATTTCACAGTAAGAATCTAAGGCCTATAGGTAATATGTAATATGAATTATGTTTAAATGAATAAGTGAGAGAAAAAACTGACTTGTAGCAACCTTCCCAATCAGATTAATGGCACAATTAAAACTCTATTGCATTAACAATTTTTTTTAAGTTTGGCTATCTTTTGTCAGATGATATGATGGCATAATAATATTTAGACAGCAGCTTTTATTGCCCCCTTGCAGACCATTGTTCCAATAACTGTTTAGTAGTGCTGGCATCATAGGAAGAAAATTGTATACCTCAGCTGTTGTCCTCCCTGTGGCTGTAATGAAGTCCCTGTAGTAATCTAATTGTATCGACTTAGCAAGAAAGTGGAATTATAATTGACAATATAAAGCCAAGCAAATTGCACTATCACAAGAGACATGCTGACTTAAGCCCTGTTGACATGAATGTCAAAAGTACTTTTTTAATGGCTAAAGTTTGCTTTCTTTAAATTATTTAGCTTTCGAACATTAAAATTATGCAGGAAACAATGTTTAGAGTTAAAACTTTGAATGTTATTCCTCACTGCTCTACTTCTAGAGTGAAATGCTTTAGAAAAATGTTGATGGACTTTATCAATATCCATTTATGCTAACATCTTACAAGATCCATAAAGTATGAATTCAAGGATAAAAAATAATCATCGAAATGCTTGCATCACAGACTCTGATTCTATTTCATGTATTATTTCCCTTTGGGATAGAATAAATCTTTTCTCTATTCTGAATATATTCTATATATATTTTGCACTTTTAAAATCAAGCTTCTATACTTCAATTAATAGCTCTGCTGGAATATAGAAAAACTCAGGATATCAGTATTATGATATGAAATAGAAGAGTAACATATAAAGTTGTTTACCTAAGGGGAGCATGGATTATTAAAGTTAGGGATTTTGGTAAAACATAATGTTTACTTTGAAAATAGAGCTGGTTTTGCAATCCTCAGGGGAGTTAGAGAAACAGCTAAAACTTATAAAAAAGAGGGGGACCATAACCATAGAGTTCCAATTTGATAGAGATTTCATTTGATATTATGAAAATAATTATATTCCTTTTATTTAGTTATTATTCATGTAGAGAGAAAATATGCATTAATTAAATAGGGCATGAAATTTATAAGATGACTTGGGTCTATAGTTAGTATTTCTTATTTACTATTGCACAACTTTGAATAAATCTCTTGAATCTTAATCTGGAAATAGTGATGTCACAACATTTGTGAAAAGTACCATAGTGTTATGTAAAGCACTGTGTGTTGTGTCTGTATAGAGTTCTCTCTTCAAAGAGAACAGACTACTGATTAGGAGATTTTAATGGTTTCACTATGTGTTCCGTTTTCACACACAAAAACAAATACTTTAAAACAAACTGTGGTTCACTATTTGAATTATGAAAATAATAGAAAAAGAATAAAAGTAGAACAAAGAATGAAAGAATGAATAAAAAATCTCATTTTAAAGATGCATGTCATGACATATTGAGTAAAATGATAATTTTTTTATCTACTTAGTAATTCTTCATAATGCACATTACCATGCTATGCACATAATGGGACATGGAAAACAGTATTTCCTGACCAAAATTTATCCCTTACATCTTGTAGGAAACCCATCCTGATTTTCCAGAACAGTAGCAATTGTTCTCTCTTTTTAACTCCTTTATCATTTTTTCTTGATCTCTCATTTGCAGATTAAGAAAATGATTACTTCTCATCCTATATTATTCTTGGTCATTTATTAAACTTTGTCCTACTAGAGATTAGTTAATTGATACTTCTTGGATTCTAGGAATGCGTAACGTAAGATACTCATTGAGTGAAGAATTATGGAAATACTCAGTTCTTATTGTGTGGTAGTACATTTTTATCAAAGAGGTTCCTGATGTATTTGGGAAGGCAGTTCTTCCTACAGTGCACACATGAAGTTGTATCAACTCCAACCACCAGTGAGATGGACATTGTAATCATCAGATAGCTCTTACATCTAGGCGATTGGAATCGCCTTTTTGGTGTCAAAAAAGAATACCACACCAGAACATTGGTTTTAAATTATATCAGGGCCAAATCCAGTTGGGTAAATTGTGGAAGTTTTCTTCCTTGCCTCAATTTCCACATATATAAAATGAGGGGGTTGGATAATTTACTTCAAAATTTATCCATATATATATGTATATATCCAAATATGTAGATAGATAGATACCTATATATAATCTTCTTTGTGCATATTCCTGTGGAATAGACTACACTGTATATTTCCTCTTTTTCTCTAGTCTCTTAGGAACATTTATAATTATATTTTGTTAGAAGAACTTCTACCTTTGCTCCTGCAAATTTAAATCAAATAATAGTACTATGCATAATAATATCTATATATTAAGGTTTGGGGATTAGTTTTACCTCCTCAATTTTACAAATAAAATTTAGAGAAAAAAAATTGAAGTTTAAAGATATCAAGGGATTTGCACGAGATTTTCCTGTGAAATGCTGGCCAAACCAGTCTTGGTGAAACTGTTTTGTCTGATATGATGTTATTATATGGTTTTATCTTTTGACATTATTTATGATTTAAATACACACACACACACACACACACACACACTGCATGCATACATCCCTTATATAAATTCACAGTATTATCACCCAATTTTCTAAACATCTTTGTTTAAATACAGGGGTCACAAAGATTTAATCCATAAAGTAGTCTATAAAATTGACAGGAGAACAGTGGATATCATTTTGAGTCCCTTACAAACTTAACCAGTAAGTTAATTTATAACCCAGTAACTTTGGCAAATCCAAATAGCAAAACTACTTCCCAGATTATTTTAATATTGTTGTTTTAGGCAGGTAAAAAAAAGATTTTGTTTTTCAATTGTATTGACTTATGGACTAAGGTTTCAACATCGTCTTAACAATCAGTGACTAAGACATTGACAAGTAGAGATGAAGGATAAAATCTGCTTCCTACTGGACTGGGTGCATCTTGCATCCATTCTATTGCTAGCTGCAAGATCTAAGATGCACTGTTATAAGATTGTCACTCTGTGACTAATTAAAGTGACAATTAAAAATTAATAAAAAAATATAAACAAATTGTAGGCATATATTAAAATGGAGTTGTTTCAACAGTGCGAAGTCGCTGAAAGCCTACGCTTGTAATTGTTGAAGTGTAACTGATGAGCTGCCAGTATGATAGTTTGAAAGCCTGCATTTGCAAACTGAGCACAGATTGCTTTCCACTTTCTTCTTATATAGTTTATTGTTGCTTCTTTTTGTTTTATTAACTCCAAATGCATATGCCAGTGATTTTTTTATCATATTCATTGCATATATTCTGTAATGTTTCTGTTCTCTTTTTTTTTTTTTTTGTTATGAAATACTTTTTTTTTTAACTTTATAGTTTATTGTCAGGTTGGTTTCCATATAACACCCAGTGCTCTTCCCCACAAGTGACCTCCACCAAGACCATCACCCCCCTTTACCTTTTCCCCCTTCCCCTGAAATACTTTTTTTAAAGGTCATGACATTTGAAAGAAAATCTTCCTATACCCTCTGTTAAAGTTTGATTTGAACTCCATTATCATTTAATATTCCTTTGTAAGTGTCACATGAAATGAGGATCATTTATATGAAACACAAGTGTTATGTTTAATAGATTGCATATATGAAGTCTTTAATGCTAATGCCTAATTTTAAGAAATGCTTTCTCAATTTTAATGAAAAAAATAAAAATCAAAGTTTTTTTTTTTTTTTAGAATTAGGCAAAGATGGGAGCACTGGGTTGCTCAGTCAGTTAAGTAACCAACTCTTGATGTTGGTTCAGATCATAGTGTCACAGTCGTGGGATGGAGCCCTGTGAAGGGCTATGTGCTGAGCATGGAGCCTGCATGAGATTCTCTCTCCTTGTCTTTCTGCCCCTCCCCTACTTGCAAGCTCTCTCTCTCTCTCTCTCTCTCCCTCAAAAAAAAATAAAAAAGAATTAGGCAAAGATAATTTATAGAAAATGTGATGTTCTAAACTGTGTATTTTAATAAATTTATTCTACATGGTATAAAGATATGATCTTGTATCATTTGTAATTTAAGCAAGTAATCATCATCAAATAACTTTCACTAGTCAAAATTTTCTATTTTCACTATCTCCTATCTTAATAACGTTTGATAAAATTGGATCTCCAAGGAAATATGAAAAAATTATTTAGACATAATATTATACATAATGCTTAAAAATAACTACTTAACAATAAATTACAATAATAACGTTTTTGTAATACAACTGTAGTCATCCACCTGGCTAGGCCATATTGATCATCATCATTGGACTTTCAGAGGAACTGTGCTTCAAAGCAAACAGCTTTGCTTTGCCTAACAACAAACACATCAGTTTGTGTTTATGAGAACTTACTGCGATTTTGTTGTTTGTCTGAGAAAAATTGAATAAAAGCCACCCTGTGGTCAGTTTTACTATTTCATGTTTGGTTGGTTGATGGTGATTTACGTTCTTTTTTAGGAATCCTTGCGGGACAGCCATATGACTCTTTTGCTTTTTTTTTTTTTTTTCCCTTTTGCATTGGATTCTATTTTTTGGCAGTAAACATTTTAATTAATCTTTAAATATCAATTATCAAGAAAAAATATGCACTTTGTTAACTATTGAACTAATCTATTGTGAATTCCAATAACAGTTATGTTTTCAAGTTTGGAGAATGTACGTTCTATGTTTTATGATAAAAGGATAATCTTTAGGATGAGAATAAAGCTTTACAGACTATTAAAATATTCTAGGGATGCCTAGGTGGATTGTGGCTCAAATCTCAAGGTTTGTGAGTTTGAGCCCCACATCAAGTCCTGTACTGACAGCTCAGAGCTTGGAGCCTGTTGATGATTCTATGTCTTGCTCTCTCTCTCTGTCCCTCCCCCACTCACACTCTGTCTCTCTCTCATCTCTCAAAAATAAATGTTAAAATACTCTAAAAGTTTTTGTTTGTTGGTTTTGCCTTGGTCCCCTGTCCATTCTCTTAACAATTATGAATATTTCAACCTTTGGAGGGATATAATCTACATAATACAGGAATCATAATGTATTATAATACAGTAGTCCACAATAAAAATACGAAAAAATAGCCAGGAGACTAGGAATTACCTCATCATTTTCAGAACTTCAATGGCAAAACACAATTAGATATTTTAAGGTCTTATTCCTTCAAAAATTGTGTTGAATAGTTGTGAGGCTACAGCTAAGGTTTTAAAATGAATAATGCTAATATAAATACAAACACAAGCACTCTGAGGTTTTTATATTTGAATGGGGAAAACAATTATATAAATCAAAGAATGTTTGATTTCTTTTTTGAAATGTACGTTAAATGCTTAAGTTAAATTTTCCTAACATTTTTCTTGTTATCATAACCAGAACTAAAGTTTACTGGTAGAAATTATCTAAATTCAGGAGATGACTTAGCTTTTGACCTTTTAAATATACTTTCATATTTATTATGTGAGCTTTAAATGTCCTCACCTTGTAACTCGAGTGAGTTAGTCTATTTTCTGTAGTACAAAGTGGTGGAAAGAACCTGTGCTCAAGATTTATGCAAACTTAGTTATTAGTTTAAATCTTACAATTTGCTTGTCAAATGACTTTGAGTAAATTCTCTAACCTCATTTAATCTGTTTCTTTATGTAAAAGTGAGCATAATAGTAGTTATCAGTTATTATGATCATGCAATGAATATTGTACATGAAATTGCCTAACCCACTCTCTACCATAGAATGTGTGTTTAATAACTGTTTGCCTATCTGCCTCTTTCCATTCTTTTTTTAAAACATATTATGGAATTCTACTATAGTTTAGACACTGTTCTAGGTACTGCGGAAAACATAAATTTGGCATGGTTTGGGTCCTAAAGACATAACTTGTATTTTCACTTTTCCTATCTTTATTTAAAATCAGTTTACTTCATGACCTAATGTTTTGCAATTATCTTGTTTCCATATAGCACTATTTCTCCTCTGTCTTCCTGTTCCTTTTCCCCATGTTAATGGTCATAGTATGTTAATGACATCTATGTAGTCACTAGCTTAAATTCCTCCGGTACTTTCCTTTACACATGTATTATTTTTATCATAAAAATTAAACTTATTGCCTAAAATATAAGTTCTTCAAGATTTAACCCAAATCCACATCATAAAAATAAAAGCATACTCATTTTCAACCCACTTCCCACACACTGGTCACTTGCATACTCCAGCTTCCTTGACTTTCTCATGTTGTCTGGGCTTTTGGCCTCCTGCAGATCATATCATGACTCCTGACAGTCTGTTCAAATCGCACGTGTATTTCATTGCTTGTTTCTAACCGGTCTCCTTCTCCAAATCTAACACCTGATTGTTCTTCCCACTTCCGCCACATAAATGTATAGGCTCTGTTGTCCCCACTTGGACTAAATCTGCACTTCATATTAAAATTTAAATATTCATATAGGTTGTGAACTCCTTAAAAGAAAGGATAGGCTTTCATAGTCTTGTGTCCCTAATAGTTAAAAAAAAGGGGGGGGGCTCAGAAAAAAAAATACATTGTTATATTTAATACCCTGCCTGTTACAGAAATAATTTAGGAAATTTTATGTGTATACTACCTCAACATACAAAAATACAGTTTTTAAAAGGAAGGAAAAAAAGTCTTAGATAAATTAAGCTACAGTATTTACTAATTGATATAGATTAGAATTTAGTGATGAAAATTAAAATTTTTCTTCTCTTAAATATTAAGGACAAATTAATTACAAAAGATTTTTCTTGACTTTCAGGAATGTTTTATCTGAAATAATAGACCTCAAAATATATGATTATATATTATTTTATATGTATGTGTTTGTATATATGAAAATATATATACACTACTTTTATAATAACATATGAAAAGCAAAATCTAATTAATTAAAGGTTGTTTTTTTTTTTTAAGGAGTCTAGCTTTGCCTTTTGTTCACTAATTTCCATTTGTTTCTTAAGATCTTCAACCCTCTTCAGAGTGCCCTTGCATAATTGACAGGTTGGAGACTTGTAGGACATCTTTTGCTTTTTGTCTTTAATAAAGAATGGTAACTCTTGGTGTAGTATTAGGACTGTGAAGTTACATTACTCAGAACATGAGTGATTCTGTTTTGTCTGTGGAAAAACTAGTGTAGTTCACTCCATGTTTTTATCCATGAGTCTGTTGCCTCATGCTGTGAGCATTGGAAGTTTAGTATGTACTTGGACTCTAATATATTTAATTAGTAATACACAGAGTACTCAAAAAAAATTAGTAACAAATATATGAAATTACTCATTTCCTGGCCTTGAAATTTTCCTGTTTTAGAGTGTATCTCAGAGTATGTGTGTTGGTACAGTGAACATGATTCTCAAGAAAGGAATTTTCTTGAGAAATTACAGTGTTAATGTTTAATTTACTACTTCTTCAAAAGAGAGAAAGGGTGGGGCCAACTGGGTGGCTCCGTCGGTTCAGTGTCCAGCTCTTGATTTCAGCTCAGGTCATAATCTCATGGTTTGTGAGACTGGCCCCAGCTTCGGGTCCATGCTGGCAGCGGGGAAGCCTGCTTGGGTTTCTTGCTCTCTCCCTCTCTCTCTGCCCCTCCCCCATTTGCACCCTCTCTCTCTCTCTCAAAATAAATAAACATTTTTTATAAAGAGAGAGAAAGGGTGCTAAAAATGAGCATATTGTGCTTCAGCGAGTCATCCTCCTACCTACTGTAATCAGTCACTGCCTTTCTTCCCCAAAGCGCAGGAGAGAAGCCCTTTCATTCACCTCCCCCTGCAGCTACTATAAATTGATCAGAATGGGCCCATGTGATACAACCAATTCGCCATTCCTTCATTAAACATCTCTTACAGCTTTTTTTAAGCAAACTTTTTGTGAACAGTAAAGATAATTATTTACCAAGAAATTTCTCCACAATTTTTAAACTTGGTATTATTTTATTGTAATCCATTTAGTGCCAAATGTAACTCTGCTTTCTGAGAAATCAGCTTGCACTACCTTTTTTTTTTTTTCTGTGTAAATATGATCATATTTCATGCCACTCTCTTCTGGCCTGCCAAGTTTCTGTGGATAGATCTGCTATTAACATTATTGGCCTCCCCTTGTAGGTTAGGAATTTCTTTTCCCTTGATGCTTTCAGGATTCTTTCCTTATCTCCGCATTTTACAAACTTTACTAAGATATGTGTTGGTGTTGGCCTGCTTTTGTTGATTTTGTTGATCTCAGTGCCTCCTGGATTTGGATGTCTGTTTCCTTCCCCAGATGAGGGAAATTTAATCTTTCTACTGCCATTTATTTGTCACTATATATATATATATATATATATATATATATATACACACATATATATTAATTTATACTACCATTATCCTCTAAATATTTCCATTAAGGTTTTTCTTCAACTAATTATCATCAGAGTGATTTTAATACACTGTGTAGGCTTGCAACTTCTTATTTCTAGATTAATTTTCAGTGTCTTTCTGTTATAAAGACCCTTCCATTAACTTTTTTAAACTTCAAAAGTGGTTGTCTTAAAACTTGTTCAGATAAGTGAAAAATTATAATTGAAATTCACCTTTAATTGTAAGGCCTGTTCTGGTATTGGTATTCAAAAGCATTTTGATGGATTAGATAAGATTTCTGTTTTTGACAATTATTGCTCTGGATATTCTTTTCATAAGGTGTATCCATTTTACTCTTTGCCTGTTCCTGCCTTTGCTTCCCACACTTTACTGAACATTTTGTATTTGTGATTTCTGATGAGGTCTGTTCTTCCCCAGGACCTTTGCTTCATACTGTCTTTGTGTTGGGTATTAGTAAAACAGGCTATGTGTGAGTCCATCTTCATCCATACAGACCTGCAGTGCTTCAGAATGGCTCATGGTTAAACTGCACCTTAAATCACTTCACAACCACAGAACTCAATGGAGCAAAAATACTCACCTTAAACCGTATCACTGTCTGGCATACATAAAATCTGCTTAGATTCAGGGAAACTTGTAAGAATTTTTCAAGCCGTTTATCTACCTAGATGCAGAACTGTAGCTAAACTACACCTGTAGAAAGGAAACCATAGCAAAATTCTTATGCCTACAGTATAAAAATCCATGCATTTACTATATTACCCTCTGCTACTCTCTCATCACTCCCTAAGTTTCAACTAATTTCCTTTGTCCAAAATCTTCATTAGTCACACTACCTCAGAAACAGAGCATAGTGAGGCAGCTCAATAAAACTGAATATATGGGATATGAAGGAAGTAAATAAGTGATTGGTAGAAATCCATTGTTCTCAGAAAACTGACTATTCTCATAGTGCTGTATTTGTTGTGATTTCCCCTAAGATTCACTAACTTTAATACTGTAAAAAAGCTGTGAAATACTTCAGTTTATATCCAGTACAAGAGTTTTATACTATCCCTTTTTTAAAAAAATGTGCCAGACATAATTCCCAATAGAGTGTTAAGGTCATAGGGTGTGAAACATTTGCTCGACATGGAGTAGGAAAAGAAGAATGAGGGGCACCTGGGTGGCTCAGTCGGTTAAGTGTCTGACTTCCACTCAGGTCGTGATCTCACGTCCCTGAGTACAAGCCCCCCACGTCAGGCTCCATGCGGACAGCTCAGAGCCTGGAGCCTGCTTCAGATTCTGTGTCTCCCCCGCTCCCCGACCCTTCCCCACTCGTGCTCTGTCCCTCTCTCTTTCCCTCTCTCTCAAAAATAAACATTGAAAAATTTTTAAAAAGGGAAAAGAAGAATGAGAACATGCATCTTTGATCATTTAATGCATGTACCATCCAAGTTTTATTTTTTAAATGCCTAAACATATTTACACATATTTACTATTTTGTATTTCGATGGGAGTAGTTCATTTAATAAAGCATTCTACACTTGAGATGACTTTGGTAACATTGGTTATTGACATTTTAGCTAATAGCGTATAAATAAAAGATGACGAGTTGGCCTCATTTCTAAATACTTCCCTTGCTCTTCCCATTGCTAGGGAGCAAACCAAAATTAATTATTTAGACGTTTTCTATGAGCTTGCTATGTGTAAATAATGATACTTCTAGAGGTGGGAATAAAGGCAAAGATCATTTAATTGTTGGTATTAAATCTAGGAAACTTTTTCAAAATGTGAGGAATGTATCCTTTCTATATCATAAAGCAAGTGGTAGAGTAAGAAAAAAGTTCATGTGAAAATGTTCAACAATAAAAGTTAGTTTAATACTAATAAATTCACAAATGGAATATTATTTAGTAAGGATTAGGTTTTGCATATTTGAATACAAAGTCTTAATAAATATGCTAAACCTTATAAACTCCAAACTCCAAATTTTCTTTTTTTTTTTAGTTTATTTTTGTCTTTATTTTATTTTGAGAGAGAGAGAGAGAGAGAGAGAGAGAGTAGGGGAGAGGCAGAGAGAGAGGGAAACACACAATCTGAAGCAGGCTCCAGGCCCTGAGCTAGCTGTCAGCACAGAGCCCGACGCGGGGCTCGAACCCAGGGACTGTGAGATCATGACCTGAGCTGAAGTCAGCTGCCCAACCGACTGAGCCACCCAGGAGCCCCTAAACTCCAAATTTTCTTTTGTGGGCTAATGAATCAAAATTTTATTCAACATTATTCATGGATCTCTTTTGAGAAATTTGCCAAAATTAGAATTATCTACCTCCTTATTCATTACTGAATTTACTAAAATGGACCTCATATGTCTCCGAGAATTCATCAACCATTTTAAGACTTATACATATTAATTTTAACTCTAACTAAATTATATTCACTTTCTCTAAGTTTCCCATACTGTTTTTGAGTGAAGTAATAATATACAATCACCATTGCAAATTTTGTTAGGATAATTCTATTTTATTCTTTACCCTCATGGCTAGAGAAAACATGACACTACATTTTAGCTAGGACCCAAACCCTAGGGGGTGAGGCAGAGCAGTGTGCAGGCTCTAGACTGGCTTGTCTGCTGATAACTGGTGGGCAAGGGAGTGCCCCTCTCCCATCCTAGAGTGGGCGCCAGCGGTCTAGGTGTGGCTGGGGAAAGGGTTCGCCAAGGTGGTGACTCAGTGGACCTTCATACCTAGCTGTTAACTACTGATATACATTAGTTTTACTTGTCATCAGTCTTGTACCATTTCTCTGTTACCAAATCTCACATATTTTTCAAAGATGTATATTGCTTCTCCCAACCCCATTCAAATTCAATCAGTGTTTAAGGTGTAGTATTGGTAAGGAAAGAAAGGTATACAAGGATCATGAAATTCTGTCATGATTTTCCAGTCCCCTTATGTGCTGTATAGTTCACTTTAGTGCATATCAAGGTCATTCAGCTGAAAACTGAAACAGAAGGGTAAAAATTATTAACTCATAGAAACAGAGAATAAAAGGTGTTTGCTAGGGGCTGAGAGTGGGTGAAATACGGAGAGGTTGGTAAAAGGGTACACATTTTCAGCTAACAGATGAATAAGATCTGAGGACCTAATGTAAACATGGTGAGTATAGTTGATTACACTATATTGTACAGTTGAAAGTTGCAAGAGAGTAGTATTTAAATTTTCTCACCGAAAAAGAATAAACAGACACACACACACACACACACACACACACACACATACACACACACAAGGTGCTATGGTTGTGCGGATGTGTAACTAGATGGGAGAAAATCCTTTCACAATGTGTATAGGTATATCAAATCACTATGATGAACAATGAGTATCTTACAATTTTACATGTCAGTTATACCTCAGTGAAGCAGAGATTTTTTTAATCACACATTTTTAATGCATTTTCTCACTTACTCAGTGAGTATTTTTAAATATTTACATGGGTCAGGCACACTTTGGTCCTGGAAATAAGTAAGTGAATAGAATATGATCATTAAATAAAACAGGGCTTATTTGACTATACAGGATATGTAGAATTTTACCCTATTTGTGAAATTCAGAAAACCATTTTGTATTATTTTCTTTTAGGCAGAATGGACGGCTCAGTGTTGAACACCATTTCAATTTATTATTGAGAATGGTATGTTTATTTCTTGAGTTAAATTAATCATAGTAAAGGTAGGATCAAGAAAAAATGAAAACAATATATGTATTTATATATCCAGTCCTTATTTAAATATTTCTTTTGACAATTGGAAATCTTAAGAAATAAATGTACAATTTCAATTTGAAACATTATTTTTTAAGCATTACTTGAGATTTTCAATATGGTTAAGTATGAAGTATGTTAATGTTACTTTCCTAGGGTACTTTTGTGATGATGCATCTTTAAATGAATTCTCTCATGGGTAATCTAATGAGTATGAATGATGCATCATATCCCACTCTTCACTCTCCTTCCACTGAGAGGAGTGCATTTCTGTCTTATTTCTATCAGCATACTCAGAAAATGAGGGAATGATGGATTATGTGTTGAACTGCCACCATACTGGTGGTGTGTGCATCTGCTCACGTTCAGGACACAAAACTTCCATGGAAGTTGGATGACTGTATCTGAGGAAATTGCACTGATCTCTGTCCTATTGCTCTGTATATTTGTTAAATAAATAAATAAAAAAGATCGTAAAGCACAGGTGCATGAAAACATGTCTATGGCTTTAAACAAAAGTCTTCAGCTCACTGTTTCCAGGAGACTGTCTGCTCCAATGCATCTTAGGGACCATTAAGTTCCTAAGAAAAATTTAATTCAAGTTTAGTTTTGCCACTTTTTTATATGTCTAGATGAATAATAAACATTCCATTCCTAAAAATTACCTCGACCACATTATCCTTAAATCTTAACTGCATCTTCCCTCATTACTCAACATGGCTTTCCTTGTTGCACGCTACCTGGGTCTTCCCTGCTCTTGTCTTAATTACAAATTTCAGTTTTCTTCTCCTTTAAGAAGGCTCCACTCAGCATACTTTCTTCATGGTGCAATGGTAACAAATGTGACCTCTCACCATTTTTTCTCTCGTCCTGTTTTTCACTTTTTATTTGCCTAATACATTTTCAACATATGGTCACATATGGCTTAAAATAAACCCTAGGCAGATTTTCATCCAACTTGTCTAATGGGAAATTTTCTGGAGCACAGACGTTATGTCTAAGCTCACACATGGAGAGGGGGGAGATTATAACTGTCCTGAAACAGGCTTGTTTGCTTCTTTGAAAGGTTTTTATATTTTTGCTGATTATGAGTGTGAACATAACCTGTATGTTTGTATGAATACAGCTATATGTATATGTTGTTGGGATGTTGTTTGTTTTTGTCATTTAACATATTTTTTTCTGATCTATGAAGGTTAACACATGTAGATCAATTCATTTGAATTGCTCTGTTATTCCATCTTTAAATATACTGATTTTATATATGGATTTCTCTATTGACGGACATTTATGAGATTTTTAAAATATTTTAGTGTAAGAGGAGCATCTTGTGAAAATGTTTTCTTCTTTATAATTTCTGGGGTTTCTGTAGTGTATATAAGGGAGATTCTGGGATAAAGAGCATGCACATCTTCAGTTGAACAAATACTTTTTAAATTCCAAAGTGAGGTACCAATTCATACTCCCGATAGCAGTTTTTGAAAATTCCTATATTTTAGAGACATAAGAAAACCATATTTTTCCACACACTTGATGTTCTCAGTAACTTCAAGTTAACTACACATCTGAATCTATTTCTGGAATTTCTATTATATTTCAATGGTCTGGTTTTTTTACCCAGAATTGGCACCCAGTTGAATATATCTTTATAATAAATACCAATTTCTGATAAGCTAAACACTGCTTTTACTCTTCCAAAAAATTTATTTCTACCCTTCACTCATTAATATGAATTTATTTCCATTTGGGACATTAAATAAGTTTAACGAAAATTAGAAAAACAATTCAGTGGGGGCGCTTGAGTGGCTCAGTCGGTTGACTGAGTCAGGTCATGATCTCATGGTTTGTGGGTTCGAGCCCCACGTTGGGCTCTGTGCTGACAGCTAGCTCAGAGCCTGGAGCCTGCCTTCAGATTCTGTGTCTCCCTCTCTCTCTGACCCTCCCCTGCTCACGCTCTCTCTCTCTCTCTCTCTCTCTCTCTCAAAAATAAATAAAACAAAAAAAAATACAATTCAGTGTCCTGATAAGGGTGCAATCATACTCTGAGAAAACAGTTATTTTTTATAAATATAACTGCAATGTCTCCTCTTCTATTTTTAAATAATCTTATTTATTCTCATTTACCATGTTTTTGATATGTTGGCTGTTAAGTTATTTTCATATTTTTCTCTGCTGGGTCAAGTTTCTTCAGAGATACTTTATAAGTTTTGCATTCTTGTCCCCTTGCCTTTTCTTTGCCTGAAATACCACCATTCTGGCATATTCTTCATTTCTTAAAAGCTTAAAGTTTACATAAAGCCACCATCAATTTTCTGCAAAGAACCTGATATACTATTAGAGAGTGACATTCCCTCCATCAGGTTCCTGGAGCATCTATTCCTCAGATGGAACGTATCAAGTTCTTGGACCACCCTATTGGACCCAGAGCTCCCTGGGGCTTCAAAAACTAAGTGCCTCCCTACTGTTTCCTACAGGCATGCACAGGTTCTCTAGTAAATTTCCTTACAGGCATCCAGTGTCTGCTCATTTCCTCCAGTTCAAGGGAATTCATCTTTGCAGAGTTAGCCCAGTTAATTTGCAGAGAACCTAGTGAGACAATTCTTTTTTTCCTCACGGATGGTGTTTTCTAAACATTAGTCACTTCTCACAGGCTTCATGATTTTTCCTTGAATTCATATACTACATATGCTGTGCGTTGAATATGATGTTTTAAATTGATTCACTATCTCTACTTAAACCTATTTTTAAAGAAAGATTTAAACTGATACAGTAAGTTGGAAACCAGTCTCACCTGCCAAAAGATATCAGGAAAATATGGCCATTTTCTTCTGCCAGAAGATGACAGAAAAGGTGACTACAATAGCAGCAAGGACAAAAAAAGAAGTTATTACATCTCAACTAGAGAGACACTGTTTAGCTGAAAATATCTCTAATTCCTTTTTTTTTTTTTTCCTTTTTGGAAAGGCGGCTAGAAATAAGTAATGTGCCTGCTAGCATAAAGAAGACTTTCTGATGCACTAAGAAAGCTTGGAAACAAATATAAACAAGAATAGATTTCTATTTATGTGAATCAAAGATGTTTCATGGCATGTTTCTTTACTATCCGAAATGACTACACTTGCCTTTGAAGACAGTAGTAAATTTCACATTAGGAGATGCACATTCATTTACTTTATTTGTTTATGGGTGCTAAAGACAGCGTAGTGTATATTTAAAGTATTTAAAATGTTTTGCATGTAATAGGCATTTAGTAAATATTTGTTGGGGAAGTAGTGTGATATAGTTAAGGAAATAAAAACAGCAAGAAAAAGCTTCCATAGCAGTCCGTAAACCTGAATCCAGAAATCAATGTTTTACTCATTTGCGGGACTTCGAGTCTGTTGACTTTTGGGTCTTTCAGATTATTAACTACTAAAATGGGACTTGTAAGAATGACATTGATTGAGTTAATTGTGTTTGTGAATAAACAGGGTAACCTATGGAAGAGCTGACTCAGTGCTTGGCCCACAGGCAGCATAGGGTGTAGCTGAGAAAATGAGTTCAGGGTTAGGAAGATGCTTCGTCTATTACTTGCCCTTACCCACTCTTGCCCCTATTAGCTCTCGGGGAAATTTCCTAACCTTTCTGGGCCTCATTTTCTTTACCTTATAAAAAAGGATAATAATAACAGCTTTCTTTTCGGGGTTGCAGTTAGAAGTGAATTAACTGGGCACTTGTGTCAGGCATATGATAATCTCTATGCTATCGTTTGCTGTTAAAATTATTATTAATTTTCTTTCTTCTCCTTGAATGAAGGATCATACAATGTTAAAACATTCTTTTTTTTTTTAACCGAAAAGGAATCTTTTCTCATTTTGTTATAGAAATTTTCAATTTGGGCAATTATGAAAAAAATAAATTGCTTCATTTTGTTCCCCATTTTTAGATTAAATAGGAACACTTAGCCTTTTAGTTTAGGAAAATAGCCAAACGCAAACAGGGCATTAACGTATGTGGTAAAGAGCACTAATGTACTGTTAAAAAGGCAATATTCGGCAGATGGCACTAAAACATGCATTAATTTCACCTTAGTACTGTATCATAGAAGTAACATAGTGAATAACCACTTTGTAGTTTATTATTAAATCTGTATAATGTTTCAAATGAATTTTGATATATGGATTTTCACTCATTCAAATAAAAATTTTAAAGTGTTTCAAATAATTAGGTGATATTTATTATTGCTTCTTTTCCTACCCACCCTAGCCTCCCTTTCCTAAAATACTATGTAGAATAATACATAAGTGAATAAACAAATAAGTAAATAAAATATGAAGGATCACCTTGGCTATTAATATATTCAGTTATTCTTAGAACTAGCAATTGACATGCTTTTAAACAATTTTTGTTTTGTATTCATCGAGTTAAACTCCCCATCTGTACTGTTTCTTGATTGTAAAATGGGTGTTTTCAAACCACTTAAATGCAATTTGCAAAGGTCATTAATTTATAATATGGCCAAGGCCTTTTCAGATCATCAGGTTGAGGTCTAAATTAAGTATCCTGGCCTGGAATATAGCTCTCCAGATCTCTGAAGAAAATGCAGCTTAAAAAAAATTGTGAAATGCAATCAAAAAACAGCTTATACGTTGGGGGAATCTGGAATCAAGTCTCTGTGCAAAGTTTGGAGAAAGCATTGGTTGCCACACTGAGGAGACAGGGATGGGAACACAGCAGTGAGCTCTGTGCAGCTGGCTGGCTCCCTGCCCCAAGGACAGGTATTCATAAGTGTAGGGGAGGAAAAAGAATTTTCCATCTACTCTTCTGAGTTCTTGGCTTAGGCCCCTGTAATAAAGGACAGATGAACAACAACAGCAACAAAACCCAACAGGCAGAAATTTATTAACATGTATGACTGACCTATACATAGGAGATAACCAGGGAAAAGCGAATAACCCAAAAGATGGCTTCGAATTCAGACTTAAATACCATTGTAATAGGGAAAGGGGATTGGAATAGGCGCCTCTTAGAGGACAGAAAATTATTTTTAAAAAAGTTGAATGGGCCCTTAGAAGAATAATAAATGGGAGGTGTGATCGTTTGTGGCAACGTGTGTCTGGGTGTGGCATCAACTTCTGTTCTCCTTTTATGTTAGAAGAGTCCATCCTCCCTCCTTGATGATACTCCCAGGGAGAGAATTTATGACAAGGTAGTTTCTTAGGAGGATCTGTCTTTAGGTAAATGAGAGGAGTTCAGTGAAAGTCTCTCCCTGCATTTGCTGGTTTTCAAATGTCTAAGCTCAGTGTATCTATATGCTAAGGTGGCGTATTTTGGTGTGGCATATTTTGCGATCCTTCATTGGAAAGAGTGAGTTCTTGGTTTGGTTACAGCAAAATTAATAAAACAATCCTTTATTTTTTTATTTTTTTAAATGTTTATTTTTATTATTGGGGGGGGTTGGGCAGAGAGAGAGGGAGAGAGAGGACCCAAAGCAGGCTCCCATGCGGAGATCAAACTCACAAAATGTGAGATTATGACCCGAGCCAAAATTGGATGCTTAACCAACTGAACCAACCAGACACCCCCAATAAATAATCTTTTAAATCGTTTTCTTTTATACCTGCGAAGATAAGGATCAATCTTATTATGCAAGGGAAGCATTTAGTTCCTTTCCTTTAGTCTCTGTAAAATTATTTTGTTACTGCATAGGGAGCCGTTTTTTCCATCACTCTGTTTTACTTTTATTCATTTCAAATATATTAAGCAATTGGAAGGTTTTTTTTTTCAATTCCAAATTACCAAATGAAAAAAAATGAAGGAAAAAAAGCACAATTTTCAAAAGCTAGGAGGCAGAGGGGGTTTGAAATTAAGTGGGTTCTACAACAAAGCCTCTCATGTTACTCAAATCACTATTTTTCACTTGTTTTCTAAAAATAATGGGGTATTAAGTTATGTTTCCAAATTCTATAGTATCCATTTTTCATCGTTTTGTGATTCTTTAATCAGTAAAAGCAAAAATAGCAATTTTTTCATAAATTCTAAAATTATATAATATTTTCATAGGAAATATATTCACTGGCATATGGTGGGATAAGGAAGGAAGAGCTCTAAGAATCAATACATATTTATATTTTAGATAAGTTACTATACATTGTGTTACTTAATCTTTATAATATGTTTCAAAGGAGGGTCAATTTACTGTCAATTTGTAAATAAGGAAATAAATGACTCAAATTCATGTTTAGAGTGACATAAATAGTGTATGGCAAGAACACTATCAAAAACTTAAAACTTCATGAAAGTCATCCTCTGACGTATTGAAGAACACACACCTCAGAAATGAAGGAAGAAGAACAAATGCATTTATTCAGATCTTTTTCAACATCTGCTCAGTGAATGACAGTATCATTGGACAAATGGCGGCCACAGAATGTTTATTCAATAAATGCTTTGCACACCTATTTTTCTACTTGAGTGAATTATAGCAATAAACAGCTAAAAGTCCCTGTCCTCCTATGGCTTCTATTCTAGAGGAAGTGCCCGAAACAAACAAACAAAAACAAACAAACAAACAAAAACAGATGAATATTTGATTTACTGCTTAGTGAAGAAAGGTTCTGTGAGGACAAATGGACCAGGGAGAGGGAAATAATGAAGATAGAGGGGTAAATTATGGTGTTTCATATGACATAGTTAAAGAATGCCTGGCTCAGAAAAAAATGAGATTTGAAAAGAAAACAAACTCCAGTGCTCTGTGGAACTCTGCCTCTCCTATTTCTCTGTCTTCACTTGACATTCAGTCTCTCTGATCCTGCCCCCGCTGCTAGACGCAGAATATGACGGTCAAGTTTTTTTCCTCTCTGTCTGAAATGCAGTTACCTTGATGGAGACATAGCTCCTCTCTTTATGTCCTTGTGGACATTACTCAATACTTGGGTTTCTGGGGCATCTGAGCGGCTCAGATGGTTGAGCTTCCGACTCTTGATTTTGGCTCAGGTCATGATCTCACCATTCATAGGTTGGAGCCCCGCTTGGGCTCTGTGCTGATGGTGTGGAGCCTGTTTTGGATTCTCTCTCCCTCTCTCTCTGCCCCTCTCCTGCTCACACACTCTTTCTCTCTCTCTCAAAATAAATAAATAAACTTAAAAAAAAAAGAAAAAAAAAAACAACTTGGGTTTCCACTGAGGCTTTAACAGGCTACCCTGTCTAAATGGCAACATACATTTCATTATCCTCCTTTCTTGCAGTATGTAGCTTCTCACTACTGTCTCACTTACTATATGTTTAATTTATTTTTGCTTGTTCTTTGTGCCCAGCTAGAGAATATAAATCCCATGAAGGCAAGAATAAGTGTTTGTCTTCTCTGCTGCATGGATAGAGTCTAGAAAGATGCCTTGTGTGCAGAAAGTGTTTAACTTTTTTTCAGTTATATAAATAAATCCAATAGTTATGCTTTGGGGATATGTTCCTTGAAACTAAGCAGTAGAGGCAAGAATTAAGGCAGGTAATCTTGTCATGGTATGGTAAATGCTGGCAATGAGAACTGATAAAGACATATGTGAAAAATATAAGATATAAAGGTAGAACTACATGTCCCCCAAAAAAGACATAGGATCTAAGCATCAATAACATTTTTAGTTTTTTTTTTGTTTTTAGCTATAATGACTTAAAATATTGTGCCGCTATCAATAGAATTAGGGACACAATGATGGCATTACAATTAGAGATATGTCTTTGAGGACTTTTGTTTCAAAAGCAGCCATTACCAGCCACAAGGTACAATTTAGTCCAATCAAGAACATGAAACAGGTACAACTTTGCCAACTCACAAATGGAATACATAGTTATGTATCTATATCTATCTATCTATCATCTATCTATCTATATATCTGGCATTTGATAATATTATTTTGAATTAGATATAATTCCACTCACTCTCACTGTACTCCCTAAATAGGTTTGTAATTGTCTGAATTATATGCTTTCTACATATATTCATGCATCCATAGAGTCAACGAATATTTATTGAATTATTTAATGAAGCTCATGGATGTAACAGTAATGTACTAAATAGTATCATTATGATTCTGAAAGTGCCCCCTTTTCTGAGTTAAAATAAAAATTAATTTGTTTTTATCTGTATCAACAAACTACCAGCACAATGCCTAGTGTGAAGTAAGTATTTAATAAAGGTGCCTATTAATGCTTTTGTATCATTTATAGCATACCTTACTGTGTTTGATGCTAAAGTGACTATCAAAAGTGTAAGAAAAGGAGCTTATAATCTTACTGTGAGTGTAAAGGAGGAAAAATAACATTTCCCCTACCCTATGAGTTCTTGGTTATGAAACTTGTAATAAAAAACAGATTAATAACAACAAAAAAAACCCCAGAAGTTTATTAACATGTATACCCCATGTATATGTGGGAGATACACAGGGAATAGTGAGTAACCCAAAGAGATAGTTTAGAATTCAGACTTAAACACCATCTTAATAGGGAAAGGGGAGTGGAATGTTTTCCCAAAGAAACGTAACCTTTTTTAGGAAAGATGAATGGACCCTTAGAAGAATAGATGGGAGATCTGATAGCTTGTGACCAAGGTGTCTGGGTGTGATGCTGACTTCTGTTCTCTCCTGTGACACAAGTCGATCTTCCCTGGTTGAGGAAGTACCTGGAAATGGCATTAATGGCAAGGGAGTTTCTTCTGGAGGGTCTCTCTTTAGGCAGATGAGAGTTATTCAGAGAAATCTTCCTGTACTATTTTCAAGTGCCTACAGCTACAAATAATCAGTATGTCAAAGTGGTCCATGTTGGGGTGGCATATTCTGCTACTTCTTCATAAGCTAAGACAAGAAACAACCATAAAACAATAGAAAAGAGAGTGCAACATATATATCCTCCACAAGGCTCGTCAGGTAACAACAGCTAGTCAATAATCTTAGTTTCTTAACACTAGAACTGGAAAAGAAAAAAACTGGTTTGTAGAATGTAAAACAAAAGGAGATCGTGCCACTAGTTTGCTTCTATCTTCATTGTCCACCTATGGTGGAAAGTCATCTTATATTCATGACCTATACGTGTGCCCATCCAAGACGAGAATGAGTAATGATGGACAAAGTGTTCATCTCTTCTGGCCCATGTTCTCTATATGGCCCCTCCTGAGATTCACCAGGGAGAGAGTTGTAAGATCAGGGGCAGGCCTCAGGGGGCCCCCTCTCCTGCACTGATGGAGATACCTTCTCATATAGGCGCCACTTCATAATGACTTTTCAGGCTTCTTTTTATGTCCCTCCTTGTCATTGGATGTTGAGGTGGTCCGCATTTCCTCTCTGCCCCCAACTTGTTACATCAAAAGTATGCCTTGCCTTTTATTTTCCTTTTAAAACCTCAACAATTCAGAGAGTTGAAGTCCGATTATTGGCCCAGCTGCTTGGCCTTTATTTAGGCAGTCAAGATTAAGTTATGCTAGGAATAAAAAACTTGTTTTTGTTAGATTATATTGATGCTTAAAAGGTCGTCTGTGTTGGATTCATTTAAAGCAGAACATTCTAAAACAAAACATACTTGTAATAAATGTCTTCTTTTTCTTATCACCAAAACTGAGAAAACCCTAAGCAGAACACTTTTCTTAAGAGTTATAACATTTTATATCAAAACAGTGGCACCTGGGTGACTCCGTCGGTTGAGCTTCCCACTTTGGCTCAGGTCATGATCTCACGGTTAGTGAGTTCGAGCCCCGCGTCGGGTTCTGTGCTGACAGCTCAGAGCCTGGAGCCTGCTTTGAATTCTGTGTCTCCCTCTCTGTCTGTCCTCCCCCACTCACACTCTGTCTCTTTCTCTCTCAAAAATAATAAAGTAAAAAAAAAATTTTTAAAGAAAATTTTATATCAAAACAAATTTGACTAAAATACATATACTTTAATCTGGTAAAATGTAACTGAAGTTGTAAAAGTGGGGAAAAAGACTTTCAAGGGAATATTTTGATATTGATGTGCAGATGGTTCATAAACCCTGGTGCTTTCCAATCAGTCATCAAGGCCATGGAAGCCATACTTTATTTTCCTTAATTCTGATTTTGTTTTTCTGTGTATTGTTAGAATACAGATCAGTAACCCTTACTCTTTTTCTGATTCTCTTACTATTCTTTAAACATGATTTCCTATTGATTTAAGTAGTGTGGCTCTGCACTTTCCCACTTAAAGCCCCCAGCCATGTTTCTGGTGAAGTTTTCCTTAAAGTTTTTCCTCTTTCTCCTTCTATGTGTGTGTGGAAATGCTTGCCAGCAGCCTCCTCATGCTTGCTAATCTTAATGTCAGTGGTGCTCATGACTGTCTATGTTGTTCTAGCCCTCAGTGTTTATATAGCTCTGAGTAAGCAAAAGATTTTTCGGCCTCTTTCACAATTGTTTTAATGGCTAAGTTTTTATTATTGTTTATTATTATTAAACCATGAGGGCATCTGAGAATTGAGTTACTTTGGTGTTAGCAACCTAAATCTAAGTGTGTGCCTCAATAAATGTCAAAGGCTGTGAATTTTCAGCCGATTAGATACTGAAGAACTTTTTCCTATACAAAAGCATATAATTTCAGGATGCATAAAGTATGTCAACTAAACTAGAAATGACTATTAGGTCACTGAAAAATCTCTCTTTACATGGCCACATTTTTATAGAACTTTTATTCATCTGGGAATGTGTTTCTCTTTTAATGTCTATTCAGGTTTCTTTTTTTCAGTCAGACTTGGCTAAAATGCTCTTCTGTTTCCTATCTCAAGAGGCAGCCCATTGGACTCAGATATCTTTCATCATTCTTGAAATTCAGTTGCTGGCTGCCTCTTTTCCAGGCTGTAAAAACTGACTACAGCATTTTCCATAAACCAACTGGAAAAGAAAAAGCCATTCCAAATGGACATTTTTCTTAAATGGCAAAATTTAACTACTACCAGGTTGGAAAATGCCTTCGAGAATTAAGTGTCATAGATAGGGAGACGTTTAAATGGCCATGGTAAGTGGACTTTACTGTATTGTTTTCAATCTCTCTGAACATTAGTAGCTGTTTAGAGACTCATTTTCTGGGAACAAAATAAAATGCCTTTCTGCTTTGTAAAGTTCAAAACATATAATTTGAACACTTCAAACATTTTATCCTTAAATGAGATTTTGATCATATCTTTGAAAATTAATTCCAATATAAATACTCATATAGCCCTTATGTAGGTGACCACTAGCTAAGAGGTAGAAAATAAAGTTTTAAAATGAGTATTTTTACCATTTAAAATGAAAAGGGCACTTTAACATCCTACTTTCCTACTCCCATATTGCTCTTATATAAGTAATGTAATATTCATTTGAGAGCTGAGGAAACTGGGGCAGAGAAAGGCTAAGTGACTTGCCCTCAGACGCACAGAATAGAATGGCCAGGCTGGGATTGCAATTCGGCACATAAATCTGACACTTCATTTGGTTGATTGTCCTCTATCCCTTGTCTGAGCAAATAACAGACAGTTGTAGTGTTAAATCTAACATGATAAACACTTAATGAACAGTGACACCAACATGATTTACCACTTCTTCTAGAATATAAGCTATTCCCATTGAGCAGGTTAATAGGTTTTGGAACCAAGATTCAACTTTTATGGTTACAAGGCTGTTGCTTATTGCTATTGACTATACCAAATACCCGCTCCATAATCAGAAATTAAAAGCAATTTCCCAAATTATCCAGCTTACTTTCCAGGAGACATTTGTTTTATATTCATATTTTCCATAACAGGGAATACAGGGGACAGGGCTGAGCAGAAATTAGATGCTAATTTTATATTTTGATTTTAAGGAATCACATTAGTGAGTGAGATAAACAAATAATTTGCCATTTCCTTCCAGTCCGTGTGCTTACATCTCTGCATTATATCCAGTATTTATGTGAGTAGTATTATAAAACTGTCCAATATGATTTTTAAAAAAACAGTTATATCAGATATATCACTTCCAATGTAAAATTGCGTTCTCTTTTGAGCTGTATTTTCAAATTGACAATTTAGCGGCAGAATCTGGACTGGAGATAAGGAGTTCTCAATACCTGCACTTCAACTAACTTTCCAAAGTCCTCAAGCATTTGTGCAAAGTTTGAGAGTCCTTTCTCTACTTTTGGTAAAACTCAGATTTTAAAAAGCTTTGTTGCACAACTTACCTCCATGCTTCTCAGTTCTTATGGCCATTTTTAAGCTGTTCAGACTCCCTCTTGTTTAGGGTCATGAGGACACAAACATGTAGTGGGGTCACTTGGTCATCCTTTCAGACAATATTTCTCCCTTACAAGATATAAAACAGGGCGTCCCATCAATAGCTTTTATTCTACCCTTGATTTAACCAACACCAATTTAAAACAATTACCTTATGCATTGTACTCTCCCTTAACATCTTTTCTCCCTCTTTCCTCATAAATATTGGCAGAGGTCACATGTTGTTTAGCCTTTCCTTTCTATCCAGAAAGATGCCAGGTCTAACAGAGGCCCTCCTGTTTCCACTCCCCAGTTTTAGAAAATAAATAATAAAACCTCACTGAAAGAGGGCGAAGGCTATTGTGGTTGGCAGGAAAATATTTCTACATATATACATACATTCTAGGTCCCACACAGTGAAATCCAAATGGAGCAAGTTTGTGGTCATGGGGCTTTTGAAGAAGTGTTCTGTGAAGGAAGGAAGTGGGTCTTTGTGCCACATGTCCCCAATCCAGGTACCTGTGGACTTGAACCACAACACAGCCCCTTTCAGTTTTGCATATGCTGATGTAAGTCTGAATACTAGGGTAATAGGACCAAGAACTATTCTCATTGGATTAAGCTAACTGTAACGTGTGTCTGTCATCCACATTTTCTGGAGCCTAGCTTGGCTCATCTTCTGTCTTTGTCACTAGTTTTTCAACCACCACCTTACTGAGAATGCACAGCTCATCTCTGGATCTCAGTTTTGTCACCTCAACTATTGGCCCTATGTTAAATGTCCTCATTTCTTTTCCATTCTTTAGCTCATATCCTGCGCGTAGACGTGGACTGGACCCTAATTAATACTCCAACACCGGACTCTAGACTCTCATATGAAATCCCTTTTCTTTGCTTTTCTTTCCCCTCAAAAAATGATCTGTGCTTACTTTCTCCACTTCCTCATTTTCGGTCTTCTCTTTAGCACAAGATCTCTTTGAACTCTCTCCGTAGATTTTCATCATTTTGGCTCCATGTCAGAAGTCACTTCCTTTGTGAGGTTTCTCTTTTCACCACTAAGATCTTTCTGTCACTTTTAAAGGAGTCTCCTCCAATATATCACCATGCCTATTATCTTCATAGCATCTATCACTATTTAAGATTATATTATTATATATCTATTATAGTATTGTATTTCTCTTATTGTCATCCCCTTCTGTGAGGCAAGGGAATAATAGCAAATGGTCTCTGCTACTCTCGTTAATTTCTCTCACATTCCATCCAGCTCAGTAGACTTCATCAGAATTCCCCAGAGCTAGATTATTAGTGATGAACCATGGTTAGGTCAGTCCATATTAATTCATTCTTGTCTAGTTTATATATATATTATGTTATTAAATTTACTGAACATTTTGTTATTTTTAACCCTTTCTGAAAACCAGATTTTCTACACTTTTGAAGAAAATTTTTGAAAAATTCACAAGGTCTAATTCTGTTTGCCAATGCATCTTTCATTTAACCTCATAAAATCATGCTGGACATTTTATTCATATTATTAGGATTTTGAAAGTTTGTTTCTTTGTAAATAAAGTCAAAAGTACAAATTTAAATAAGTCCTTTCCTGAATTACAGGCCGACTCAAGGAAGTGCATTTACCTTAATGTGAATGCTGATAGCTATATTGATCCAAGAAGACTGAAGACTTCCTTGGTATTAACTAAGGAAAGACTGGGTCTTAAAAGTTATTTGATCCTAATAAATGTTTTGTAGATATGAAATATAGTATGAAAAACTAAGATGAAAAAGGTCCTAATTACTTTAAGTAGCCAGGAGGAGTGTACACAACTTGAAAACCAAAAGGATTGCAAAGAACATACTGCAACATAGGATGTTGAATTCATCTTGCAGAGGAAGGTAGAGAAGAATAAGCAAGAGTGACACCTCAGTGCAGTGATGTTTTCTCTCAGGAAATCATGATCATCTCTCTTAGGAAATCCATTTTACTGATCTGAGAAAATAAGTATCTCTGCAAGCATACATTTGTTTGATAGATTACTTTAGAATGATGATATCATTTCGTGAAACAGTTTTCTGTTTTGTTTATAGAATTCTCAGAATGCCTGGGAACCAAGATATTTCAGAATATTTTTGATACTTGAAAATGGATCAACATTTAACATTTGAGACAAAGGCTGTAAAAGTTTCAAATTTAGGATAAGTTTGCTAGGATAGGACATTGTTATTCTCCTTTGCTAGCACTACTACTGTAATGTGACAGCTACTGAAAAGTTTTGTGATCTTAAAAAAACACTTAGGTCTGTGAAGTTTAAGAAAAAATGAAACGTTGTTGTTTAATGTTTACTCATTTATTGAGAGAGAGAGAGAGAGAGAGAGAGAGAGAGAGAGAGAGAGCGCCAGAGCCTGCGTGTGAGAGTGGAGGAGGGGCAGAGAGACAGGAAGAGATAGAATCGCAAGCAGGCTCTGTACTGTCAGCTCAGAGCCTGAGGCAGGGCTTAATTGCACAAACTCTGAGATCATGATCTGAGTGGAAACCAAGAGTCAGACACTTACCCAACTGTATACTTTATATCATGAAATACTTTTCTCTTGGTTATCTAGTATTAGCATTTCTAATTCATTTAAAATTACGACTTAACGTATACAAGGATATTTACTATATGAAGCATAATACTCTTCATTAAAAAATAAAGCAAAATGTTTAACATTGTATCAATATAAGTTCAAGTTATAGCTCTGAAATTAAAACAAATTGGGAAAAGGCCAACAAAATTTTTGGATATTAGCATTTACAATATACAGTTCCACATTTTACGTAGAGTAGGATTGGTTCAATGAACAGTGTAATTTAGACTCTTATGTTACATATTTTATATAACATATATGGGCATCCCTCAGATATGTTGCAGGTTCCATTCCAGACCATCACAATAAAGCAAGTATTTTGATAAAGGGAATCAAATAAAATTTTTGGTTTCCCAGTGCATTTAAAAGTTATGCTTATACTACTATATCATAGTCTATTTTTTATTAACTTTATAATTTATTGTCAGGTTGTTTCCATATAACACCCAGTGCTCTTCCCCACAAGTGACCTCCACCATGACCATCACCCCCCTTCCTCTTCCCCCCTCCCCCTTCCGCCCTCAGTTTGTTTTCAGTATTCAAGAGTCTCTCATGATTTGCCTCCCTCCCTCTCCCTCTTTTTCCTCCTTCCCCTCCCCATGGTACTCTGTTAGGATTCTCCTGTTAGACCTATGAGTGAAAAGATATGGTATCTGTCCTTTTCCGCCTGACTTATTTCGCTTAGCATGACACCCTCGAGGTCCATCCACTTTGCTATGAATGGCCAGATTTCATTTTTTTCATTGCCATGTAGTATTCCATTGCATAGATGAACCACATCTTCCTAATCCATGCATCAGTTGATGGACACTTAGGCTCTTTCCATGATTAGGCTATTGTCGAAAGTGCCTCTACGAACATTGGGGTACATGTGCCCCTATGCATCAGCATTTCTGTATCCCTTGGGTAAATCCCCAACAGTACTATTGCTAGGTCATAGGGGAGTTTTGTTGATAGTTTTTTGAGGAACCTCCACACTGTTTTCCAGAGCGGCCGTACCAGTTTACATTCCCACCAACCGTGTAGGAGGGTACCCGTTTCTCCACATTCTCGTCAGCATCTATAGACTCTTGAGTTGTTCATTTTAGCCACTCTGACTGGCGTGAGATGGTATCTCAGTGTGGTTTTGATTTGTATTTCCCTGATGATGAGTGATGCTGAGCATCGTTTCATGTGTTTGTTGGCCATCTGGATGACCTCTTTGGAGAAGTGTCTCTTCATGTCTTTTGCCCATTTCTTCACTGGACTGTTTGTTTTTTGGGTGTGGAGTTTGGTGAGTACTTTGTAGATTTTATATACTAGCCCTTTATCCGATATGTCATTTGCCACTATCTTTTCCCTGTCCGTCGGTTGCCTATTCATTTTCTTGATTGTTTCCTTTGCAGTGCAGAAGCTTTTT
>CM053567.1:22249735-22277225 GCA_028646485.1 Cryptoprocta ferox
CTGCCCGTCCTCCAATTTCCAGTTCACAATCACTCACTCAGGCATCTTTGAGGTTGTCCTCTTTCTGGCGTCTGTTTCTTCTCTTCCCCCACTTGCAAATCAGCGTATTCTCCCTTCAGTCCTTCTCAGTTCAATCGATGCGGGTGGGCACAGACTACAGAGCTCCCTGCTTCTTCCGCCATCTTGCCCCCATGTATATTGTAGTCTATTAAGTGTTCATTAACATTATGTCTAAGAGAACAAGGTACATACCTCAGTAAAAAATACTTTATTGCTAAAATATGCTAAACATCATCTGAGCTTACACTGAGTTGTGATTTTTTAAAAAATTTTTCTTAGCATTTATTTTTTGAGAGACAGAGAGAGACAGATCATGAGCAGGGGAGGGGCAGAGAGAGAGGGACACACAGAATCGGAAGCAGGCTCCAGGCTCTGAGCTGCCAGCACAGAGCCCAATGCAGGGCTTGAACCCATGAACTGTGAGATCATGACGTGAGCCGAAGTCGGACGCTCAACTGACTGAGCCACTCAGGCGCCCCTGTGAACTTTTTGCTGGTGAAGCATCTTAAAGGTTGATGGCAGCTGACTGCTAGTCGTGGTGGTTGCTGAAGGCTAGGGTAGCTGTGGCAATTTCTTAAAATAAGGCAACACTGAATATTGTTACATCAGTTGACTCTTCCTTTCACAAATGATTTCTCTGTAGCATGCAACACTATTTGATAGCACTTTAGCCACAGTAAAACTTCTTTCAAAATTAGAGTTGATCTTCACACACCCTGCTACTGCTCTATCAACTAAGTGTATGGAATATTCTAATTCTTTTGTCATCACTTCAACAGTCTTCAGAGCATCTTCACCAGGAATAGATTCCATCTCAAGAAACCACTTTCTTTGTTCATCCATAAGCATGAGAAGCAACCCCTCATTTGTTCCAGTTTGATCATGAGATTGCAGGGATTCAGTCCCTGAACGAATCCTCATTCTCTTGCTGTTTCCACTGCATCGGCAGTTTCTTCCTCCACTGTAGGCTGGAACTTCTCAAGGTCATCCAGGGGAGTTGGAAGCCACCTCTTCCAAGCTCCTGTTTGTGTTGATATTTTGAACTCTTCTCATGAATCCTGAATGTTCTTAATGGCATTTAGAATAGTGAATCCTTTCTGGGTTTTCAATTTCTTTTGCCCAGATCCATCAGAAGAATCACTATCTATGGCATCTAGCCTTATGAAATATATTTCTAATTGGAAGTCAGAATTATTCATTGATCCATGGACTGCAGAATGGATCAGGCATGAAAACAATATTAATTGGTTGTACACATCTTCATCAGAACACTTGGATGACCAAGAGTATTGGCAATGAGTAGTAATATTTAGAAAATAATCTTTCCATGAGCAATAGTTCTCAACAGTAGACTTAAAATAGTCCCTAAACCATGTTGTAAACAGATATGCCATCATCCAGCCTTTGTTGTTCAATTTGTAGAGCATTTGCAGAGTGGATTTAATATAATTCTTTAGGGCCCTAGGAATTTTGGAATGGTAAATGAGCATTGGTTTCAACTTGAAGTCATCAGCTGCATTAGTCCCTGACAGAGGAGTCCTTTGCAGCTTTTGAAACCAGGCTTTGACTTCTCCTCTCTAGATGTGAAAGTCCTAGATGGTATCTTCTTCCAGTAGAAGCTTATTCCATCTGCACTGAAAATCTTTAGTTGAGTGTAGCCGCCTTCATGTATTATCTTAGGCCTGGATAACTTGCTGCAGCTTCTCCATCAGCTGTTCACCTTGCAGGCTTTTGTTTTGGGAAATGGCTTTTTTATTTACATCCCATGACCCAGCCTCTGCTAGCTCCAGCTTTTCTTCTGCAGATTCCTCATTTCTCTCAGCCCTCATATAACTGAAGGGAGTTAGGGCCTTGATCTGGATTAGGCTATGGCTCAAAGGAATGTTGTGGCTGGTTTGATTTTTTTTTTTTTTTAACTAAACCACTAAGATTTTCTCCATTATCAGTAATAAGGTTGTTTTGCATTCTTATCCCTCATGTGTTTGCGGGAGTAGCACTTTCCATTTCCCTCAAGAACTGTTTCTTTGTATTCACATCTTGGCTAACTGACCCAAGAAAAAAAGCCTTTGTCACTAAACTTAATCATGTCTAGCTTTTGATTTAAAGTGAGACATGCAACTCTTCCTTTCACTTGAACACTTAGAGGCCATTGCAGTGTTTTTTGTTTGTTTGCTAAGTTTTTATTTCAATTCCAGTTAGTTAACATCCAGCGTAGTATCAGTTTCAGGTGTATAATACAGTGATTCAACACTTCCATACAATATCTTGTGTTCATCACAAGTCATTGTAGGGTTTTTAATCAGCCTAATTTCAGTATTGTTGTGTCTCGGGTAAAAGGCAGGCCTGAAGCGAAGGAGAGAGAGAGGGAATGGCCACTTGGTGGACCAGTCAGAATACACGATTATCAATTAAGTCATCATCTTATATGGGTGTGGTTCATGGTGCCAAAATAATTGTTAGTAACAAGATCACTGGTCACAGATCACTATAGCAAATATAATAATTGTAATGAAAGTTTGAAATATTGTGAGAATTACTAAAATGTGACATACAGATTCAAAATGAACAAATGCTGTTGGAAAAAGCACTGATTGACTTACTTACCCCAGCGTTGCCACAAACCTTCAATTTGCCAGTAACACAGAATCTGCAAAGCACAATACAGTGAAGCCCCATGCAATGTGATATGCCTGTATTTTATATACAGGTTGGTATATAAATTGACTGGTAATTGTAATTCTTCATTGATGCTGTTTTTAGTTTGGTATATTTATTCAGCATTATTTCTGTTGTATTAATTGTTTAATGGACATGCACAATAAGAGAAATCTGACGAGGGGTGCCTGAGTGGCTCAGTCGGTTGGGCATCTGACTTTGGCTCAGGTCATGATCTCACAGTTGGTGGCTTCGAGCCCCACGTCAGGGTCTGGGTTGCATGCTTGCTCAGAGACTGGAGCCTGCTTCAGATTCTGTATCTCCTTCTCCGACCCTCCCCTCTCATGCTTTGTCTCATTCTATCTCTCAAAAAATAAATAAATGTAAAAAAAAAAAAAAAAGAGAGAGAGAAATCTGGCGAAACCTAAAGAGAAAAACACTAACCTACAAAAACTTATTGCTTTGGAGAAAACTGTATTTTATACAAATTATTTTTTTTATCCTTCAGATAATAAATGTGTTATTCTAAAAATTGTATACCTAGTACATATTCTTTGACCTTTCTTAACCATACTTCTTGGTTGTATCAGGCAGAAAATAACATATCAGCTTTTTGAAAGAATTAACTTCAAACCTAAATTTATACATGACCAAGGAATACCACCTCCTCTTTTCTACAACGGACTTCTGCATGTATCAGTTTGGTATATAACATTATATAATAGGATAGTACAGTGTAGTGTTTTGTGTTTTTTACAGATCAATTTTACTTTAAGAACTCATTGAAATACAACTAAAATAAATAACCAACAAAGTTCTAAGTAAAAGCATTAACCAAATAGCAAAGCTATATAATTATAAATGAAAGTGTATTTTCTTCCCATAGGTTCTTTCAAATGACTTACATTTTATTAAAACATATACACTGAGCCACTGATACCCTGCATTTCTAGATAAAGGTGTAAAAATGTCTTGAGATACAGTTGGCCTCTGTCCCCCAAAATGGGTGACACTTATTCCAAGAGTAACTGAGATGTGCATCGAATTTTAGGTTATAGACACCTGGGAGTGGAGATGTGCCATGGTCAGACACTCTCAAGAGAAAAGTTTACCGTTAGAATTGGGCAAATCTGACTGAAAATAATATACATCTTAGAAATACCCCAGTTAGGTGCACAGCTCTAAAACGCAGCATCGATGATGTGATAGGAGGCATTTTGTAAGATTTTAATCCATTTTAATTTAATTATTTAATTTTAATTACACAGCAATAGTTTTTTGAAAACTTACTACCTATTTGTAGGTATGTTGTGTCTTTTGATTTAAAAAAATTGGTTTTAGTTTTGAATACTTCTTTTCTTTCTTTCTTTTTTTTCTTTCTTCTTTTTTCAGATGACTCGAGAACAATACATACTAGCGACACAACAAAACAACCTACCGCGGGCTGAGAATGCACAACTTTACCCAGTGGGGATTTACGGATGGCGAAAGAGGTGCTTATACTTCTTTGTCCTTCTGCTGTTGGTTACCATGATAGTTAACTTAGCCATGACAATATGGATATTGAAAGTGATGAATTTCACCGTGGTAAGTACCACCATGATTTTATACTTCCTGCTTTTGGTTCAAAGATGATACAGCACTGTTATTTTTATTTTTTAGTTGAAAGTTATTTATCTTAATCTTAACAGTACATGTCTTGAAATTCCAAAATCTGTCATGTATTATTTTAAGACCGCATTCAGTATGTATTCATGACACATGTATGATATTACTACCTGCCATTTAAGTCTGGGAAATTGAGAGCATGAGATAGTACAGGACACGATTCATTAGCAAGTTAGAAAACTTTTAACCTATAAGCTTGAACTATTGCTTACTAAACCTGGTAATGTAGGAAATGAGTTGTTTTTTAGAGATGATATTTCATATTAAAATTAATATTAGATAACACAAGTACCTTTAAAATACTTTGCACAGAGTATTTACCTCCCTCTCTGTGCTTTCTGTACAACATACTGCATGATCAAATCTAAACCCTGGAATTTCTCCTGGGCCACATGGACTAATATCTATAATTGTCACCAAATGGTGATCTCATTTTATTTGGAGCCCAGGCATGGTCAATATAACACCAGAAATTAAACCACTCTTTCATGAAAAGTAATAATATAAAATAATTGTATAACTCATTGATGAATTTTGCTTTAATGTACTGAATATGTACAATAAACCTATGAGCATGACTTATCTGGGAAAAATTAGCTGCTTCAGCAAAGTCTAGTTTAGCTCACTTTATATTTTCTGGGTAAATTCTTAAATTTCTCGACTCTGCCTTTAAAGCTTTCTGCCTTTGCTTAAAGACCTCACATATCTTCACATGTAAGCAGGTGTCTTACACTTGCCGACCAGACTGCTATTATTCTTTAGAACTCTGTGTCCTCAGGGGCAAATATAAAGCTGGCTGTTTAACTTCACTGATCTTTGTGTACTGGCTGTTGCTGCCACTTTTTTTTTTTTTTTTAACTCTACAGTGTATTGATTTAGCAAGACTAGTTTCTTTCTGAGTTCACTAACATGTAATTCTAACTTGAAACAGAATCTCAGAAGGGAAAATGAGCCCCGCATCTGTCCATAGTGTAGGACACTGCCGTGTGTGCAAGGACCCTGGGAGAGCAGGTGGCCTAACCTTCCAGAGAGGAAAAACTATAACTGCGCAAATCATGATAGAAGAGCATATGCTCACGGAGAAAAATGAGCTGAGCAAGGGTTCCATTTCTCTGATACAGTGCAAATTTTGAAGGGTATTCATCAAAAAAAAATATGAAAGACAAAAGTTGAGCAGAACTCAGTATGTTTTTGGATTAGAGAAAATGACTGTATCCTAGCAATGGACATGTGTTCAGGGTCATTGATCAAGGTCTGTGAGCCTGTGGGTGGCTAGATGTGGAACTGGGGCCTACAAGGCAAATTATTGCTTTAAGAGACTCTCTGGTAGTACTTTGTCCCAAGAGTTGGCTCAGTGTCCCCCTCCCCCACAACTGGGAATATTTTGGCATAGATTATACCAATTCTACTCCTAGTCTTTCTGTTCTGAGCTCTGCTCCTGCCTTCCCTTACTAATGTCTGTGCTTCATTAATGATTCATTTACCACATATCAGAGGCAATGTGTATACCCCTGAAGTTTCATTTATGTGGTTTTGACTATCAGCCAAATTAGCAGTTGGTGACAGCAATTTCTTCAACCTCATTTTTCTTAACAAAAGAAAACAAACAAAAATCACTTTGAAAGAAATAAATAGTATAACTTTCTCCAGTATTTGAAATTTCAAGCGTTTGGTCAACTCTTCCCAAGAGTATCTTTTTAAAAACTTATGAAAGTTGTGGTCAACTCTGTCACTTCAGCAGTCTTGTTTCTATCCAGTGACCAGGCCTTGGGAGTTTTCAGATTTAAGCCCTGTATATTTCTCAGGCATATTTAAATTAATTAAGAAAATAAACTTAAATGCATAATTACATGGCTGCATGGATCAGGCTTCCAATACCTTGCCTCATGCTGAGGTCAAGGCTGGAGAAGCCATTCAAGGGAAATAATTGAAACAATCACCTTTGTCCTCAGTATCTGTGCAGGCCTCAGGGGTTCTGTCACCTGTGGTGCTATCTAATTTGAACCTCAGCTGGCCACAATGTATGTCAACATATTCCTGGGGATAATGAAAAGGAGTTTATTTTCATAAGAGTTTTGGTACTTATTTATTTATTTATTTATTTATTTAATTTGAGGTCTTTTTCTTTCTTTCTTTCTTCCTTTCATTTTCTTTCTTTCATTCTTTCTTTCTTATCACAATGATACTTTTTAATAATCAAAATAGAAGGCTATGTTTTCTTCAGCCATGTAAGACATTTGTATATAAGTGAAATAAATGGAAACATGAAGTAATTATTGAGTCAAGATCATCTTTATAAGGTAATATATTCTGCATCTCAGTATAGTAATTCATAATTGCCCAGTGAAATTCTGAATTACCTAAATAGTTGCTGAGTTGAGCCGTTCTGAATACTACAGACCAGATTAAGTTGTATGAATTTGAAAAGTGTGAAATACTTTGTAATCCTCTTACATTAGAGCAGTAACAAAATCAATTTTATGTTTTCACTGGTACATTATGATTCTATCTATCTCTAGAGTTAATACCTGCCACCATTTGCCGTACTATCATAAGAAGTAGTAAATGATGTAGAAATTGTTTGGGAGTATTATTGATTTACACAAAACGTATTTCTCTTTTATTATAACTGTTTCCATACAATCCATGGAAATATGTGGCTGTTAACATCTTTTATTTCAGCAAACTGGGTACGTTTTTGTTGTTAAAATATTGTAGGGTTTTTTTCTTTTCTTTTTTTTTCTTTCTTTCTTTCTTTTTTTTTTTTTTTTTTTTTTTTGTTTGCACAGCAAGGGTAGCTGCTAACCTGTTTCATGATGCTTCTTGGAGTCCATCATGCTGACTAGTATTACACATGATCCGTACGGTTGATATGACCTTATTCTGTTTCTTAGTTTGTGGAAAATAAGATCACACAGCTATTGAGATACCCAGGTGCAGAGAATGAAGAAAAAGGAAATTAGTTTTTACTACAGAGTGAAAGGCCTAGGATAGATATACACCACCATTTCCTGTCTGTGAGAGTTGATAAGTGTAGGAATGACTTGAAGAAGGAGACTGTGAAACTTCATTCTCTCAAGATCAGTATAAACCAATTACGTGTTTTCGTTGTTGGTTGGTTGGTTGGTTCATTGGTATAATAGCTATGTGGTTCCATATAAATGGACTAGTTTAGAAGATCTATCAAATCTCGGCATCCTGCTAAGACACCATTCTTTTCTTGGTTCAAGTGCTCATCCTAAGTAACTTTGTTCTATATTTGAAAATTGAAAATTAATATACTAAAAATATTCATTTTGACCATGGGTACCAAGTAAATGTTGGTGGCCTCAACTGCAACTTCATTTGATTGGCTATATTAACTAGCCATCAAAAGGCGAATGGAAACATAAATGCCATTTATTAAGCAAAGAGGATCAGGAAAGTCATGAATGTTGTGACTGAAAACTCATGAATACCCAGGTATGGGTAATAATTAAAAACAATCAATCACTTGAACAAATTGGAAAAAAAAAAAAACTTGTATGATCAGTGGGATGAATGTTAGCTGAAAGGAGATCTCACAAGAAGTAGGCCGAGTATCATAGTCTTTTAGGATTAAAAAGGAACTGAGAGATTTTTAGTTCAGCCATCCACACACTATTAGGGGTCACTCTATGTAGTCCTTCAGTTTGTCACTCAGCATCTGCTTAAATCCTCCTTTGGATAAACAGACCATCCCGTTAAATCACTGAGTAGCTGTACTGCTAATTAACATCTTGATATTTTGTTGCAGTCTCTCCATATATTACTCCAATCATGGGAAGCTGGTTCCGTTCTTTCAAACTGACATGAATTTATTATTTTATCAAGACCAGAGTTCTAATAGACGCATGCACATGCATACATGTGTACGTACACAAATACACACATATGGACATATACATATACAAATACACATACAGTATACACATACATATTCACATCTAAGATATATTTTCTACATAGATAAATATTCTCTATCTCTACTAAAAATAGATATACATTATCTCTATGTAGTATATATTTTTTCTTTTAATATCTAAACAGCAAAATAAGTGGGATAAATTCTATGCAATAACTTTGTTTTCTTTAGCTGCCATTTGCCCTTATTTCAAACATTATCTCTACTACATTATTATCATTATATGTTTATAAGACTGTCAACCTTTTGAAGATATCTTTCGGTTAATGGCCATTGGCCAGAGAGTCACCGATATCTTTTATCATATTGTCTTTTCTTTTAGCGTACCTTTCTAAAGTTAAGAGAAAGTGCATGTATCGCTGTATTCAGTTTTCTGCTCTCTATTGTTTTTATAGCCAAAAACTCTAAAAGATAATTTGGGAAATATGAAACAATATACATTTGCTAAGTCTCCAATCCTGTGCTCTACTACCTTGGTAAATGAAGTGTCACATATTCCCATTTCACTCGTGTAACTATTCTTTTTTTTTTTTCAACGTCATCATTACCCCAGGGGCATATCATCCATAGCCATTATTGATATACCTAAGATGGCTAAAGTACATTTGCATTATACTATCATTTGTTAGTGTGTCCATCACCAAACTTGTTACTCCATAGTTTTCTTCATTTTACTCTTCAATGGGACCATTGGGTCAGAATAAACTTTTCCATCTCTGTATTTCTAGCCAGATCTTATATTTATCAAAGCTGTGTCCCCACACCAAATGTATTTTATTTCTTACTCAGAATCTATGGACATGTACAAGATATGTGGGAAGCTTAAATATGAAATATGAAATTGGTGTTTCATTGCTTTTTTCTTCTCTCCTTACCATGCTTCTCACAGATTGTTTCTCTGTATATGAATATGTTTATTGTGTGTTTTTTCTTCCCCACAGACAGAATATAAGCTTCATAGGGCTCACGATTTTTGACCCTTTTTGCATTGTTGTATTCCCAAGGCAGAGGACAGTGCCTGACAGATAATTAGTTCTTAATATGTTTTTGTGGAATAAATTTCCATCTTCAACATTACCTGCATTGAAAGCTAGTTAACTCTCACTTCACTATGATTTGTGCCCTTCCAAAAACCTGTTCCAGCTGGGGAGAATTGATAAAAGACTATGAGTTATCCTAAGTCTCTCTTGCTGTTTCGGGTCTCATGAGCACATGATATGATTCTGTAGACCGTGGAGGGGTTTTTATTAATGTCTTCATTGAAAAAGCAGTTTTGTGTTCTGAACACCAAGTTTAATGATTCCCTGCAGCCCCTGCATTTAAGCCCTAACATTTAAGGGAGATAAGCCCAATCTTCATTATCGGTATCAGTAGTACAGAGAATTGCCATTATTAACACTGTAATTCATTTATTATGAAATATTTTATCCTACAAAAGAATATACATATAATATATATCTGAACCATTAATAATAATAGCAATAGCATTAATAAACAATAAAATGAACACCTGTGCCAACATCACCCAGCTGGAAAAATAAATTCCTAACTCTATCTAGAAAGAACTATCATCCTAAGTGTTTTTCTTGCTTTTATTTAGTTTCACGTGTGTGTATATGTATATATAAACCTCAAACTATATACTGTTTTACCTTAACAATATGCTTGTGAGATTCACCTCTGTTTCTGTGTGTAACTGCAATGTACTTATTTACTGCTTCAGATTTCACTGAATGAACATACCTTATTTATTTTATTTCTAAATTCTCTCTTTAAGTTGTTTTCAGTGATTTTGTTTGTTGTTTAATTTGCTCTCACAATAAACCTCTGAACATTCTTGTATATTGATAATTGTAGTTGCTCACATACATGAGTTTTTCTGCAGATTCTAGAGTCTAGAGTGTATGTTTATGAATACTAACTTTTAAATCATTTTTCCCCAAAGTGATTTTATCAGTTTATTTTATCACCAGCCCCCTGGAAGAGTTTCTTTTGTTCTCCTCGCCTCTTAGCAGAGATGTGCCAGCTAAATTGCTACTTCTTAAGCTACAAATCTGACACCCAACTATCTGATAAAGATCCTCCTCATTTATTGGTTTGTTTAGGTGTCCCTTCCTGACAGATTTATTCCTGTATCTTTTTTAATTCATATATCTTATCTCTGTGATAGTATTTACTATGTTGTCTTAGATACATAATCATGGTTCATCTCAATATAGACTCTTCTCTTCTACCAATTTTCCCCAAGTCCTGATGCAGGCAGGCTGGGTACAAGAGCCCAGGGGAGGGTCCCACAGGATCAACCAAGAGGATTGTTGTCCTCACACAGGATAGAAATCAAATGTGAGCTGGAGAAAGTGAAAACGGAGTTTATCGAACAGCATGAATGACAGGTAGAGAATAGCAGACAGAGTGTCTGGGAGACTGGAAAAGGAGAAAAGAATGAGCCTTGTCAGCGCTCGGGACTAGAGGTTTATATTAGAAAAGGGTCTAGGGTACCTGCTCCTCTAAGAGTGCAGGAAAGGGTCCAATCAAAGGTGAGTGTCACGTGAATAGGCACTATTCCATAAATTACCAAAGGTGAAGACAGGGATGCCAGCATCAGCCCAGATTTGTCTGGCTCTTCTTAGATGTCATCAGGTGTTTGGGATCTAGGACAAAACCCAGAGAATGATTAACTTTTTTGCTTACCACTTGAAGTGGGAACATAGCTTCTTTTGCATATTCAGAGACAAAATATGGAACATGGGTAAAATGGGCCTCACAGCAAAACAGCAGAGATGGAGCCTTTGAAAAAGGCTTCATCTTCCCTATTTTGGTCCCATTCTTCTGGGGATTCCTTAAAGAGCAGAGCTGGTTTTATGGTCTTATTTGTCTGGGTAGCATGGCCAGGCACATACTAGGTGGTGATACACTATTTTTGGTTGACTTTTTGTAACTTTAAAAATTCTAGTTTCACTTTGAGTAGAGGGAGCCTCAAATTGAATATCTTAATATTTCCACTTGTTCTCTCTGTAAAACTGCATCAGATCCCGGTTGGTTTCTGTTTTTATGTTGCGGGCTTTTGTTCGTAGCTGAAATCTCACCCTCCCCCATTCAGAGAGTGGCATTCCTCAGGTCTTTTCACATCTTTCAGCCACGGGTGACCAGCTTCCCCTGACAGGAAGACCAGCATAGCACACTTTGTCCCAGAATCCCAAGGCCCTTAAGTAAGAAGATTTTTTTTCAGGGAAAGTACTGTCCCTTGAAGCTCCGATTACTAGTTATGACTGACTCCTTCAGTACTGACTACAGTAACAATCCTAACATTTCCTTTTTCATGGAAAAAAGAAAAAAAAACAAACCTTGGATCTTATGTAGAAATACTCTGTTTCTGTACTACCCTACTTCATCATCTTTGAGGCAAGATCTATCGGTAATGAAGAGGTGCCAGAGGCTGTCAGTTACAGGTATATTACCACCAAATCCTAGAACCTTGGTGCCATCACTTGTTTATAGTCCCTCTAGAAAAAGTAATCAGATCTTCAGGCATGAGAGAAAATGACTGTGTGTTTCCTGACTTCCTCTTTGGGGTAGGGGAGGCACCTGCTGCAGTGAAGCCTGGGCCTGCTCACCATAATCACACATAACAGCCCCCAATGCCTCTTCATTGAACAGTTGAAATCAATGGAACATTGAGATTTCCTAGAGACGTTTGTTCATCCAACTTGGTGTTATGTTTAGAATACTTGTGATTTTCTGAATTTGATAAAAAAAAAAAAAACACATAAGCACAACAAACACAATACACATCTGCTAATTTTAATCTAATGTCCAGTTACTGAAAGAAAGAGGACAGGGATTAGTAAAAGCAGAAAGCAGAAAAAGGCAATAGTTTTTATTCAAGTGGCCCACAAGGGCAAAAATAGGGGATGTGGGTGTTGTCATGTGCATTTCTCACAGAATTGTTATAAAACATGGACTCACAATCAGATTTTGAAAAAAAATTAACTAAAAATAAGTCCAAATCTTATGCTCTTTCTAGTAAGTGTTCATTTCTCTCAAAACCCGCATACAATTTTGTATATCCAACACTTAATACCATCAAATGAATTTTTTTTATTAATAAGTGTTATATAATCAGGGCAAAAACTTGAGTCTCTGCTACCTGCTAGTGAGGTATTTATCCATAAAAAAAATTGGTTAGATCTCCTTAGACTGCCGGTACTGCCAAAACACCGATCATCATCCGTCAGGCCATGGTGGAAAGAATGAACTTTGGGCCCAAATCTTGCTTTGGGCACTTATTAGCTGTGTCGCCTCTGGCAAGTTATCTAAACTGTGGTTTAGTTTCCTACTCTGTCAAATGGATACTACATTATTCTTTTTTCCATTAGATTATTATAGACATCAAAACAATAAAAATAACGACAGTTCTTCAGAAATCCCTGGCACATCCTGACAGCTCTCTAAGGGTTTGCTGGTGTCATGACCCTTACTCATTCCTGCTGATCCAGCTTCACAGTTCTTCCAGCCATCATGTGGATCAACTTGATTCTATTAAAGTTGAGTCTAAAACTGTCCTAGAAAGATAAAAAGACCTTGATTCCATGTATATTCATAAATAACAGTATAAGTGATGGTGTTTATCATTTTATTCATGCTAATGATATGCATAGAGGCTAAGAGCATGAGCCTTTAAGCCAGGCTGGTTCACATTCACATCCTGCTGGTCAGCGGGATGACCTTGGGCAAGTAACTTGTGCAATTTACTTAGCCTTCTAACTCCAGTTTCTTCATCTGTAAAATGGTCCGTGGTGTGGACCTATAATTAAGGTTATTTTATATGATACATTTTTTTCAGAGAAAATGCCTTATTTCATAAGGACGATCAAGGGATAATAAATATTTCTTTTGAAATTATGATTCAATGCTGACATAGAAAAAAGTATTTTTAAAACTTACAGGAGGACCTGTTCAGCTATCAAACATCTCATAGTTATTTTGATGGCCTGGCTGTTTGTTTGTTTGTTTGTTTGTTTTTGAAAACCTGCACTACCTTAAAGTGGGAACTCATTTACCAGAGACAGCTAATCTTTTTGAATAATTTGGAAAAAAAATTGTAATTAACACTAACTGGATGTCTGTTCTTAATCCTAAATGTTCTGAGTGTCTTTTATGTTCAGAATTATAACCTTAGGCTATTACCTTTAGATAGGAGAGTGAAATTAAGGTATTTATTTATTTAATATGTAGTTTGTATTGAGCAAAATGCTGTGCTATATAGACCAGTCCTTAATGAATCAAACAAGAATTCTCCAGAATAGATACTCTATCCCCTTTGACAGCGAAAGACACACTGGCTTAGGGAAATTATATAAACTTCTCAAAGGTCACATTGTGAGCAAGGTTAGAAGCATGCGCTTTACAGTTTTAAAGTTCACGTTCTTTTCAACACCTTTCATTGCATTAATGTTATCAAATTTAAATTAAAATTGAGTTCAGTATTCTTACCGTAAATGATTTACTTCTCTGCCTACCTTAGTGCATTCATACAAAACTATTAAATATATAGCTATGACATCATGGCTTGTTAATTACATTTTGAATCTTTTGGACCAAAGATACCTCAATTCCCTAAACTTTTATTAATTTAATGGGGAAACATATCAAGTCTCTCATAGTCAGTAATTAGAACAGTGAAAAATTTCTCTGTAAGTTCTGAACATCCTTGCACTTTTGATTTTGGCAGAGTGAGCCTGAGGTTTAGTTTCTAGATAGAGCAATGGTGCTTATTATTAGGACGTTTATAAAAGAGGCAATGATTTTCAAAAAGGCAGTTTTGTGCCTGTGTTCCAATCTTTGCTCTGCTTAAACTGTATTTTGCTGAGGAGTAAGTAATTGGCCATGAAGATACCACTCTGAAGGGGATTTAGGGTTACCGCTCTTGTCTGTCTACCTTTTGGGGCTGCCATTTCCATTTTCCCAATTAATCCCTCTGTGCATGAATCATGGTGTCCTCCCAAGCCACAATGGGCTGCTACCTCTGTGGCACCATGGTCACCCCGAGGGGGAGTACCAGCAGTGGGAGCCTGCCGACTGGAGAAGCATCCAGCCTGCACCGCCCCTTGGTGTGGTGTGTGGATTTATTACAGAATTGATGAGAGTGACTGATATAGTTAATGTTGCAAGACTGTTTCCATTATAACCCTCTGTTTGTACCTCCTCATAATTTTCTGACAAATTGTCCCTCTCAGATGGAATCCTTCATGCTTAGTCTTAGCCCAGCAGTACATTTTCCATCCCTGACTTTATAAAGAAAAATTTAGTCATTTTTGTCCAAGTTCAAACAAGTACCAAGTAGTAGTTCTTTTTACCGAGATAAACTACAAAAACTGTGACATAAAATAAATCATAAATTATGTGTATCATGTGCAAAATGAAACTATATTAGAATACTAGAGATTTTGCAGGAGAAAATAAGGAATTAAGAACATTATTTATTGAATGAAAAGTTGAAGAAAGTACAGACTTGTGAGTTTATATGTTTAATAAATTGTATATTCTAGAGAGCTGAAAATGACTTTAGTTCAGTGCCCTAATTTTACATAGAGAAAATGGAAGTCCAGAAAGATAAAATCATTCACCCATGTGGATGACTCACAGCCAGAACAGATCAGACTGAACTTAAGGTAGTATGTGTTAGATCAGATTGAATTTAAGGTAGTATGTTTCATATGTGTGCTTATTCTCACATTTAATAGCACATAGAATATCTTATATAATTTGACTCTTTTAGTGGGTAATTTGGGGATGATTTTAAGTAAGAAGAAATAATGGGAATACCTGTGTGGCTTAGTCAGGTAAGTGCCTGACTTCAGCTCAGGTCATGATCTCGCAGTTCATGTGTTCAAACCCCACATCCGGCTCTATGATGTCAGGGCAGAACCCGCTTCAGATCTTCTGTCTGTTTATTTTACTGAAAAATTTTTTTAACATTTATTTCTTTTTGAGAGATAGAGCATGAGTGGGGGAGGGGCAGAGAGAGAGGGAGAAACAGAATCCAAAGCAGGCTCCAGGCTCTGAGCTGTCAGCACAGAGCCCGACACAGGGCTTGAACCCATGAGCTGTGAGATCATGACCTGAGCTAAAGTCAGACTTTCAACTGACTAAGCCACCCAGGCATCCCCAAGATAATTTTTTATATAAGCAATATTCTACTATGTGACAGTATTTTAATGTGTCCATGTAAGTCCTCACACAGTTTTATAGGACATGAGTTTGAATAGTTTCTACTTAATTTTTCAATAGGATAAGGTTATTAGTTTGACATCTGTCAATTTATTTTCTGCTACTCTATTTTTTCTTTTGATTCATTATATTCATAGTGTATTCAATGTAACCAAACTACAGAATAATGGCACTTTTCTATAACCTTTTCTGTAATCTATACAAATAAAAAGTGGTCCCTAACATGAGCACCCAGTTTTTCTAAGAAGTAATACACATGCTCAATTTTTTATGTATTCACAGGCATTTTAAAGAGGTCTGATGTTATCAGTGATCTATTGTTGCAAGACTATCATGTAATAGACATGCATCCCATTAGCTTAAAATAATAAACATTAAGTCAGATATCTGTGGATTGAACGGGCAGTTCCATCGTGTGATGTTGACATAGCTTCCTCATAGATATGCAGCAAACTGGCCGTGGTGTACCTGGCTGGTTTAGGATGCCTCATTCCCATACTTGACAGTCATTTCACTATGGGCTGGGCGATTGGATCACATGGCTTTCATTTTCCAGTACGTTAGCCATTTTTAAACATGTTAGAAGTTCCAAGAAAGGGTATAGATATATGCAAGACTTTTAGACATCTAAGGTGCAAAACTGGTTGGCTATCAGTGTTCATAACTGAGCATTCCGTTAGCCAAAAAAAGTCTCAAGGCAGTCAAGAGTCATAGGATGAATAGACTCCACCTCAATAATATCCTAAGAAATGCAATTAAAACAAGAGTTAAACCCTTTTTTGATTTATTTAGGATTTTAAATAGGCTTTATTTTTTAGAGCAGTTTTAGTCTCACAGCAAATACAGAGTTACCATGTACCCTCTGCCACGCCCCCCACCCCCCGCATGAGCAGCCTCCCTCCCCAGTCACATCTCTCACCCAAGTGGCTCATCTGTTACTATTGATGCACCTACATTGCCACATCATTATCGCTTCAAGTCCATGGTTTACATTGGTTTTCAGGTTCACTCTTGGTGTTGTACATTCTGTGGGTTTGGACAAATGTATAATGTTATGTGTCTACCATTATGCTGTTGTAAAGAGCAATTTGACTGCCATAAAAATTCTCTGTGTTCCACCTATGTATTCTTCTTTCTGCCGTAACACCTGACAACTTCTGATCCTTTTACTGTCTCCATACTTCTGCCTTTTGTAGAATGTCGTAAAGTTGGAATTATTCAGTCTGCCGCCTTTTCAGATTGGCTTCTTTAATTTAGTACTATGCATTTAAGCTTTTTCCATGTCTTTTCATGGCTTGATAGCCTGTTTCTTTTTAGTGCTAAATAATTGTCTGGATGTGTCACAATTCTCCTACACATTCACCTACTGAAGGGCTCTCGGTTGCTTCCAGGTTTTGGCAGTCACGAATAAAGCTGCCATAAACATGTGTGTGTAGGTTTTTGTGTGGTCATGAGTTTTTAATGCCTTTGGGTAAATACCAAGGAACATGATTTCTAGATCAAGTGATAAGAGTATATTTAATTTTGTGAGAAACTAAATCATTTTCCAAAGGCGGTGTGCCATTTTGTATTCCCAATAACAATGAATGTACATTCTTGTTCCACATTTTCACAACTAGTTGATGTTGTCAGTGTTTAAAAAGTTTTTTAATGTTTATATATTTTTGAGAGAGAGAGAGAGAGAGAGAGAGAGAGAGACAGAGCATGAGTAGGGTAGGTGCAGAGAGAAAAGGAGACACAGAATCCAAAGCAGGCTCCAGGCTCCAAGCTGTCAACACAGAGCCTGACATGGGGCTTGAGCTCACAAACTGCAAGATCATGACCTGAGCCAAAGTCAGATGTTTAAACAACCAAGCCACCCAGCCACCCTGATATTGTCAGTGTTTTAAATACCATTTTTAAACTTAGCATATTTTTTCCTTTAATATTAGTTTTAAGTACATAATGAATGATACACACTTCAAGACACATCTTAAATAAATATATCTTAAACATATCATATCTTAAATATAATGTGCATGTGAATGTATATATTTATATTTACCTACAAATAAACAATATTCTTGGTTGATCACCTGATATTCTACCACATAAAGATAGTTATTTAAAGTTTTATTAAAAGTAGTACAATATAAAATGATTGCATAGCCATACTTGATAGTAAGATGGGTTTTCTTTTCCTTTTTACAGAATAACTTGAAATCTGTATCATTCTTTAGAATTCTAGGTCTTTAGAATAATTTAACATGAGGTATGTGCCCTAAAAGAATCAGATATATGGAGAAAAAAAAGTTATGCTCAAAGAAGTACATCTTCTGTTTACATGAAACAACATGAAGGTCTAAACAAGATAAAAAGTTAAATCTGTAATAATTTACTTCTAATTTTAATTATTAAAAATTATTTTTTAAGTAATGATTCTGAATAAATTTTATGGTACAGCATTAAGTGAAAAATACATTTAAATAATGTATACAATGTTAGGTCAAATTTCTAAAAAGAATTACATGAGAAAAGATATTAAGTAAAAAGCAAAATATTTAATGGCATCAATTATCAGCAGTGCTCTTTTTATTCTTATACTTTTTTTTGGATTCTTTATTTAATGAACATGTATTTTATAATTAGTGGAAATCTATGTGAATCATAGTGAATTCACTTCATTTGATATAAAATGGTTTTGATTGTTTTCTGAAATTAAAAACAAAAATATGAGTTATCAGTGAAAACCTAAATGTTTTTAAAACCTTATGTGATAATACATAATGAATATTTAAAATAGTGCTATGGCATTTGCCCTGTTGTACTTAAGAAAATGCAGAAATAGGTATTCAATTTTCAAAGCCAAAAAACTTTTAATGTAATTAATTGAGACTTTGAAACCTGACATGATAGGATGAGTCTATAATTTACAAAAGACACACCTGATCCTAGATCAGCAACGCTTTCTTGTTCTGTGATGTCTGTCCTCTAAAAATAATATCAAGTGCATCAGAAAAGTCTTACTGACCTAGAAAAACCTATATGGGAATCTAATCTTTAGTTATGAGCCATTGAATGTTAGATCAAGAAATATTTTAATTTTCCTCCTCGGTGGATTTTTATATTAGAGTGAATTTAGTCATAGGAAACAAAATAAACTGAGTAACCAAAGACTTATGACCTGTCCTTTCCCACTGGGTGGGAAGAAGCGAAACTTGACTAACCCTGGTTATGTTTTTCTTAATGAAGAAAGTACTTGCCTTGCCCTGTGACTAACTAGGTCTGATTCTTGCACCTGCTGTCAATTATATGAATATTCTAAAGTGGAGCAGTGCGTTCTCAGTTGAGTGTTTCATTAAAGTAACTTAACTTCATAATTTTTATTGTTTATACTGTGCATATTTTTTGCTTTTGCTTAAACGCAAAATAAATGTATAATTCTTATAAAATAGCAAACCTCATGTAGGCAACCATAACCATTATATGGACAACCTTCTTCACTTACTTTTCTGATGTATTCTACCCAATCAAGATTCCCATTTAGATTTTACTCTATGTTTTGCATGAACAACTGTCTTCGTGAGGCCAAACAATATACACTGAGTTGTTCCTAAAGATTACGTTTAAAGCAGCAAATGCAATGCACTATTACATCAAAATAGTTTTTGAATTAAAACTTTATTTTAAACAAAAGTAGTGAAAGGTAACAAGTTTTTCATAGACTGAACATTTTTATTTGAATTTCCTCTTTTCTAAAAAGAAATAGCTGTGGTCTGTTTCATTATAATTATGGATAAATATTCTTCTGGGGATCATTTATCTCAAAGTCTATGAGATTTCCTACTGTTAATTCTCCTAGTACTTGAGTACCCATACTCATTTGGCCTAACCTTTTTAAGTGTCCCCTCATCCAAATGGAAAAATACTGAGATTTAAGGCAGAGAAAAGCTGCTGATGCCTTAAAGAGTTCTAGCAATCACAAAATCAAACTGCCAGTGGCTTTGGGTGATAATGATGTCTTAAAACAGGTTCATCAATTATAATAAATTTACCACTCTCCTTAGGATTTTGATAATGCAGAATGCCATGCATGTGTGGGAGCAGAGGGTATATGGAAATCTTGGTACCTTCCATTTAATGTTAGTGTGAACTTAATATTGTCATGAAAATAAGGTCTACAGGGGAACCTGGGTGGCTCAGTTGGTTGAGTGTCCAATTTCAGTTCAGGTCATGATCTCATGGTCGTGAGTTTGAGCCCCACATCGGCTCACTGCTGTCAGCACAGAGCCTGCTTCAGATCCTCTGTTCCTCTCTCTCTCTGCCCCTACACTGCTCACTTTCTCTCTCTCTCTCTCTCTCTCTCTCTCCCACTTTCTCTTAGAGATAAATAAAACATTAAAAGAAAAGAAGGTCTGTTAACATTATATATGTTTGAATACGTATGTGTGTGTATATGTATGTATATATACTTATACACACACACACACACACACACATATATATATATATATACACATTAAAGAACTCAAGCAAAAACAAATTTGTATGCTTAAGAGAGATCCAGCCTTCTCTTTTGAGAATATCCAATATAGAATGTCTTGCATAGTCACATATGCAGTAAAGAATAAATATGTTCCCTTTATGTCTTCACTAAATTACAAGTTGAGTTATTGCAGGGATATTATATTGTTTAAGTCAATTCAATACAACTATTTATGTGATTTCGTAGAGGCCATGTAGAGTATAATTGACTGAATTCTCTATTCTTTAGATGAAGAAAATGTATTCTGAATATTTTCTAGTGGCTAGTTGACAGTTTAGATATCGGTGTGTCACCTGAAAGAAATGGCTATGAAAAATTTAGACCTGTATTTGTTGTCATTCTCCATATTGAATAATTCCCCAAAATTCTTCTCTACCTCTTTAATTCAAGGCTTTGTGAAATATAAACCTCTATACATGGAGAGGTCTACTTTGGGAGTTGATAAGCTATAACAATACAGATGTAACTTGGTAAATTGTATGAGCTATTGAAAGAAATTAATTTGTGATTCACATTTGTTCTCATTTTTTTTCCTGTAGCCCAATATGCAAATGCTCACTTTGCTCTTTTTTGTTTCTACAAAAAAATAACTGCATAATAGCAACTTTTTACCAAAGGCAACTGACACTCTTATTTAAAGTCATTTGTATACTTTAACTGCACAAGCCTTTGAGGTTTTAGATTTGTACAGCTCTAGATTCTCAAGGCATATATACAGTTGGCTATCCAACGGGCAGTTTTATCCAAATCATGTCACCTTAATTTATTTTATAAATATTTATTGATAAACTTTGTTTTATAAAACCTTTGCTTTATAAAAAATTATAGGGGCACCTGGGTGGCTCAGTCGGTTAAGCGTCCGACTTCAGCGCAGGTCATGATCTCACAGTTCTTGGGTCTAAGCCCAAGACTTGTGCTGTTAGCACAGAGCCTGTTTCAGATTCTGTGTGTGTGTGTGTCTCTCTCTCTACCCCTTCCCTGCTCATGCTCTGTCTCTCTCTGTCTCAAAAATAAATAAACATTTAAAAATATATAAACAGGGACACCTGGGTGGCTCAGTTAGTCAGTCATCCAACTTTGGCTCAGGTCACGATCTCAGGGTTCATGGATTCAATCCCTGTGCTGGGCTTTCTGCTGTTAACGCAGAACCTGCTTCAAATCCTCTGTCCCCTTCTTTCTCTGCCCCTCCCCACTCATATACAGATGCTTTCTCAAAAATAAACATTAAAAAATTATCCACAGATATGGAAATTATCACATTAAAATTTATATCCATGACTGCATCCCTTCTTCAAGGCATTGGAGGTGATATATTGGATATTAGTTTGCAGAATGCTTATCAGGATACTGGCGGTGTTTGTATTTGGGTAGAAAATTTGTAATTGCAAATCATCTGTCGTTGAATTATGGCACAATTGTGAGAGCCTCTTGGTAGAACACAAGCAGTGTGTGCTCACAGTCACACTCACATAAGTAAACAAACACACAAACGATAGAAAATAAACTTTGCTTTAATTTATTGCAAAATCAGGTATTTTAAGCAATCATGCTATATTTCAATTGGTGACCTAAGTCTCAATTCTGAAACTCCAAGCAGAATTTAACACTGTCAGCAATCAGGCCCTCTCCTGACCTTTTGTTCTTAACTTAGTCTCTCAACGAAAACACAGGACTAATTGGCCAGTGTTTATGCTTGGGAGGAAGGAAGGGAAGAACAGTATGTAATGTGTATACTCTAAACTCTAGGTGCCTTAAATCTTTTTTGAATTTCACTGCTTTTTATGCTTATTTTATGTGAATTAGGACCTGCATGGAATTTAGCCCTCAGTTAAATCTGCATGTTAATGAAATTGAGTCTGATCAATTTTGAATATAAAACATCTCATTAAATTAGTAAAATTGGGAATGGGAAGTACTCATTGTTATTTTGGATATGGTTAATATTTTAAAGGTGTTTACTTTGTATAGCCTCTAGCTTCATACAATTCTATTTTTAAATTTCACCTTCATTTTATTACATACCTATCCATGGATTCATTAATTCAGTAAGTACATTGAGTATAGCAAAAATGAATCCATTGAAGAAAAGACTGGGAAATTCAACGGAAATCAACTGAAACAATTATATAGAAAGTGAGCTTTTTGGTATTAAATATTAATAATAAGCTATCTTAATCAGAGGTTTCATGAATCTAAAATAGTCATTCATTAATAATTTACAAATTTTTCTTGGGAAATACAGCATTAAAATTATTTATAAACTGTTTCCTAAAGTCTGTAAAATTAATGGAAAAGATCCTTTTATGATAATGATACTAACATATTTCCCAGCAATCATAAAATTAAATTTGAAATATAAAATATTTTGAAAACCAAAGTGAAATATCCTTTTTTCTTTAATGAATCTGTAGCTTCATTTTATTAATTGACACTACCCATTATTTTTGATTTAAGACCATTCTTATTTCCCACAAAAAATGTTCTGGAAAATTATTTGAGCTACCCGACTTAGAATTTACTATTTTCATCTCAGTGATTAAGCTAAGGATTTATTTTCACTTACACATGTTTTTCCTTAAGATTGTGTGCTTGAATGATAGTTTAACCTTGCTTACAAAAGTGCAACATTCACTACTTAAAAAGAATCATACTTTCAAAATCCTAAAGAATTTGCTGAAGGATATAGTTCTCTAGAAACATAATAGAAAATTTGTTTTCAAGTTTTTAATGGGATTAGTAATGAATATATCTAAATTTTCATTATGGTACATAGGTGGAAAAAATTAGTATAAAAATAATTACTTAGATTTGGATTCAAATATGTTACTGACAACAAATTGAGGGCTGATGGGGGAGTGCGAGAGGGGAAGGGGGGTGATGGGCATGGAGGAGGGCACTTGTGGGGATGAGCACTGGGTGTTATATGGAAACCAACTTGACAATAAACTATAAAAAAAAGATAAAAATAAAAAATAAGTAAAAAACAAATGTATTTACCTATTTATGCCTAATATAAGATTTGAAGACCGAATATAAATGGACTGTTGCTGTTCGGGATAAACAGACTTCCTATTTGTCAACTAAGCACATCTACTGGGAATAGGTAAAGCTACTTCTCAGACTGGCTGTAAAGTAGAGAATGAGAAATATAGAACAACATGAAAACAGGCCATACTTTGTGACCAGAGATTTTGGAGAGTATTAACAATAGATTACTCAAAATGGTATGTTGGGAAATATTGGGGAACAGATTTTTTTTAGAAAAATAGAGGTACATGAATAAAGGATAATCAGAAAATAGTTAGAGACTGATATCAGTGATCACTGATAGCAGTGATTTCTAATATAAATCAATAAAATAACTAATTAGATAAATATTTACCATATTGGGATATTTTTTATTTTTTGTATTTAAAAATTTTTGTATTTACTTATTTTTGAGAGAAAGAGACAAAGTGTGAGCAGGGGTGGGGCAGTGAGAGAGGGAGACACAGAATCCAAAGCAGGCTTCAGGCTCTGAGCTGTCAGCACAGAGATCATGATCATGACCTGAGCCAAAGTCAGATGCTCAACCAACTGAGCCACGCTGGTGCCCCCCATACTTGCATATTTTTTTTTTTACAAATTATTTTGGACTTTACATTTTAGCTAAGTATTTTCTTACCAAAAATGGCCAAGTATATTCTGTGATTTCTCACATTTTGCCAGTGAGTATGGCCTGTGATCAAACTTAAATATGACCTTGAGAAATTCATGTTAAGTGACATTAAAGACAACTAAAGACGGAGATTTGGTCTCATTACATAATGCTTTCACGCTAGTGTAGCTTGTATGTAAACTATCAATTTTTAATTATATTCCCACGATAAAGACATAGACTCTATTTTTACTGCATCATTAACTTATTACTTTAACGAAGGGTTCAGTATATTTTAAGAATTCAACTGAGACACAAAGACTGCTAAGAATGTCCAGACTGAAGTTATATGTATCCCAATTTTGATAGTCAAATAAAAGATGAGAAAGAATATTTGAACAAGTTTCTAGGAGTTTGAATATAGCAAGTCTGAAATAAATCAGTGTCCAATCAAAGTGAATATAGGATTAGGGGCAAGAAATCAAAGCTTTCTTAAATTATAATATAATTTTATTTTAATCATATTGAAAATGATTGTGATGCATGTATCAAATGTTTTAAGATAAAATCCACAAGCAGAATAGACACATTAAAGCAAAACCAGTCAGGATAATGTGTGAGAATTTAATACTTGTAAGTTTGTTTTAAATCACTGGTTTCTGCCTTTACTAGTTGAATGAATTTGAACAAGTTACTTAACCTCCATGCATTAGTCTCATTTTCTTCACTTGTAAAATAAGGATATTAATAGCTAACTCATTGGATGTTTTGATGATTAAGCGAGAAAAACAGCCTTAGCCTAGAGATGTAACCATGACTCTTGTCCACAATTTCATTTTTTTTAATTTTTTAATGTTTGTTTATTTTTGAGAAAGAGAGAGACAGGGCATGAGCAAGGGAGGGGCAGAGAGAGAGGGAGACACAGAATCTGAAGCAAGCTCTAGGCCCCAGGCTGTCAGCACAGAGCCTGACGTGGCGCTCGAACTCACAAACCGTGAGATCATGACCTGAGCTGAAGTCGGCCACTTAACCGACTGAGCCACCCAGGTGCCCCCAGATTTTCTTACACACACACACAAAAAAAATTACTCATGAAAATTACCAAATAAAGAATCCATGGTAACAACCCATAATAGTGCAAATAAAAACACATAACCAAAATCTTGCAAAAGATTCTAAGTTGTCCTAATTAACGGAGAGAGATGATGAAAGAGCTGTTATTGCTGCACCAGAAATACCAACCAGGTTGAATAGAATCTTCATTGTACTTCCTTTATTGCTCTGACTCAGAAACATGAAAGAGAGCCTGTCGTTAAATGGCTACAGTGTCCTTAGTGACAGGATAGACAACTTACCTTTATAGTTTTAAGGCCAAATATTTTTTTTAGTTTTTTTTTTAAGTCTTTATTTATTTTTGAGAGAGAGGGAGATAGAGAGACAGAGACACAGAGAGAGTACGAGCAAGGGAGGAACAGAAAGAGAGAGGGAGACAGAATCTGAAGCAGGCTCCAAGTTCCAAGCTGTCAGCACAGAGCCCCATGTGGGGCTTGAACTCCAGAACTGTGAGATCATGACCTGAGACGAAGCTGGATACTTAACTGCCTGAGACAACCAGGCACTGCTTAAGGCCAAATATCGATGCAGGATAGAAAAATTTGGGTTCAAGTATCTCTACGGAATTTTAGGTTTTTTTCTGTGCCATTATATCCTAAAAAGGTATTAATGAATAAAAGGGCTGTTATCTTTTTATACCTTATTATAGACTATGTAAGTTTTCCAATAATGCTCTTTCCCCTGGTGATAACCAGATGAAAGAGGCAAAAATGATCTCTACATTACAGGAGGTAAATGCTTGAGGGCGTTGGTACTAGAAAGAAGAGCAAGCATCTCTTCAATATCTAGCAGAGAACATTGACATTGCTTGCTGTTTTGATGTCACCGTGGACAGATAAGATACAGTTAATCACATCTAAACAAGCACCAAATACAAGCAAGAAGAGTCTAGACATCTATAGATGTCTCTTTGTTCATGGATGAGAAAAGCCACAAAGCTCAACATGTGTTAGGCAAAATCTTATTTTATAAGGGAAGAGCATTTCCCTACCTATTAGGAGTTATTTCCATGAGCTACTATAATTATGTTATAAAACACAAGAATATTTTATAAACTGTTACAATTCTCAATAAAAAAGTAAAAGGAATTTTCTAATAAATAAGGTGATTAGTCACCAAGGTAAGAATGTTATGAAATTAAACAAAGTAGTTAAGTAGAAACTGAACATGCAGACACATTGGAAACATCGGAATATATAGATACATTGGTAGACAAATGAACTCAGTGAGACAGAGCACAAACCATGGAAAGAACCCCAAATATCTAGGAAGTCATATATATAAATATGGTAAAGAGGAAAGGGCTATAAACATAATGTAACTGATCTCCAGCCTACAAATAATAATTTTTTTTCAAATAAGAAACAGTGTAAAGAGATCAAAGGCAGATAAAAGTTTATAGTAGGATGATGATATTCAGCCATGCAGATTTTTTGTAGTAGAAAGTAATCCTCATGGTGGTCCAATGAAAATGGATCAACATTAAAACACAGTCTGATAACAATTTACAAATTTAAAGTCAAAGAAAATAGTGAGAAATTTAAGCAGGGGCAGTTCTTTTACTAGAAATAAAAAAACATATTAGTCACATAAAGTTTTCCTGTATTAAAGTACGCCAGAGGACTAATTGATAGGTTTTGAGTGAGGCTCCTGGGTGACTCTGTTGGTTGAATGACTGACTTTTGATTTTGGCTCAGGTCATGGATAACCCCAGGGGTGTGGGATCAAACCTAAAAGTGGGCCCTGTGCTGAGTGTGGTTGGCACTTGCTTGGAAATGTCTCTCTCTCTCTCTCTGTCCCTCTCCCCGACTGTCACTCACTCTCTCTCTAAAAGAAAAGTTTAAAAAAAAGAAAGAAAAAAGCAAAGCAAAGAAAAAAAAAGAAAAAGCATTGTGCATTACACTGAGTCATATTATCTGAAGTAACCTCTCTGACTGGTAACACAGTTTCTCTTAATCATTTCCTCCTGGTTTTCTTTCATTATGTTCTGTATTCTCTATAGTTTACTTCCTAGGCTCCCTTCCTGTCAGGCTTCTTGAATTTTGTCTCAGGTTTTTATGTTTAGCCTTTGTCCTCCTCACTCTACATGTCCTTCCTGGGTGATCTCATCAATGAGTTCACCTCTGCTCTGAAATCAAAGCCAACAACAACAACAACAAAGGACCTCTACCTCACACGTCTGAGTTCCAGATTGATATAAAATGACAGTTGCTGGGTAGACTCACTGATTTGCTTACAGAATCCTGTCAGTCTCAGAGTTCCTTAATTTCGTGGAGGACATTTGCAGTGATCTCCCTTATACTGTTTTGTATTAGTGTCTCCACAGGAGCAGAACCAATATGATGCATGTAAAGAGAGAGAAAGAGAGAGAGGCACTGGCTCTCCCAACTGTGGAGGCTGGCAGGTATAATATTTTCAGGGTAGGCCAGCAGGCTAGACACTTCCGGAGGAGTTGGTGTTGCAGCCCAAGTCCAAATGAAATCCTCTGACAGAATTTCCCTCTTCCTCTGGAGAAGTTGGTCAATTTTTCTCTTAAGGCCTTTCAATGGTTGGATGAGGCCCAACCTCACTATGGAGAGTAATCTGCTTTATATAAAGTCTAACAACTTCAACGTCAATCTCACCTAAAAATATCTTCAAAGCAACATCCAAAACAATA
>CM053567.1:22277725-22468927 GCA_028646485.1 Cryptoprocta ferox
TATGTCTTTATATCCCAAAGTCGAAGCTTTCGTTCATCCAATGCTAACACATTTTGTATTAATAAGTGATTCCATCTGCATCACATAAGCAGGTCAGGGACCATTACCAAAGTGGAAACCTCACACATCCTAAGCATTGCTAAGAAATTACTGTCAAAGGCTATCACATATAGAATAATAAGCATCTCATTTAGTCTAATGGGTATCTTCCTTTTTCATCTATAAAAACACTTACTTTTCCTAAAGTGGCTATTTTTAATCCATTTTGTTTTAGAAAAAGACCAAAGGGCTTGAGTTGTAAAATGACCAGAGATCATATTTAATGACTTGCTCTTCAGTAGATGGTCTTCTCACCTTCCTATGTAAATACACATGACTGTATGCACCAATTCCAAACCAAGCATTTTCTTTTGCTTACACCTAAACTATTTTCTTAAGTGCTAGGTAAACAAGATTTAGAACTTGAACTCACAAAAAATTATTTTGCTTCTGATCCTCATTGTGCGGTTAAAACTGGAGGAGGACGGACTATCGAAATCCCATCTATGTTGAGGAAACAGCTGAAAATCAGTAATACTTTTCCTACCTCTTAATTACCAATGTGTTTAAAGAGGAATTATAAAGATACTTTTCTAAATCCCACTAAACAACTATGTGATCTTAAAGAAATCCAGGACTTCTTGTAGGCTCCGCACAGAAGGGAAATTAGCATGATGAGAGTGCATATGGCTTCCACTGGACTTCTGATTCCCCAGATGAGGTAACCCTAAGCAAGTGCAGAGCTTGCAGGGTAGAGATCCCTAGGTGGATCATGGATATTGCTTGAGACTCAAAAAATCTGTGGGAGCCATGTTGGAAATATGTCAGCAGCAGGAGCAATTAGCACTGACTGGTTTGTGCCAGAACCACAACTTAAAGTTCACTAAGAGTAAGTTTGGTATTTGATGCCAATGGGACATCCAGAAACAAGGCAGAGCAATGGCATGGTGATGGTGGGCAAGAAAGGAACAAAAGGATATCAAAACGATCAGTAAGTACATGGTAGGCCCTCTATCTCAAACTTTATATGGCCACTTCAGCTCCCCTTGAGGGAGACAAAATACCATTACAAGAAATTGCTTTGATATAAAATTGAACTATGAATGGGCTGAATATTTCTTATCTCACATCAGCCTGTTTAAACTGATTTGGGTGGTATATAATTATTTAAACTGGAAAACTAAGATGACTTTAATTGAAAGCATAGGTTCTTTACCTTTATTCACTCTCTTCCATCTCAACACCATCAGTAGATATTGACACTCATGAAGAAGTTTAACTCAGTGTTGGAAAATACAGAAACATTTTTTAATATCTGTGTCTTAATGTCTAAATTTTTATCATACAACCCATTAAAAATCTCTTTTGGACAGAGATGCAAGCAAAAGTTGAAAATGTGAGTCGGTTGCTTTATCTTATTCCATATCCAGAATATTTAAACACTTAAACCCTAGACAAAGATATATTCTGCCAACTTCAACATTCTTTCTCTTCACTTATTATATAATCTTCTGTTACCTATAATATTCTTTTCTTTCAAAAAGTATCTCATTTCTTTCGAACTCTTTCTGTTTTTTTTCTATTTCACACACATATATACACACACCCAACTTAGGCTGTCCATTTACCATTTATCCATTGTTTTTATTCCTTTCAATCATCTTAATGCATATTTAACTAGATGTTTCAAATTTTCATTTTTAAAAATTCATTTATGTCAGCTAGCCTGTGTCTATAGCTTCACAAAGCTATTTGTTGTAAAGAGATCTGTTTTAAAAAAACAGAAGAATGGGCCATTCTCCACACTTTGTTGTGCTCCTTTTGATTTTTTTCTAACTTACATACTGTATGCCCACAATACATACTTTGTGTAAATGTAAATGTAGAGAAATGGCTGTCTCTGAAATCCATAAACCAAAAACAAAACAAAACAAAACAAAAACCAAAAAAAACAAAAAAAAAACAAAAAAAGAACTGAAAAGAAGAAAGTCTAGAGTTTTGATATAATTCTTTACATAAAGCAACGGCATTTGTATTTGACGAACCAGCACATTATCCATTTACAAACTGGTTTGTGAGCTTCTGACTGCCTAATGGATCAAATGAGTTGGTAAAGTTTATTGATTTGGGTGGTATATAATTATTTTCCTTAGAGAAAAAAAAGGTACCAGCATCTTTTTTCAGTGTCATTAATAAAAATAACACAACAAAACAAAACAAAAACAGATTATTTGGATGTATAAGAAGAATATCACCATGTCTACATTTATATTTCTCTAGAAAAGGTCTGTGGCTAGGAATTAGTTCTGCCTAGACATTTGTTGACTCAGAGCTACTCAGTGTCTAAGGGGTTTGACATGATATACCACTAGGCTACTTGTAGGTGGGAGGGAAAAGATACTTCTTTCCAATTGTTGGTGGAAAACACATGGAGTTTCAAATTAGATTGTTGGGAATTTTTTCCCTCAGAGTTTAACATTGCAGAGTCTATAATTATTCTTTGGCCATACTCTCTTTCATAAGCTAAAATTTCAATATCTTCCCTGTACTTCAGTAAATTTCACTGGCTTTATAGATTTTATAGATCTAATAAGCCACAGAGTTTATTCAAAAAGATAAAGAAGCTTCAAATATGCAAGTAGTCCAAGTTTGATGCATAACCCATATTCTCAGTAAGGTACCATGGTAATCAAAAGCTGTCAATGTGGAAAACATGAGCTGAAGGTCAAAAAATAAGATATGATAACACAAGACAAAATAAATAAAATAAAATAAAATAAAATAAAATAAAATAGAATAAAACCAAACAGTAGCAGAGTAGGGAGGTAATTAATAATGATTACATTTAACTGGAAAGGCAATTTAATGCATCACTTTTCTAACTATAACATACTTTCATACTTTGGTGCCTAAGAGTCAATGGAATTAGAAATAGAAATATTTACAAAAATGCCCTAAAATTAAGAAGGCAACGTGGCAAATGTTTCTACTTCTTAAGGTAATCTAAATGGGTCATGTTCAACTTGAATTCAGAGACTTCTTTCTTTCTTATTTTGGTAAGAAAAGCAATTCTTCTGCTCTAAATAAAATGCTTGGTGATTAAAAACTTCTGTCCCAAGAATGAACTGAGAGTCATAATGAAGAGGAGCTGGTTATTGATAACAGTGACAAGAAATTAGAATTGCTTTCATAAATGCTTCGTGGGCAAATTATATATAGATTATCAAATACAAAACATTACATTTAAATCACTTTTCACATGAAATATGATTTTTGCAGCTACAAGTAACAGATTATCATATATTTTGATGTTAAGATAATAAGTTTAGGGGCTTTGAAAAATATTTAAGCCATTAATAGCAAGAGTATGTCTTTTGTTACTTGGATGTTGCCTGAAACATGTGTTTGATCAGTAATAGTGAATGTAAACCCAGGTATTGAGGCACAAGGCTTTGTGGATTACTAGAACATAGACTTTATATAGACACAAAACCTCCTCATATTCTTTCTGTGTGTGATGTTATAGTGCATGTCTGTGTGTGTTGCACCTACGTAGGGTAAAAAATGTTTGGATACCTCTCTATTTTTCTCACAAAATAGTATTAGGGATTTCATGAATTTACCTTAGTCTAAGATATGGCTTTCAGCCTTGAAAGCTTAAAAAAGTGACTTTTTATCAGACCTAGAGGTAATTCGTTACTCAATATTAAATTCACATTCACTGTCTTATGCCCTTGATGTTTAAACTCGAAATGCAGACTTATTAACAGGTGACAAATACAGCTGTCTTTGGAAACAGAAGACTCCGTGTCTATTGCTATTTCTCTCAGTAGGCAAATAGGCAAATAATACTCAAAATGTTATATAATGACCATAGGATCTAGTCTAGAGGAGCAAAATTAATTCACTGTTTAAGTCATTAGGATAAAATTACCTGAAACATTTGCAACTAGACTAATGCTCCACCATGTGGATCTGTGTTGCCAAAGTTTTCCTCTGGGCTTTCTCTTCTCTGCATTTTCATAGCAGTGCATGGTAGTTTCTGAATGCCCAGTCTTCTTTCAGATAAGCTAATATGTTCAACCTGGGAATTAATAAATCTTGGAAGCTAAGACATTTCTGTGGGCAGTACTGCCAACCGGTTAAAAGCACCAGCTTTGCAGTCAGATGCCCTGAGTTCATTAACTAGCCTTGACATGTCCAGGATATTTGACAGGATATTCTGAATTTTAGTTTCCTTTCATGTAAATGCAAATGACAAAAAACTTTATTGGTATTAAGTGGCTAGATGCAAATGCATAAGGGAGTAGGAATCAGGAAGACTTCACTGCAGTGAAGTAATTTTGGGTCAGTAGATTGAAGTCCACTGTTTCACCCAAATAAGAAAGTGCCTCTTACATTCTATGATTCAGAAAAAAAAAATCTGTAAGTAAAATAGAACTTGGTTCTTACATTATTTATTAACCTTTTCTGAAAAGCCATTACCTTTTTCTCAAGCCACTTACACTGTAATATATTTTTTAGTAATAGAATGTGTTTAGAATATAGATCTCTTTGATGGTAAACTCAAATGTTCTGCCTTTAACATATGTTTAGTGCACATATGTAACTGCATTATCTTCATCGAGGGTATGAATCATATTGTCTTGCTGGCAAACTAATTATTTAAGCCTCATATACTCTGCCATTTTTCTTATTGATGTAGCTTGTATCCATGCCACCCTAGCCAGAAATAAAGTAGCAAAGAATTTTCCAAGGATTTTTTTTTAGATTTCTCAAGAATGAACATAACACGAATTTACACATATGAATACATAAAATGAATATCTAGCTACTGCTATGTGTTGTAGGGAAGGTCAATACATTTATAACTATTATTTAAAGTATTGCTGTATTTTCAATTAACATTTTAATAATTCTAAAAAAGGTAAGTGTAAATTTTAAAATTTACATCACCAGACATTTCTACCCACTATCCAATTTCTCAGTAGTTACAAAAATCATAATTTATGAATGCAATATTGCTCATGTACTTCATTGCAAAAGATGTACAGATTGATAAAGTATTGATACATAATAGAATATTATCAATATTTTAAAAATACATAAAATCCTTAGAACTTTTTACATTTGAAATAAACTAAGTTTTAAAAGTATCTTTGGGCGCACCTGGGTGTCTCAGTCAGATGAGTATGTGACACTTGATTTTGGCTCAGGTCATGGTATCACGGTCGTGGGATCAAGCCACATGTGTGGCTCTATGCTATGTTTAGAGCCTGCTTGAGACTCTCTCTCTCCCTCTCCTCCACTCACACTCTCTCCCTCTCTCTCTAAAATAAAAAGAATTAAATTTTAAAAAATATCTTTGCCTAGTGTTTTGAATCATTGCTTTTGTACATCAGGCTGTAATAAAGTGCACACACACGTATGAACATACGTGCACCATCCTCAAAAGAAGCCCAGTAGATGTAATTAAAAAGAGTCAAATCCAGGGTACAAGAGCAACAATAATAACTTTTGAAATCTATCTAATCCTTCAGTGAGTAGTGTGGCTAGATCTCAAGTGTTCTGTTATAAAATTGTTTACCTCTTCATAAATATTTATTGCAAGTCCAATATGTGTTACATACAAGTTTAGGTCAAAAGAATATTAAAATAAATAAGATCGGTCCCCACCCTTGAGGACATTAAGAGAGCAGTTCCCATGATCAGCTTAGTATCCGTACGGTATGGTAAAGACTCAAACCGAAGTCATCCTAGAGCGCTGATGATTTTTGTGATATTTTCTGTCATTTTTTCCTACTTTATCTGGAGTTGACTTTACTTCAGTTTGGTTTCTAATGTTGGAATGTTCCCTGTTTACCCCTAGGTTAATTGCAATCTGTAAGACACAATACAGCATAAAGCAAAGCCTGACATAGAGGTATTGATCAGTTAGGAAGAAATTATTAATGTAGAATAGAGGTTCAGATTCAACACTACTGGTTTAGCCCTGTGTTAATATTTTCTGATTCTTGACTGTTTTGGAATGGACATTCTAGAAATTCAGATATTTCAGTTGTTGTTGTTGTTGTTGTTAAGGTGCTATTTCCACATAGTCTGAGTGTATTCCGAAACACTGAAAAATTGTTTAATATCCTTTAAAAAATGGGTTTCTTATTTTTACTACTGAATTGAGGGAGCATCTGAAATTTGACTATTTCTTGACTGTTGAAACTATTCCTACCATTCTGACATTGGGCAAATGTGTAATAGGCCATACCTTGTGTCTTGTGATTTATTGTAAAATTATTCTAGGGTTTGGTGTCTTTGACTACTCCAATTTGGCTTTGCATTTGGATTTAAAGATATTTTTATCTTTACATATATTCAGAAACTATTCTCAAACACACTGCCCTGATTACTAATAACTGCCCTGAAAGCTATTTTCCCAGCTACTCTTATTAGATTTCATCCCATCCTTCTAATAGTTTTCTTTTTTAATTTTCAGAAAGTAGCAATACAATAAAATTATTTTTACTGGGATAGTGTTCAGTTTAGACTTCTAAGAAAATCTAGAATCAATTTACAGTTACTATCTTTTTTAGTTTAATACATGTCAGTGCATTCTAGTTTTAGAATAACTAGTGATTAAATCAGGTACTTAATTCATAAAGTAAAAACATATTATGATATGTTTTAAAGATTCATGCTATAATTATTGTTAGGTACTTTTGTAATCAAGGATATTAATAAAATATATATCCCTGTGTTTTTGATTGTTTTTTGTACTCTTTAACTTATAATTAAAATTGGATGATCCAAAGGGCAGCTCAAGGAGAACGAACTTTGATGGCAAATTAATAATCAACATTACTGTGATGAAAATCAACTTATAAGTCAATTAAAATAAAGAAATAACAGAATATCATTTTTACACTAACAAAATAAGTAGAAAATGGCTAAAAATGTTCAACTTCTGTATTGTATACATATCATTTCAAAAATATTTGGTATATAATCACACGTTATAAAAATATTTTGTATATAATACATTTATTACAAAAAGGAACATGTTCTGTCTATTTTATGTTTGTATACCTTTTTGCTCCATGGTTACATGTTTAATTTTTATATCATAAATATTTTGTTCTTGATCAAGTGGATGAAACAAATAGCATTTATTTTTAATAGTGGATAAAAAATTCCTAATATTATTTAATTTGGACTGATTAGAATAGGAGCTGAATAAATGTGTATTGAATGAATGAATGAGGAGTCTTCTGCTCATACTCTCTTAACTTCTCTAATTGACTTCTTATTTTTCTAGAAGTGTATATTTCTTCCCCAGTTCTAGTGAGCAGATAAGCAATGAGCAAAGCACTAGGGGACAGCATTTTGTTGCAAAATGGGAAATTTAGAAAGAAAGCTAATGACCAAAGGTCAAAGAAGGTGGAGGCTTACAGTAATGATTGCTAATCTTCCCAACAGCTTATGAGCTAATGTTCTCCATATTCTTCACCAGATACATTCTCATGATGTTTAGATGCTGAATATGAACACCTTTGGTTTCTCTGATATAGTAGTTTGGTCAGGATATCTTCTTTGAGGCATTCTCCATCTTTAAATGATTGGTCAGGGGGCTGCTTTAGAGTCTGGGCCTGTAAAAAACAGATCTGACTCCAAATTTTGTTTTGACAACAAATTACAAATGTAGCCTCTGTGAGTCCTAGTTATCTCTTGTTAAATGTAACTGATAATAACTACCAAGTAGAATTGTTGTGAACTCTCAGTAAATACTAAATAAAGTACTGCTTGAAAGGATTTCTCTCCTAGTGCTTGGCAAATAGCAGATGGTCAGTAAGTTTTATTAAGCCTATTGATACCTAATAAAGAGGTGCACATTGCAGTTTTTAATTATTGCTCAATTAATGATCCTAGGAAGATCACTGCCTACATTTACAGTGCTAATGGGATATTTTAAATCTACTTTTATATGATTTTGACTTATGAAATACATCAAAATTTTCTATAGCTTCCCAGTAACTGACATGCTTTGTGAGTCATTTTTCTTCTCTAATGGCTTGCTTCCCTTTCTCTCTCTCTTTTTGTTAACCTTCCCCTGTGTTTATCTATTATGTTTCTTAAAATTCACATATAAGTAAAATCATTTGGTATTTGTCTTTCTCTAACTGACTGATTTTGCTGAGCATAATCCATTCTTATACTGTTGGTGGAAATGCAAACTGATACAGCCACTGTGGAAAACAGTATGGAGGTTCCCAAAAATTTAAAAATAGACCCTCCGATTTTACTATTAGGAATTTACCCAAAGGATATGAAAGTACTGATTTGAAAACGCATGTATACCCCAATGTTTATAGCATCTTACAATAGCCAAATTATGGAAAGAGCACAAATGAACATTGATTAATGAGTTGACAAAGAAGATGTGTTTGTATCTATATCTATCTATATCTATATCTATATCTACCTAGATAGTTAGGTAATGGAATATTACTCAGTCATCAAAAGGAATGAAATCTTGCCATTTACAATGACGTGGATGGAGCGAGTGTATTATGCTAAGTGAAAGGAATGGTTTAGGCTTTTGTTTCTCATAATTTTTTACCCAAAACAAAAAACCATCAGTTCACATCTTTTAGAAACTTTCAACTTCCTTGAATCATAGAAACAATTTCTTCAAAATTTCATTCATTCATTCAGAAACCTGAAATAATGTGACCACTGTATGTCAGGGAGCTGGCTCTGTGTATATATACATCAAGATACAGACATAAATCTTGTCTTTAAATAGCAAATCCTTACATTTAGATCAAATTTAGACAGTGTTTGATACTAATGCATTTTATATGTTTACATTATAACACAGAAGGAACCTTCATAAAATTATTTCTGACTTATTAAGTTATTAAATTATTAAGTCACTTTTTGTGACTTCATAGCTAATTCGAGCATAATTTATGATTTTTAATAATGCATGGACACATTTTCTTATTGACATCTGTGATGAATTGATACTCTTGTCTATAATTTATTTGACACTAGGTCCTTGTATGGAATGTACCTTTTAATTAGTGTATAATTTCAACGAGAAAAACAGAATCTACTCGTATATCACATTTTTCGCAAATATACTATGGATCAGTTGTAGGACTGGTAAGATGTTTTGATACAGAGTTTGTTTTTAAAATAATGAGAATCAAAACTGAGGTTTAACTGTATTTTTCCAGTTTTCATTTTTAAATGATATGTGTCAAAATTATTTTTTTGTATATATTCATTTTGTTTATTGTCACTTTTTATATTGAAATAGTTTAAAATTCACCAGAATTAGTAAAAATATTTTAGAATCCCTATATATCTCTCATCTAGCATCCACCAATTTAATATCTTTATAACCATTTTACTGGTTACTCTTAGAAAATCTTCAAGAATTTTTCTTCCCCCTAGATTATCATAGATTATCATAATTTTATCTAATCCATTGCATTGCATTTCTTTATATCTCTAGACTATCCCTTAAAATATCCCCAGAAGTATCTTGAAATTTCATTATCGCTGTAGACCTTTTAAAAAGAGATGTGGAGTAATCCTGAAAGCATTGAATTGTTTCATGATATTTATTAACGAAAATCTAAGTCAGACTCAGAAAAAACAAATACCATATGAGTTCACTTATATTGGAAATCTAAAACAGAAAACAAATGAATAAACAAACAAAGAGCTGAATCAGACCTATAAATACAGAGAACAAACTGATAGTTGCCAGAGGGGAGAGGAGTGGGAAAGGGATGGATAAAATGGGTAAAGAGGAGTGGGAGATACAGACTTCTCATAAGGGGATGAATAAGTCACAGAAATAAAGGTACGACATAGGAAATATAGTCAATGGTATTGTGATAGTGTTGTATGGTGACAGAGAATAGCTACACTTGTGGTGAGCATAGCGTAATATATAAACTTGTTAAATCACTATGTTGTATACCTGAAACTAATGTAACATTGAGTGTTAACTCTACTAATTTTTTTAAAAAAGGAAAAATAATAAGTGAGTTGTATAATCCTAGTAGATTATACTTTCCTTTTCAGAAAAAAAAATTATTAGTACTTGACACTGCAAAACAAACGTAGTTATAGTAGGATTTCTTTCCTTCGTGTTTAAGTACTATTTTTTGATAGAAGGAATAATTTTAATTACAGCTCTTATGGAGAAGGAATATAGTAGAGAATGTCATTGCTAATAAAGTCATAACCATGATCCATTTTTCTACCAGATGGTTTGTTTTTCCTATTATGACCCACTGCATTGACTTTACTAAAATTATTAGTAGATGCATGCTAACTAATTACATAGTTTTTTTTTATTTTTAGGAGAAAGAAACAGATTTTTGTTCCTATTCATTGAAATATATTAAACTTTCTTTCAACCCACATAGATTGCTTAAAATTAAAAAAGTAAATAAAATGTGTTAGTTTTCTTTTTGTTCAGGCAGAACACTTGGATTGTATCATAATGGAATTTAAATAATCAAATTTAAATAATTTATTTTAATAAATGTCACTTGAGCCCTAAACAAAGTGCTTACATCACTTTAAGTGATTCAGTTGTTTCAGTTTGTAGTCAACAACAGCACAATTAGTATTTAGGCTGATGCCTAAGATTGGGTACAAATTACAGGATAAAGTTTGGATCCTGAACTCTTAACACAAATCACAGAATATTTTTGAGCAAGCCTAGAGGTCACAAAGGCTTTTCTGAAGAAATATGATACACTATTCTCACTTTATTGATTTAACTTTAATATAAAATAAGAACAGTTTTGTTGATCTTAACAACTAAATTCTATGTTGATTCATAAGAGTACACAGTCGTAGATGGCCTGAGAAAATATTTCAGAATTGCATTGGCTGTCAGTAATATCAGCCTAAAATATTCAGTGTCCTGTGATATTCACTGGATATTGGAAAAGGCATAAAAGTGGTCAATTTTAGATTGAGGCTTCTGCTCCCTTGTGTGCAGTAATTAGCTCTTTGCTTACTGATCTCTTATAAAACAATGAGTGCCTCAGAAATAAAATGCTTTCATGTTTCCTTCCCCATCACTGCAAAGTACCCCGCATATATTAAAGGATCAATAAATATTTATTTTTTGAATGGATGAAGAAAGGAAAAATGAAGGAAGGAAGGCAACTAATGCAAGATAACCATTCTAAAAACAGAATGCATGGCTGTTCCACTTAAGAACTTTAAAGTACAAGGAAAAGTCACTCCTCTCATCTCAAATATTAAAAATTCAAGAGCATTTGACAGTCAGGAATAAAATAGCTCTAGAAAATAGTTTCTATCCCATCTTTTTATAGGCCTCTAATTATCCCTGCGTCTTTCCATGACCCTACTTTATTCAACTCGGCCAAGAGGTGTTCTCTGTTCCTTAGTAGTTGCAGCTACCTTGAAACTGCAGCTTTCATCTGGCATTTCAAGACCTCTCTGGTCTCGACATTTCAACTGTGGTTTCCAACCCTAGTGGCCTGATGTACTCGGCATGTGTTTGGATCTCTTGAGCCCAGCTCACATTAGTCTCACTGCATTATTCAGTTGGCTGCTGCAGTGCTCATGGGTTGACTGTGTTGAACACCCACTCCTGACAGAATAAGCCATGTGTCACCAGCATTGCTCATATGCCCTGGGTCCTCTTCCTACTTCCCAGCTGCCCTTTCTCCTTTGTACTGGATCTCCCTTTTGTTTTCATGAACTCTGCTAACATGATGTCCTTTTGGTAACAGTCACTGTGAGAACTTGAAAAATCAAGGGCCATGTAGCCATATAATGCACAGAAATTCTTATGGAACTTTTCTGAGGGCCGTTCAAATTAATTCAGTAATTATCATTATTCATAGAGGAGATCTATTTTTGATTGTGGTTAAAACGACTCATCTTCTGTGAACTATAAAAGCTATAGTGTAAAGGGAGAAAAATATATAGTTATTAATAAAGCAGTACATTTAGATACCTGGGTGAGAATAGCTGATCGCTGGGTTGGATTACTCTCCATGGACTATATTCCTTTAATTTTCACATATAGAGACATGAAATTATGTCATCACGAGTTTCTGAAGTTTCATGAAGAGATAACTAAATTCATCTTGTATTTATAAATTAACTATCTCATCTGAGGAAATTTTCAATATATTTCTCCTGCCCATTACTTACAAGCATAGGAATTAAAAGAAAAAAACTTATGGACCTTGTTGATTGAGTCAATAATAAACCATAAGCTTGTATTAAATAATCTCTAAAATATAGTGTCCTCATTAATATATCTTACTGTGTATTCATTTTTTTTTTTTTTGAGAGAGAGAGCAAGAGAGTGCACGTGTGTGAGTGGAGTAGGGGCACAGAAGTAGATAGGGAATCCCAAGCAGGCTCCCTGCTGTCAGTGCAGAGCCCCACTTGGGGATCAATCTAACTAACCATGAAATCATGACCAGAGCCAAGATCAAGAGTCAGACGCTTACCTGACTGAGTCACCCAGGCACCCCAAGATCTCATTAATATTTCACTTAATCCAAAATAAGTTAGGATTTATTTTTTACTGTGGTTAATTTAGATATAATAATCATTTGGCTTTCAAACTTTCCAAGATGCATTAGATATACACAAATACTATTTTGAAAAGAAAGTAATGCATTTTATCATTTATTTGGACTACTTGCTCTAGGAACAGGCAGTTTTCCAAAACTGTAAATTGAGCTATTTGTGAAATTACATTGTCTGACATTTGTCGTTTTCATTAATGAATCTGAATTTATTCCATGCTCTTGAGGTCAATTTAAGGGGAATAATTTAGTCTTCCTCTTGTATTATACTATATGCAGACACACCAACTACACACACACACACACACACACACACACACATACACTACAAATTTGCACTGTAAGTCAGTTTATGACTGGTTTTCCCTTGTATTTTTCTACATTGAGATTTTTTTCTTTTTTGTGAAGGGGATGCTCTTCCACTCGCTTTCACAGAGTTTAACAACCATTAGCTCTTTCATTTCAGATTCTTCTTTCAAAAGGCCACAATTTAAAAATTCTCAGCCAGTTCAAGGTCTGTCTCATTCACTCCCTGAGTTGGCGTAGTTATTGAAGTAAGAGGTTATTACTCTGTTGGTGTTCATTCTCTGCTTAACTATCTACTGAAAACTGCTAATAATCCAGTTAGCTTTACTTGGACGTTTATTCTAGCACCATTCTGCTGGTTAAAAGTGAATATACTCTTGTAGTAGATTTTTTTTTTTACGATTCTGAGGCAGAAATACTGTTCTTCTTAATGATCTGGATACTGCTGTGACTTTTGGTGCTGTACCTTGGATACCCAGGCACATCTCGGTCTCCTGTACCCTTATATAATGCCATTAAGCTATTTCCACAATACTTTCAAAGTATTCCTTAAATTTTAATTGAAACTAACCTGGCAAGATTTGTGACATATACTGTTTTATAGAGGAAAATATTTTTTATTGAAACAATTAGTTACTTCTGTATTTGTTTATTCATGTGGCAAAATTTACTGTATTTTAAATCAAATTTTATGCTGGAGTTTTCATTGTGATACTTATTCAATTAGAATTGGTTTCATGGGGCCTAGTAAGTTCTTCCTTAGGGATCCCAATACCTCCTACCTTCTAAGATTACTTACCCTTAAGCTTCCTCACTTAGGAGATTATTAATTGCATTAATGAATCTAGTAGCTAGACCCATTCAATCTAGTAGCTATAAATTATGGCAGTTAGAAGTTCTGGATGTGATTAGAGTGTAAGTAAGAGAGGAAATAAACTAGGGAGGGAGATAATATTTGGGAATGGGAAGTAAATGAAAAAAGAGGATCATCTATTAATTGACATACATTAGATTTCTTCTCATTGTCTTTGTGCCCAATCTTTGCATCCTCTCCATAACAGTCAAGGTTGTTTCAAGATTCTTTTATTCTTGGGAGCCACTAGATGCCCCACTATTGTGGTATTTAGATAGGTCACATCTATACACATGTAGGAGGTCTTCATTATCCATTATGGTCAAAGAAATTGATTTTTCCACATAAGCGCATATTCTTAACAATGCTATTGCCATTCATATCCTATTAAAATATTCTTGATGGACATGCTTTAACATAGTTTAAAGTAGTTCAACTATTTTTGATGACACGTTTTCATTATTAAAAATTCAGTGGTGTACCACACAGTAGTACAGTTGTACATCAACCTCCTTGTCCCTTCAGAGAAGTCACAAGAGCTCTTCTGTATCTGGTACATTTCAATGATATCTGCTAAAGGTCAGACATTCAAGATTGTTCTGAAATGTGAGTGTGAAGGGCCAGAATGCTCAAAAATTTTTGGTCAATTCAACCTAAGCTGTTAATAAATAGAAACATGGTCAAAGGGAGTCAAATGATTTTTTAATGTTTTATTTATTTTTGAGAGAGAGAGAGAGAGAGAGACAGGGTGAGCAGGGGAGGGTCAGAGAGAGAGGGAGACACAGAATCCCAAGACAGGCTCCAGGCTCTAAGCTAGCTGTCAGCACAGAGCTCGACACAAGGCTCGAACCCATGAACCGTGAGATCATGACCTGAGCCGAAGTCAGAGGCTTAACGAGCCACCAAGGCGCCCTTCAAATGATTTTTTTGACAAAAAAAAATACATAAAACTTGAAATTAGAAATAATAGTTATTAATTTATTGAATGATCTGTGAGGAGTCATAAGTTATAAACAAATAATATATATTAGATTACTGATATTTGGGGACCGATTAGAAGAAAAGGGAGTACTATGTTGTAGGTTAATAAAATACAGTTTCTTTTATCCTCACAATTATTTTTTCCTTAGATATCTTAAGAACAGGCATGTCATTTTTATGAGAGTTCAAATGATTATCTATAATAACATATTATGCAAATGAATGGATTTTGTCTACTGAGAAAGGTGAAGATACTTGTTTAGAATCTTTCAGGTTAAGTGTTTGGCAGATTAAGGATGTTTAAATATTTAAATATGTTTATGGGGTAGAAAGCCTAAAATCAGGCATTGCCAATTATGCAGCACTTATGCATTCCTGATTTATAAAATAATTTTTCTTTAATTACTATTCCTGATAGGAAACTGAAAAGATCCAATTTCCATGTGCATTGCAAATTTTGAAAATATGTTTCTGCAAAGGGGCATTAATATGTTTAAATGTTATTATTGTCTGCAATGAAGATGAGATTAAGGGGATGCTTGAGGAGTTAATGTCAAAAGCATTTTTCAAAGCTTCAAGCAAAGCATTTCAAGAAGAAAGAGGACCTACAATAGTTGCTAACATTGTGCCATTCCTCCCAGGAGGGATATTTAACATGCACACCTCATGAAACACATAGAAATCTTAGGGTAAAAGTAAGGGGGTTTTTCTTTTGGTAACGGGGCATATTAACATCAAATATCTGCATTGTATACTTAATGCCTTGTATGTAGGCCTGATCATATTAAGAGTAATCCTAGATGAAGGCTAATGCATCTGAGTGGAGTTCTCTACCGAGCTGATTGAAGCTGACAGCCCTGTACTGTTTGCAAGGAAAACTTCATGGGGAGTTAGGAACAGATGCTAAACAATATGGCACATTTGATTTCATGCTGCTCACGCATGCCAGCCCCTGGCAGTCTTTATGAGGTCAGAGGATTAGTAAAATTGCAGTCAGCAGGAATACAGGGCATATAAGTAGAAAGAGCCAAGCAGGTGTGCTAAAATGAGTTTGATGTGGGCTTTCCCCAGGTGTGTCATACTTGCCCTTCAGCATATGGCTGTAGGATCATAGGGGAAAAGTTAATGCTTAGATAATTTAATCCAAATAATGCAACTTAGGGCTTTATACATGTTGAATATGAAATATACATGTATGATGGACTAAACATATGTGGAAGTTAATTTTAATGTTTCTTTAAAATGTAAATGATGATTATTCATAAAAATACACAAATATAAAACAAAAATATGTTGATGGCAAGGAATTCAGTTTTGGTTATAAGTCATTTTTTGTTCAAATGGTTCTGGCTTTTATAGTCTCAATGTATTAACCTCTAAAATTAGGATGTTGGAATGGATGAGATCTAAGATTCGAAGATCCCTTCCATAGATGAAGAAAACAATGACTATTTTATAAATCTCAAGATTTTAGAGTTGGCTTTATTATTTTTATTTATTTATTTGGTTGGTTGATTCTTGTTTTGTTACATTAGACAGAGGTGCAATTAACTCAGTGCTTATCAACTTGGAGGAAAGAGACAGCACAGAAAAAAAAATATTTGGACCAGAGAAGTGGGGCCTTGTCATCTTTTTCCCACTATAAGTGTCAATTTTCTCATATAAGTTATTAATGGAAATCTGCTCTGTTGTTTGGTTGTGTTTAGAGCAGGGAGTTGGGGGAATAAAACTGATAACCACTGAGAGAGTTTATTTTAAATAAGGAAGTAAGGCCCCAGGTAACTAGCTGTCCCAAAGCTAGATGGCAACACATCCAGTGTTTGTATGACATTATTGGTAAGTGTTGCTCTGCCCAACACTGGCTCTTTGAATCTTTTTGAATCTCTTTGAGATCCTAAACTGATGAGGGAAAGAAGTGGTTTGGAGTGGAGTGACACACAGGCCACACACATAGCAGCTACGATCTCAATATAACAATGTTACTAAAGTCTGTCCTATCTTTTCATCTGCTCTCTGCCTTCTCCTGCCCCCAGAAAGCAACCTGTGCAAAGGAAAGCAAAAAGGGAAGATGGCATAATTCTTTTACAAATTTGTTGTCCAAAATTGATCCTGCTCTTTTTCCTAAACTTGAGCAGGTTCTGGTTTGCAGTGGTTCCTTCGGCATATACTCCTTTATTTGGTATCAGTCTGTTGCCTAGGTTTCTATTCTCTATGAAAACATAAAACAGAGGGGACTCTGAATGGAAGCATCATGTACAGCAGCAACATACGGGTAGATTTGAATCGATTTTGTGATACTAAGAAATGAGATAAATTTAGGAGATGAGAGAGGAGTCACCTCTCTTCTACAATCAATAGCCTTGCAAGTGTTGCTGCTCACCGTGTATTCCTCAGTAGTCTGTCTCTCTCTATCTCTTATTTTTTTTTCTTTTACTAATTTTACTAAAGATGATCACATGGGAGAAGTTGCTAGAAGCTCAGCATAGTTGTATGTGGTATGAACCTATCATAGAGAAATTTTCCAGTCTCAGTGTTAAAGAGAAAGGACACAGACCTCCTGAGAACAAAGAGTTCGCATACTAGGAATTTGTTTGACAGGCATTTCACACCATCAGAGCAATGAAATTACCAGCAACATTCAACAGCCTTACTAAAGTATTTCCTGGGTAACAAAAAGGCTATAAGAAATCAAGAAAAGCACTAACTAACTTGAAAAACAGATACGTATCTTTTGCTCAATGGAAAATAATTTTTTATCAAGTGTGTGTAAACAAATATAATCAGAGAAAGAGGACGCAAAGTATAATTAAGTCTGCCAATACTGTAATTCAAAAGTAGCATTGGCATAAATGATATTTCTAAATTGAGGCTCACAACATTTCCATAGACTTGAGCTCTTTGTGCAACAGTAAGTTTTAATAGTTTCTTTCATCAACCATTCTGAATTCTGGGACACCGTGCCTCAAAGAGAAAACAATTATGGCTATTATATGTCAATTACTAAAATTTTGTCATATACTAACAGATTTACAAATAGAGAAGAGACACAACATTATCAGGATTATTTGAAAATTTTAAGATTCCTGATCAAATTACTGCTAAATATTATGCACTGTGTGATACTAGATGTGGGCATGAGAAATCAAGGTTGGTAAATTGTACAGCAGATAAACACAACTAATGTATGTCAGTTTGGTAGCATAAGAAGTATTGTCCCATTGTATACACTTATCAAAATTTCTGTCAGGCATCAAAATACCACTTTAGAATATGGTCAGAAAAATATCTTACAAAAATTTTCAACTAAGCATTACAAAACCCAAATAATAATGCTTTGTGATTATTTTGTCGACTGGATACTTTACCTTGGTAGCCTCTAACTTTGGCTTGTTTCTACTCAGGGTATTAATAGTTAGAGTCTAGTAAAATACTCTATATCCTATTTTTTCTGTGCAAAATAATGTCCTAAGCCTACATGTCCAGGATTTCTGGAGCACCTTATATTGTTTTACGTCTTGTGCCTGTCAGGCTGTGGGTACAGCTTGCAACCTCTCTTAGGGTTGAATGTTACTCACAACCAACTAATCAACCAGTGATTGGACTCTTTAAGATTTTTAATTAGCTAGAGGACATTATTTTTTCTCTTGAAAAGGCCCACTAATTTGGGTTATATGTACTTTTTAAAAATGTTTGTTTATTTTCAGAGAGAGGGAGAGAGAGCAGGGGAGGGGCAGAGAAAGAGAGGGAGAGTGAGAATCCCAAGCAGGCTCCACACTGTCAACACAGAGATTAAGGCAGGGCTGGATCCCACCAACCATGAGATCATGACATGAGCTAAAATCAAGAGGCAGACGCTTCATCGATTGAGCCACCCAGATGCCCAGATAGATTTTTTTTTTCAATGTGTTGGTCAATGTTTTGTCTTTATGTTATGACCAGGTAACCATATAAATATATATAAATGGAGATATATGCAAATACAATTATAGGGAATAGATCTGAAACAATTTTTTTAAAAAGTTGTAAACTTTCTTCTAAGATACGACAATTACCCTTACATGTAAGCAGAACTTTATTTTGCTCAACTACTAGTTACATAGTAGGAGCGTGCTAGAAAGATTAAAGTAAAGTATGAAATAAGGGTACACTTTTTTTAAAGAAAATGCTGTGAGTTGTTTCAGAAATGTTGGAATCAGTTTCTAATAAGATGGAGGAAGACTACTTTATTTTCCAGAAGAGGACATTAATTTTAGTCCATGTATTTCAGGAACACAAAATAGCAGGAATATCTATGTCAAGAAGCAGGGAGCAAGGACTATCTATCTATCTATCTATCTATCTATCTATCTGTCTATTTATCTGTCTATCTGTCTGTCTATCTGAAAAAAGGAAAAACCCCAAGCAGAATGATACTGAGTAAAATATGCACTTGGAGTACTAATTGATTTCTTAAACTATCTGAGGAGAAAGCTTGATAATGGACCCACATTGGGACCAGAAGAGAATCTTGACAAGTCAGGTCAGAATTATATTACTTTCTTTTAATGTTTATTCATTGCTGAGACAGAGAGAGAGAGAGAGAGAGAGAGAGAACAGGGGAGGGGCAGAGAGAGGGAGACACAGAACTCAAAGCAAGCTCCAGGCTTCACACTCTCCACACAGAGCTCAACGTGGGGCTTGAACTCATGAACCATGAGATCATGACTTGAGCCAAAGTCTGACACTTAACCGACCGAGCCCCCCAGGAGCCCCCCAAATTATATTACTTTCAGACAAACTATGTTATATGCTTTACAAAACAAAAAGTAGATATATAATGATTATTAAGATTAATTATGTAGACTTCCACTTCTGGGAAGATTTTACCTTTTACCTAGTCCTGTAATTAAGTACAACTAAAAATCTTGAAGAGTAGTATTATAAAAGATGATTTGGGGCACTGGGGCTTTCATAATAGCCACATGGGATAGAGACTTCTGCTCTAGTGTCAGTGAAGGTATGATGAACAGTCGAAGGATTTCCAAGCCATCTAATGCAGCGGAAGTGTCAGTGGAGACCTAGTGGAAAAATAGAATCCGTATCCCTGCTCAGGAGTAATGAGGCCCTGCCTCGGTGTCAATGGAAGAGAACCTGGGCTGTCATGCCTGCCTGAAATTAATGAGGCAACACATGCCCTTTATCTTGCTGGTGTGGTGTCAGAGGAGGCTAACTAAAACAGGTTTAAATAGAAACCCCAAATCTCATAACGCAATACTGAAAATGATCAGGTTTTAATCAGAGATCACTCAGGGAGCCTGGGTGGCTCAGTCAGTTAAGAATTCGACTTCGGCTAAGGTCATGATCTCATGGCTGGTCCATTTGAGCCCCACATCAGGCTCTGTGCTGCTCCAGGATTCTGTGGGTCTCTCTCTCTGTCCGTCCTCAGCTTATGCTCTCTAGCTCTCAAAAATAAACAAACATTAAAGAAAGGTATTAGATATCACTCAACACACTAATAATCAGGAAGATATTAAACTATAGTAAAAAGACAATCAATAGATGACAATTTTGATATTACATGTATGTTAGAATTACCTGAGAAATATAAAAAACCAGACATAATAAAAATAGTTAAATGAGCAAATATGAACAAAAAACAGATACAAGATAGTCTCAACAAAGAAATAAAATAAAAATATAAAATAAAAAACAAAGCCTCAACAATGAATTAGAAGACATGGAAAGAATCAAATGGAAATTTTAGCATTAAAAAATGAAATAAGAGAAAATCAACGAATAGCCTCAATAGCAGAATGGATAGAACGAAAGACTCAGTAAACTCAAAGATGGAAGAATGAAGGAGAATTGGGAAAGAACTGGTAAACTTAGAGACAGAGTAGAAATTACCCCACAGGAGAAATAGAAAATAATAAACTGGAAAAAATAACAGAGGCTTGTTCAGTGAAAACAATACATTTGCTGTTTGTCTTATTACTATTCCTGGAGGAAGAGAAGAAAGTGGACTGAAAAATTAGCTGGAGAAATGACTAAAAACTTCTTTTTTTAACTTTATTTATTTGAGAGAGAGAGAGTGAGCATGAGCAGAGGAAGGGCAGAGAGAGAGGGAGAAAGATAATCCCAAGCAGGCTCAATACTGCCAGCACAGGGCCCCACATGGGACTCAAACTCAGGAAACTTGAGATCATGACTGAGCTGCAATCAAAAGCAAGACACTTAACCAACTGAGCCACCCAGGTACCCCATGATGGAAAATTTATTAAACTTTGTTAATATATATATTATATATAATATGTATATATTATATATAATATGTATATAATATATATTGTTATATACTCAACTTTTTGAATCTTGCATATATATACACACACTTCAAGATTCAAAAAGTTGAGAGAATTAAAAACTGGAGATATCCAAAGAAATCCATACCTGGACACATTATAGTTAAACTTCTAAAATCTAAAGACAAAAATGAAAGCAGTGAAGAGAAATGACATGTTACCTATAAAAAAAGAAACAACTTGAATGACAGGTTTTTTTTAACCAGAAACCATGAAGGAAATAATGAAGTGCTACAATATTTTTTAAGTTCTGGTGGCAGGAGGTGGGGGGGTGGGGGGAGGGAGACAAACAAACCACCAAAAATATCGTGTCAACCTAGATTCCTATTTTGAGTGAAAATGCCATTTAGAACAGAAGGGTAAATAAAGACATTCTCATGTGGATAACAGAAAGATCTTTGTACAAAAGGCTGTTTCTCTGTTTATCCCAAGGAAATTCTTTAAACAGAAAGGTAACATAAAAGAAGGAAATTTGGAACATCAAGCAGGAATATGGTAAACAATAATGTGGGTTAACGTAATAGACTTTTCTCTCTTCTTGAGTTTTAAGTTATGTTTAATGGGTGAAAGAAAAATTACAATATTAGAATGGAATAATTATGTGTATATTGTAATACGTAGAACAACCACTAAAAAAAACTACACAGACACTCAAATTCAATACAGATAAATCCAAATAGAATTATAAAAATGAAAGTATAACATATCACCTTGTCTGGAACTCAATTAAAACACTGTTGAATTGAAAACTTACAACACTAAGTGACTACGTTAGAAAGTATCACTGATGGGACACCTGGATGGCTCAGTCTGTTAAGCATCTGACTCTTCATTTCTCCTTGGGTCATGATCTCACGGTTGGTGAGATTGAATCCTGCATGGGGCTCTGCACTGACAGAATGGAGCGTGCTTGGGATTCTCTCTCTCCCTCTCTTTCTGTCCCTCCCTTAAAATAAATAAAAATAAACTTTAAAAAAAGTAGCATTGGTATCCAAAATTATACCTCCCACCTTAAGAACCTAGAGAAAGAATACCAAAATAAACATAAAGAAGCAGAAGAAGACTAATGGAGATAGAAGAAGTCAGTGAAATTAAAAGTGGGAAATTAGAAAAAATAAAAAGTTTGTTCTTTGAAAATATTGATAAAATTGAGAACTTCTAATAAGACTAATGCAGGAAAAAAAAAGAGAAAAGACACAAATTACCAATATAAGGAATGAAACAACATAGAACACTCTAGACTCTGCAGACACCAAAAATAAATACAAATAAATAATATGGACACCTCTCCACCTATTGGTTGAAATAGACCAATTATTTAAAAATCTCAAGGTACCACAGTTCACCCAAATTAAAATAGCATATTTGAATAGCCCTACAACTGTTAAGGAGATTAAATTTTTTAGTTTGAAACTATCCAGAATTATATCTTGTCCAAGATGTTTTCACTGGGGAATATACCAAAGATTTAAAGAAGAATTAACACTAATTCTACATTATCACTTCTAGAAAATAGAAGAGGAAACACATGTAAATTTATTTTATGACTCCATTATTAATCTGATACCCAAACCAGACAAGGAGAGCACCAAAAAAACAGAGCTACAGACCAATATTCCTCCTGAATATAGACCTAGAAATCCTCAACTAAATATTAGCAAGTACAAAAATATTTAAAGAGCATTATACACCATGACCAAGTAGGGTTTATATAAGGGCTCAAAACTGTTAATACTTCCCCCTCAGATCAGGAACAAGGCAGTAATGTCCAATCACCACTCCTATTTAACATAATGTTGGAAGATATAGCCAGTCCAGCAAGACAAGAAAAGGAAATAAAAGATTAGGCAGATTGCAAAATAAGAAATAAAACTGTCATTTTTAAATGACATGAATGTCTATGAAGAAAATCCCAAGAAATCCTAAACACTCCTAGAACTAATAAATGAGTCCAGAAAATATATAAGATATAAGATAAACTTCATAAAATCATAATATTTTTATACCAGCAAATGGAAATGTTTACAGGAAAATTTAAAATATATCAATTATCAAGGCTCAAAAATGAAACATTTCATTATACATTTTTTTTTAAATGCACAGCACTTGGGGCACCTGGGCTCACTTGGTATAACATGCGACACTTGATTTTGTGTCATGAGTTCAAGTCCCACGTTGGGTGTAGAGCTCACTTAAAAAAAATGTACAGCAGGGTGCCTGAGTGGTTCAGTGGGTTAAGCGCCCAACTTCAGCTCAGGTCATGATCTCACCGTTCTCAGGTTCGAGCCCCACGTCAGACTCTGCTGACAGCTCAGAGCCTGGAGTCTGCTTCCTATTCTGTATTTCCCTCTCTCTGCCCCTCCCCCACTCATGCTCTATCTTTCTCTTTCAAAACTAAATAAAACACTAAACAAATTTTTAAAAAATGTACAGGATTTGGTGCTGAAAAAGACAGTGATAATGAAAAACATTAAAATATCTAAATAAAAGAGAGACATGTTATTAATGGTTTGTAATAAATAATAGTAAATATGTCAATCTTTCCCACACTGATATGTATCTTAACAAAATTTCTGTGAAAATTTCAAAAAGAATTCTTGGACATATAGTTAAGATTCTTTTAAAGTGGATATAGAAAAACAAAAGAAATATAGTAACTACAGCAATTTTGTCAATGAATAAAAAAATGAGAGGAATCAATCTACTTACTTTTTAAACTTAATTAGCTACTGTAATCAGGACTGTGGTATTTACATAAGGATAGATAGATGCATTAATGCACAGAGAAAGAGAACTCAAATAGAACTCCACAAAATATGCCCAAGTGATTTTGACAAGGATGCAAAGGCAAGTAAATAGAAGATAGATATGCTTTTCCACTGATAGTGTTGGAGTAATTAGACATTCATAGAACAGGACCAACAAAAAGAACCTAGACTGACGTTTCAAGCTTTATAAAAATGAGGTGAGATCACAGACTTAAATATCAGATATAAAATTGTAAAACTTCTAGAAAAAAAAGAAAATGTTCAGGACTTAGGGCTGGTTTTTAGACTTGTCACCAAAAGCATAATCATCAACATTAAAAATGTTCTGCTAAAGACTCTGTAAATTGAAGAAAAAGAGAATCTGAAGACTGGAAGAAGATATTCCCATAGTATGTGCCTGGCAAATGAGAAATACCTAAAAAATATGTAGCATTCTCAAAACTCACCAATACACACACACATACACACACACACAAATGAGATAAAGGACAACACATTAAAAAACATTCACTGAATGAAATATATGGAAGGAAAATATGGAAATATGTTCAATGTTATTTTCTATCATTGAACATGGAAACGTTCAATGTTGTTTTCTCTTAGGGAAATGCAAGTTAAAACCACAATTAGTTATTACTACGTAGTTGGATGGCTAATGTAAAAAAAAAAATAGTGTCACTACCGAAGTTGATGACTATATGAAGAAGTCGGATCACTCCTTCGTTGCTGGTGGAAACCAAAAGTGGGACAGCCACTTTGGAAGTTAATGTGGCTATTTTTAATATTAAAACTAAGTATCTAACTATCAAATACTGCAGTAATTGCACTCCTGGCATATATTCTAGACACATGAAGACTTAGGTTCACATGAAACCTGTACATAAAGGTTTACAGAAGAAGCTTTATTTGTACTGGCCAGAATTTGAAAAAAAAAACCCAAATATCTTTCAATACATTGATAGTTAAACAAGCCAGAGTACCGTCATACTGTGGAATACTACTCACCAATAAAAAAGAATAAAAGAAATTATTGATACACACAAAAACCTGCATGAATTTTCAGGAAATTATACTGAATGAAGCTAACAAACAGAAGAAGGACCTAAAGTTTTATTCTTTATAATGCCCTTTATATAACATTCCTGAAATGACAAAATTATAGAAAATGGAAGAAAGTGAGGTGGTCAGGTATTTACGGAGGAGGCAGTCAGTAGAGAAACATATGTTGCTAACACAGGCAATGTTCAGGATTCTTATAATAATGGAAATATTCTGCACCTTGACTGTTCGATGTCAGTGTTCTGATTGTGATATTATAAGGTATTATCATTGGGGGAAGCTGAATATAGGGCACACAGGAACTCTCTGCATTATTTTTTACAAACCTGTGTGTGAATCTACAATTACCTCAAAGTAAAACTTTAATTAAAGCAATTATATGCTAAAGAAAATATTTGTTTGATTTTATTTTACCATCTCTAAGTTTATGTTTTTTAGCAAGTACAAACATGCTTATTATATAATATTGATTTTTGAAAGTAGAACTCAAAAACGTATGCTGATTATTAGGAGAGAGACAGAGGCAGAGAGAATGAGGGCAAGAGAATATACCAAACTAACATTTCTGAATACAATAAATGATAAGGTCCAAAGAAGGCTAAAATTAGCAGAAGGTTCCTTTTGAATGTGTCATATTGAAAATAGTTCATTCCAATATATATTTTTCATGCTCTCAATCCTTTGGTGTCACATCTCTTATTTTCATGCAGAAACATACCATGCCCTCATTCTTGCTTCATTCATTTTGTCAAATGACTGTTATGTCACCATTTTTGTTTCAGAATCATTGCATCCAGGAAGGAGACTGATGTGTTTCATATTATTTTCCTTGCCGAACTGTGTTTTTACCTGATTCCGCATTCATTTATTAACATACTTGGATATTTAGCCTATGCCAGCAATGTGCCAAGAGATGTATCTAAAGTGCTGATGTCTGACACCTTTGTCCAAATTAAATTTTAATGTTATTAACATTTTCAATTACCACTGATTAGAACATTCACAAGTTTCACTGGGCTGGCATGAGATACAACAACTGTGAATAGTAATAGCTGTTTTCATGAACAGAAGATCCCTGTGGGGAGGCTGTCATTAGAAACCATATGACTGCCAGAGAGCACTTCAGTATGTCAATTCCCCAGTGTTCTGTAGTCAAGACAAGATCCTACTTTGATTTTGTAGTTTCAACACATTGTGAAATAATGTGAACCATGTTACAACTTGCTAATATCCCATGAAGGATTTTTCAGGTCATACTATAAACTACCATGGGTATAACTTGTCATTGTAAAATGATTGTTATTCAAATATTTGTCATGACAAGTTCTGTTTTATGATAAAGTTATCATCACTCCTTTGTTTTAACGTTTCTTAAAGGAGAATGAATTCAATATTGTTTTCACAAATGGCGCATCCTGAGTGAATGCAATATTTTAAACACTGTGACATATGTTGGTAATAGGAAGTAGGTCGTGACCAGTGCACAAGGAGCTAATTTTGAAGGGTGCAAGACACATAAAATATATTCATATACATGCTTATATATTACACATATACTTATGTATAAGCACAAAATAATGCTTTGCCATAGTTTCCTTTAAAATGTTTGTAGGGGCCCCTGGGTGGCTCAGTCGGTTAAGTGTCCGACTTCAGCTCAGTTCATGATCTCGCAGTTTGTGGGTTTGAGCCCCGTGTCAGGCTCTGTGCTGACAGCTGAGAGCCTGGAGCCTGCTTCGGATTCTGTGTCTCCCCTTCTCTCTTCCCCTCCCTTGCTCATGCTCTGTCTCTGTTTCTCGATAATAAATAAATGTTAAAAAATTAAAAAAAAATAAAGTGTTGTAAACAGAGCTCATGAAATAGTTGATTATACTGATGGAGAGTCAAAACCAAAACCAATATATTCTGAGGCAAGGCTTGAAAAATAAGTAGAGAAACACAAGAGGGAGATTATTGTAGATGTAGGGACAGAAAAGACTGGATTTCCAAGATATGAAAATGCATGAAGAAAAATAGAGGAAACCATAAAATGTTTAGTCCCCCATCAATTCTTAGCCTAGTGCTCATCCCTAACATTCTCAAACACCATAGATGATTTTTAACAGAAAATTAATATATTTAAAAAATATAACATTTGTTTTCTAACATGAGAATTAAAATATATATTCTCTTGATTTTCTTAATATATAATGTTAATGTTTATTTGATTACAATTAGATTAATTAGAAAATTATACTACATTTATTTTTTATTCTTCACATTATTTTGATTTCTTGAATACCATCTATTTTATGCTTTCTGCTGTGCTGAACAGGTATCTAGGAAAGAGATGAATTTGTCTCTGTAACAGTATTGTAGCTACTGGTAGGTAAGGTTTATCATGTTTCAACAACAACAACAAAAAAAGCTTCCTCAAGAACAAGAATCAAATAGCATTCTATGGATACTACACTAATTAAACCTTTTTTTTTTTTTTTTTACTTTGGGGCTTAATTGATGTAGTTATTTTATAACAATTAAAATCATGTGGGAAAGCAGATGGAATACTATATAAACTTGCTGAGACATAAGCAAGGAGTCAGAATTAAAGAGGGTGAGCTACCATTTCTTTAGCTGCACTGCAAGTGAATTGTGCCTAATGCTACATGGGCCACATTATTACGGTAGTTTCAAAATGCAAATTAATGTAAAAAAAATGCTTTGAGAACTTAATGGGGGATTTCATGTTCAACCTGAAGAGAAATTTTACAAATAGTTGTGTTCTATTCCACAATAACTTTTACAGGATCTTGAGTGAATTTTCTAAATTCTGTTATCTGCTACCATAGCACATTTTAAGATTGGCTTTATTGAAACAAAATGTTAATTTTAAGCATTTTTATCTATGGGCCGATAATTTTCAGTGTGTAGTAGTCACAGTCTAAGAATACTATGTATCCACACACACCCATTAAAGCCAGCAATTACATGTAAATATCATATTTATGTTGTTTTCCTTGCAAATTAACATATTTGAAAACTTATTATTAATTTATTTTTTTTAACAATTCTTATTTTTAAATTCAATAGTAATGTTTGGAAAACAGGATCAGCAAACTTTATATTAATAGGTAATAGTTTTATTAAAAAATCTGTTTGCCTTTGTGAAATGTGTTTCCAGGATAAAAAGTATTTTTATGGAGATAGATGGAAAAAATTCTATTAGCAATTATAATTACAGGGTTTTTTTAATAAATTTATTTATTTATTTATTTATTGACTGATTGATTTGCATCCAAGTTACTTAGCATATAATGCAACAATGATTTTAGGAGTAAATCCTTAATGCCCCTTACCCATTTAGCCCATCCCCTGCTCCCACAACCCCTCTCTTAACCTTCTGTTTGTTCTCTATATTTAAGAATCTCTTATGTATTGTCCCCCTCATGTTTTTATATTATTGTTGCTTTCCATCCATTATATTCATTTGGTTTATACCTTAAATTCCTCATATGAGTGAGGTCATATGATATTTGTCATTCTGTGATTGACTAATTTTGCTTAGCATTATACCCTTTAGTTCTATCCACATAGTTGCAAATGGCAAAATTTCATTCCTTTTGATTGCTGAGTAATACTCCATTATTTATTTATCTTCTTTATCCATTCATCCATCAATGGATTTTGGGTTCTTTCCATACTTTGGCTATTGTAGACCGTGCTGCTCTAAACATTGGAGTGCATGTGCCCCTTCAAAGCAGCACACCTATATCAAATTACAAGGTTTTTTTTAATGTTTATTTATTTTTGAGAGCTAGAAAGACAGAGCATGAACAGGGGATGGGAAGAGAGAGGAGGAGACACAGAATCCAAAGCAGGCTCCAGGCTCTGAGCTCTCAGGACTGCACCCTAGGTAGGGATCGAACTCAGGAACTGCGAGATCATGACCTGGACAGAAGTCAGCTGCTCAATGGACTGAGCCACCCAGGTGCCCCTAATTACAGTCTCCAGATTATGTACTTTCAGTAAAATTAATTCCCGTGCCTAAAAATATACCTGGCCATTTTCTTGGATTTATATGTTCTTAATACATAATGTAATAAAACATACAAAGCATATTAAAGGAATACCTAGACAACCAGTAGACTTGAACAATAAAGTTAAAATAATAAATAAACTTTAGGAAATTCTAATTAGAAAAACCAAATAGATTTCATTATAAAACGTAATATATGTTAATTATGAAAAAATATTTTAAGAATATTACATATAATTAGAGTCAAAAACATGATTATACCATTATTTATGGTCAGAATAAAAATATAGTCAGATACAAAAGGCGTATGTGAGAAAATGTTTACGAACTTTTCAGAATTTTACCAGCATTTTCAAAGAGCAGTTAATTGCCATGTTTTGTAATATTTTATGAAGTCTATAAAAAATACCATCTTCTTAATTCATTCTTGCACATAGAAAAAAACTAAAGCACATTCTCACAAACAGATTCAAAAATACTGTTAAAAACTTATTCCAGCACTTTGTTAAACTGGTTATACGTTATGATCAAATAGTGATTATTCTAGGTATACAAAGGTTGTTTGTGTGGACCTGAGAGATTGTCTCTAAAATATATATACATAAAATATTATATATAATTAAATATACATTATATATTATTAAATATATATATTATTAAATATACATTATTAAATATATATTAAAAGGTGTTCAAATCTGACTTCCTAGTTGATATAATGGTTGCTGCACTCAAATAAAACAGATTATATAGCCCTGATGTCAACAGAGGCCCTTTAGAATCTTGCCTAAATTCAGTTTTAAGTCTATGCCACCAGTCTTCTTTTGATAAATTCCTATGACTTGCTTTCTTAGAATTTTCATGTTAGCTTCCAGATGTCACCACATGTCCAACTTCCAGCACTCACATGTCACCTTTATTCTTTATTTCTCATGTGATGCTCTTGGGTCAGAACTGAGTCCTTTTATTGGTTTGTACAAAAAAATGTTCTTCCATAAAGTGTGTTGTAATGTATCAGTATTTCCTGAAAATGTAGCAGTTATAGGAATAGAGGTGTACAGTGCACTCCAGTCTCCTCATTCCTGGTTTACCTTCCCTCAAAAGACTTTCTCTTTTCTGAGACTTTAATAACCACAAACAAACCCTCCAACCATTTCAAAGACAGCAGTGTTTTCATATCCTGAATCTCAGGTTTTAGTTTTTACATCAGATAGTTACAATGCAAAAAAAACAAAACAAAACAAAAAAAAAAGCAAAAAAAAAACCTCTCAGTTTGTAAGTGCTTAATGGTGAACAAACTTTCTCAAAATTAATTTTTTTCAAAATTATTACCCACCAGTGGCATAGATTCAAAAGATGTCAGCCATTCAAAAGGTCCCTGGGTGTTGGCCATTGGTCATTTTATGCATATATATTGGCATAGTCCCCATACTAATACTGGAGAAAGCAAGTCATTGTAAACAAGATGTTATTTCATATATAAAACCAATATAGCATATTTACTCCATGGTCTTTCATTTAGTACCTGGACCAAACTAATTTCTCTGAGAGCTAGTGCAAAGTTTCTTTAAATCTTTGCAGTCATCCTGTGTTTCTATGGAATAAAATGAGCCATCTACATAAGGAAACCACCCAGAAAAACCAATATTTTTATGTCCATTTTTATTGGCCTTATAGTTTGAGAAAATTCTGATTCTTTCATTAAATTGATTGTTAACATAAGTTTTAAATTTTAGTGTTGCTTTCACTCTTTTCTTGGCCTTCATAGGCAATTTAGTGGGGAAAAAAGTTCCATCATGAGCATCTAGGAGGTGCCATTTTAAAATCCATTCACATTTCAAGCAACAATCCAGGAGATGGAGAATTGGACATATAATTCTTAAGTAAAAAGAACTACCCCTTAGTGGGTTCCTGGCTGATAGAATTAGATTTAAAATTAACAAATCATGTAGTGACATATTAAAATATATTCAAAATTGTTAATTTTCAAAGCAAATCTTAGCAAAGCACTTATTTAGTTGAAAAAGACCAATATTTTTAATAAGTCATATTAGCTAAAATGTTGAGAAATTGACTCACTCATATATCATTATTGGATGTATAAATATATAAATATATGCCACCTTGAATTCCAATGGACAATACTCATCAATATTTTAAAAGAAAACACATAGCACAAAGACCCAGAGATTTTGTTTCTCACACAGAAACTCACAAATAAGCACAAAGACATTTCTATAATAATGTTTATTGCATAATGGTTTATAATACAATTATTAGATATAAACTCCATGTGCATTAACAAAACAAGTTGTGTCTCTTCTGATAAACTTCTAATATGAATATTCATACAGAAATGAGGTTCTATTCATTACTCTGAGACTTACTGTGTAAATTTGGACAGGGGGTTGTGTGAAAAGAGGAATTTGGACTTGGTCAGCTTTTCCTTGTATATCTCTGATGATAAGAATTACTAGGGATACTTACTAAGAATATAAATTCCCAGGCTTCATTTACAGGATCATCATTCTCAGGGAAGAGAGCTGGGAATATTCATGTCTAAGAAGCACCTAGAAAACTCTTTAATGAAATTTGAGAAGCAGCACCAGTATAGATAATTACTAAAGTTTCTTAAAATTCTTAAATTCTAAAAATCTAAATATTAAATTTGAGCATTAGCTATGGTCTACATATTACACAAGGAATTATGAGTGAGCAGGAAACATGCCAACAGAAAACAATGTAAGATATATTGGCAGGCAACAGGGATTTTTGATTTAGATGGAGGTCTGCACATATGTGACTAATGGGACCTGCTTGATGTATAAATACATTTTCTTACATTTCTGTTATTAATCATTCAGTTTCCACTTGGTTACTCCAGATCTCTCTTTCAAAGCCCACTTTCCACTTCCCAAGCAGCCATCTTACTGAGATAGTTAAGGGTCAGTCCTATTTCCAAACAGCATGCAAAATACCTGGGGATCTTGAAAACAATGCTGAGTTTTAGTTGCTGTGGCATTGCTTACTACTAGGTTGATGGATGCATTACAGTCTAGACAGTTCCACATTCTGCAAGTGTTGCCCTCTAATAAGAACTCCAGTTTCACAGATGCTTTCATTTATCCTCAAAAGTTTAGCAATTGTTCCAACACTTCTACACAAGATTATAGGCCTCCCCAAATGTTGAAATCATGATTAATAATATGTAGACAATGGTGATGGACCTACATATAATCCAGGGATGCTCTGTCCTTTGGGAGTCAAGAGAAATGGACCAGTTCAAGCATCCCTCCTGAAATCCTAGGACTCGTGGTAGGGAATGATGTTATCTTTTGGCTCCACCATCTTGTTTAAGAACATGGATTAAGTTAACTATAGTATTTTTAATGTCCTTTTCTTTCCTAAATTATTTCATATTGCATTTTTGCTCAATTTTTTAGTTTCTAAAGTAGAATCACTGCAGGGTTGTTTTTATTTCAATAAAACAAAATCTGAAGATTTTGAAATCTTGAACAACTTAAAATTTAATTAGGATATCCCTGTTGTATTTTAGACTGCCATCCCCCTGGAAGTTTCTCCGGAGCCAACATTTCTAAGCAGGTTCTGGCATCCTACCATGTTTGCTGGTCCTCTCAGACTTACTCTTCTCCTGAAATTTATTCTCAGCTTTTCTTAGGCAGTTATGCTGAAGGGAGACTCTATCTCTTTGTTGGTCAGTCTCTTTACAGTGTGACCTATGGGTCTTTTAAGGAAATAGAAGTAAAATCAAAATATCCTTTCAACTTAAAAAAGAAAACAAATAAACAGGGGCACCTGGGTTGCTTAGTTGGTTAAGTGTCCCACTCTTGATTTTGGCTCATGTCATGATTTCAAGGCCATGAGATCAAATACCATATCCTGGCTCTGCCCTGGGCATGGAGCCCACTTAAGATTCTCTCTTTCCCTCTCTTCCTCCCTTCTCCTGCTCTCTCTCTCTCTCTCTCTCTCAAAAACAAAACAAACAAACAAGCAAACAACAACAAAAACCTCCCCAAAAAGTAGAAGAGCAAGAAAAGTTTTATTACTGAATACACATTACCCTACAATATGATGTGCCTCACAGGGAACCCACTAAAGGGATTGCAAAGACAAAAGAAATCTCAGCCTCTTACATAACCAAGCAGATAGAACACATTCCATATATTTTCACAAGATAGGCAATACCTGGTACTCAAAGAAGACAGCAGCATCATTTGGCACAGGTAGTTCACCCTAAATTCACCTGCTAATTTGGGCAACCATGTATATTTGCTAACTGCCTTTTCCAAAGCAAGAATACATTTCTCCTATATTTGTAATGGGGTAGGTTTGCAACTTGGAGCCAGGAACCACCTGTAATTAGGCATTTACCTCCCCACAGAAAATGGGGCTTAGGTTGCTGTCTTCCTTGATGTTTACATCTCAAAGAGATGGCTCCTAGGTCCTTATGAAAAAAGACATTGTTATGGTAGTAAAGCTGGCAGGTTTATTTAGCTAGTAAAAAGATTTGCATACATCCCAAAGGAGCAGAAAAGATTTCACAATCTTTCTAAAGTAAATGCTCTAACAAAAAGAAGCATTTCTTTCCTTTTTTGAACCAGGAAGAAATAAATATTTAATTTTCTTATTTTTTTAAAGTTTTCAAAATTAATTTTTAAGCTTATTTTTTTATTTTGAGAGAGAGAGAAAGCAGCAGAAGGGCAGAGAGTGAAGGAGAGAGAGAATCCCAACCAGGCTAGGCATGGTCAGCACTGAGCCTGACACGGGTCTCAACCCACAAACCATGCTATCATGACCCGAGCTTAAATCAAGAGTTGGATGCTTAAGGGAGTGAACCACCCAGGCGCCCACCCCCTTTCGTAAATGTTAGTTTTATTTTATTTTATTTTTTTATTTTTGAAGAGAGAGAGTGCGAGTGGAGGAGGAGCAGACAGAAATGGGGACAGAGGCTCCAAAGCAGACTCTGTGCTGACAGCAGAGAGGCTGATGAAGGGCTGGAACTCACAAACCATGAGTTTGTGACTTGAGCCAAAGTCAGATGCTTAACCAACTGAGCCACCAAGGTATACCCTGGCGTCCCTTTTAAAAACTTATTTACATCTTGGAGCTTGAACTTATGACCCTGAAATCAGTAGTCAAATGCTCTTCTGACTGAGCCAGCAGGTGACCCTTAGTTTTCTTATTTTTAATTTGGATTGTCCTTACAGGTCTCACCCTTCAAAATGGTCTATCAATGTGTTTTACTGACCAAAGCCATATTATAGGATAATCACAGGAGGCAGAGGTGGCTAGAGATGGTTGTAGTTTAAATTCTTTTTTTTTTTCTGTTAATAGATTACCATTAGATTAACCAGGTTCCACTATCTCTAGCATCTGTTGTCACAAGGAAATATTTTAGTGTTTTTTTCCAGAATACAAAGATAGGCTTTAAAGCAATAAGATTTGAAACTGGGAAACCTTTACAAATTGGCAAAGCCAATAGTTTTAATTTTGGGTGTGAGATAAATTAACATATCTAGTTAGTAACAAAACTTGAACTGGCACTTGAGCCTTTTAATTAGCAATCCACTTTCCACTACACCTTTCTGCCTCTTTTTTTTTTTTTTTTTACTTTTATAGGAGTATAGTTTCATATAAAGAGGATATTCATGATGATAAGCCCCAAACTTCTTAGGCATATTAAATATAAAATAATATTTTCTAAGTGTTCCAGAGGGAATTTCTCCGACTGAAACTGTTTGGCCTATATTCCTAATTGTACGGGGAATTATTTTATAGGGCAAATACGTCAAGCTAGAAATAATACACTAGTCACAACTGTTAAAATGCTCTCTGATATTGGGAAAAGTTACAACATTTACCTAATTGTTTAGGAAAATTTGTAATACTGCAGTACCAGTCGGTAGAAGTATACAGTCCTCCTAGTGAAATGTAATTTTCTCACAGTTTATATACAAATAAATCCCAAGTTTTAAATTTGAAGGTTTCAGCCAAATTCATAGAATGGGTTTCTTTCTGTAGGTGTTCATCTGATATCTTTTGCATTACCTACATTTTGATAAACTATGAAAAGCTTCAGTTTTGGGACTTCGATAACCTTGATGTGACTCCTGCGAACAATGGTAGGCTTTTTTGCCCCATGATTAATTTAAGCTCTTGACAGTTGCTGCATTTTATGTTTATGATATAATACATATAAAATTCTAATCCTGTATTACTCCATTTTTATAATATCTCTCCACTGGATTAAAATTTTCCCATTCATCATCTTCTGAATGCAGCAACATTACATTTACTTCAAAAATAATCCAATGAATTCTCCTACCAGGGGAGCATTTAAACACTATTGATAATAAAGCTTTGCAACCTAACTGGCTATCACATTAGGGCTATCTTTCTCTGCTTTTAATTTTGATTGTCAGCAGAGAGGAAAAATATGACTTATGTATCTTTATTTTACATACTGGTATTTTAAGTGTATTAAGATGTATAGCTGCAATTCCTTCTGTTCTGAGTTTAATGTTTATTCTGTCAAGGAGTTTAGTCTGATTGCACATTTCCTATGCATTGAATCTACTTTAGTCACTTACAAATTCTATGAGACTCAAAAGGCCTCTGGAGTTATATCACCTTGGAGATGGCTGTTGATGTTTCTCTGGTGAGAAATTACTTTCACTTAAAACTTTCAAGTCTATTAGTCTACCTCAACTAGATGACTGTTATGTGTGGAAGTGGGGATTATTGCTTCAGAGGCAAGCAAATCAAATCATTTACATTTTGATACATCGTATTCTTCTGGAAGCAAAAGTAAAAGCCATATCCAAAGCAATTATGACAAGGTTTTAAAGTTATTTATGTAATTTTTTGCCATTTTAACTCAAAATGAAAAAGTTACATTTAAATTTCAGACAGGATCAGAGAGAAACTTGATTTGATAATAACATTTTCTATTTTTTATTATTTAAACAAAGAAGTTAAAGTCAAATTATAGACAATAACTGTGTTTAAAATGTCAAGTGTTGTCTAGTAAAAATCTTGGAAACAGTAAATCCCATATCATTCTGTGGAATGTAGAAGTTTTAAGGTAACACACTCAGAAAAAAAATAGTAAGAGTTAATTATATCATATTTATGTTTTTAGTTTTAATTTACTATAAATTAATCCTATGTCAATGGTGTTAATCCCAGCATCTAGTCACAGTGCACAAAGGTTTTGAACATGCGATATTAACACTAAAAAAACTTATATTTGGGTTTAAATATGTTTTTGTTTCCAATATGTACTTTGTATTTTTTTAAAGTTTGTGAAATATAAGACAAACTAAAATACCTTACCTATTGTCTCTATATTTATTTTCTTAGTCCTAATTATGTTTAAGCATACAAAAACACAGTAAACCTGTTTTCATTTTATTCTTAAATCAGAGTAATCGAAGAATACTTTTTAAAGTTTATTTATTTTGAGAGAGAGAGAGAATATGCATGCATGAGCTGGGGTGGGGCAGAGAGAGAGAGGGAGAGAGAATCCCAAACAAGCTCTGTGCTGTCACCATGAAGCCTGACATGGGGCTTGATACCATGAACCACAGGATCATGACCTGAGCCCAAACCCAGAGTCAGATGCTTAGCCAACTGAGCCACCCAGGTGCCCCTGAAGAATATTAATATGCTTCAAATAAATACTTGAAATAGGATGAAATCTGTTAAAATTAATTTAATCTTAAACTTGATAATCAACTAGGCTGGCATTCCAATGTAACCAGTTTTAACTAGAAAGATACTTTGCTCAATGCCGTGCTTCTCAAATAGATATTTGATAGCATGCCATGCAGGGGGAAAGCTATAGACTCACTATGGCATATTCCTGGAATTTTAATTTTCCCCAAAGACTTGGAGAAATTAATTCATAGCTCTCATAAAAGTGAATATGCATTGCTGAAATAGTAGAATGAAACTATTAGCATCCTGAGGGCCCTATGGGTTCTTTCTGTGGAGCCTTAGTTGTGATTGGTGAACGTTTCTTCTCTGTCTTTAAAATTATTTCTCTTAAAAAGGCAGTGTTTAAATGCCTTTAGTCACTAAGAATATTTTTAAGTTCTTAATACGAGTTTTCTATTTCATTCATTCACTCATTCAGCAAAAATACCTCTTGTAGTCCTAATATGTACCAGACACCGTCCAATATGTTGGAGATAGAATAGTAAGCAAGAGTCAAATATCCCTGGTCTCAAGACATTTAGTTATGGGGAGAAACCATAAGAGAAATAGGTAAATCATGTAGTGTGGTAGATATTAATAAATTCTTAGGAAAATGAAGATAAAAGTGTGTTGCAATTTGAAAGATCAGTGCCACTATAAAAATAATATATGCATGAAGACCTAGAAGAATGGATATAGGACCCAGAGGGAAAACTTGGGGGGATTGCATTGCATGCAGAAGGAGCATTAGCAAAGACCTGAAACAGGAACCTCTCTGCTACATTCTAGGCACAAGGATGCAAATTGTGCTCAAACAGTGAGTGAATGATAAAGATTGAGATATGGGGTCATAGAATAAATAGGGGCCATTCATATTGGGCCTTGGCCTTTATTTTGAATTTGGATGACATTGGGTATCTATTTTTTTAAAGGTAGGTAATATATTTTTGTAGAATCACTGTTGCTGTTGCATTACAAATAGACTCTAATTGACAAAGAAGAAAATAAAAAGACAAATTAGTAGGTCTTAATTAAAGGATAATTTTCTCAATAGTATAGGTCTCTAATAGATACTTGACAGAATGCTGAGGATGGAAAATGCTAATGTAACATAAGAAAGATGTTGGCTTTTATCAGGCTAGTAGCAGTGGAGCTGGTGAGAAGAGACCACATACCAGATATACTTTGAATACAGAACTTAGTTAATTTGCTGATCCGATGCAGTGTGAGAAAGAGAAGAGTCAAGGATGAATACATAATTTCAGTCCTGAGCAATTGGAAAGACAATTTGGGGGATAGGGAATGTTAGTTTTTGGCATATTCATTTTGAGTTGCTCATTTGACTTTCAAGTGAAGCCATCGAGAGATCAGACACTCATACTACGTATTCCGAGTTGGGAATCCTTAGCATATTGATTTTTAAAGCTTTAAGGCTAGAAATGATTGACAGGCGTGAGGCTGTGGCTGGACAACAGACTGAGCCTCAGTAAACACTTAAGGTTAAAGGGCAAGATGGTGCAGAGAAGCCTGCAAAGACACTGAGATGTGGTTGACCTAAATACTAAAACTAAGAGTATAAGGTCTGCTTAAAGTCAAACAGTTTTGCAAAGGAGGAGAGATGCACATATATCAACTGCTGCTATTCATCTAAATAAGAAGAAAAAAGTTTGTAATTAACCTTTAATTTCAGCAACATAGAAGCCTTGAGTCTTCTTGATAAAAGTAGTTTAAATAGAGAAAGACAGACAAAAGCCTGATTAGAATAAATTCAAGAGAGAATAGGAAAATAGACTTTTGAGGCAGAGGAAAAAAGGCAGTTCTCTCAAGGATTTTGTATGCATGGGGGAAGAGAGAATTGGGTGTACTAGTATACCTGGAAAGAGATGAGGAATAGGGAGAGTGACATGTTTTTTTAAGAGATTATTTTGTTTGTTTGTTTAATACAATGGAGATGGAAAATGATAATGTAGAAGGGAGAGGAGCTTATCTGGAGCTATGACCTTGAGTAGGTAAGAGTGGATAGGGTCTAATGCACCAATGGAGGAGTTGATGTTGGCCGGAGTTATTAAGGTAGACGATATGAGCAATGTGCTTTTATGTGGTAGATGTGGTAGGAAATTGGTTGCTGGAGATCTTTTTAAATTACTTCTCGTTTAAACAGAGAACAAAATATGATGAAGCAAGCTGGGAAGCTTGAGAAGGGTATATGGTCACATGGTCACATGAGAGGAAATGCCTTAGCACAGAAGTTCTCAATAGTTATCTCTGAATATTTTTTTAATTTTATTTATTCCTTTTGACAGTGAGAAAGAGTAAGCATGAGCAGGGGAGAGGCATAGAGAGAAGGAGAAAAAGAATCTCAAGTAGGCTATATGCTGGCAGTGCAGAGCCTTATGTGGGGCTCGATCTCATGAACCATGAAATCATGACCTGAGCTGAGATCAAGATTAGGAGGCTTAGGTGACTGAGGCACCAAGGTGCCCCAATAAACTTTAAAAAAAACAAAGAAATAATGAGTGTTGGCAAGGACGTGCAGACAAAGGAACATTTGCACACTGTTGGTGAGAATGAGTGTAAATTGGTGCAGTCACTGTGGAAAATAGTACAGAGTTTCCTCAAAAAATTAAAACTATGAATACCATATAATCCAGTAATTCCACTACTGAGTATTTATCTAAAGTAACTGAAGACAGTAATTTGAAAAGATATATGCACCCCTATGTTTATTGAATCATTATTTACAATAGCCAAGATATGGAAGCAACCTAAGTGTCTAAGAGTAGAGGAATGGATAAGGAAGATGTGAGCTCTCGAGCTCTCTCTCTCTCTCTCTCTCTCTCACACACACACACACACACCCTGAAATATTGCACAGCCATAAAAAAGGTTGAAATCTTGCCATGTGCAACAACAGGGATGGACCTACAGGGTGTTATGCTAAGTGACATTAGTCAGACTGAGAAAGACAAATACAAAATGAATTCAGTCACGTATGGAATATTAAAAAAAAGACAGAACAAAATCAAATATATAAATAAAGAGAACAAACTGATGGTTGCCAAAGGAATTGGGGTGGAAGGATAAGCAAAATGGGTAGAGGGGAGTCAGAGATACAGGCTTCCACTTATGGAATGAATAAGTCATGAGGATGAAAGGCACAATACAGAGAATACAGTCAGTGTTATTGTAATAGTCTTGACCGGTGACAGATGGTAGCTACACTTGTGGTGAGCATAAGATAACAGGGAGAGAAGTCGATCACTATGTTGTAACATGAAACTGATGTAACATTGTGTGTCAAACTGTACTCAGATTAAAAAATAGAGGGGCACTTGGGTGGCTCAATCTGTTGGCAGTCTAACTTTTGATTTTGGCTCAGGATATGGTAAATAAATACGATCCATGTGTAAGCTGCCTACAAGAGACTCGTTTTAGACTTAAAGACACCTGCAGATTGAAAGTGAGGGGAGTGTCCAACTCTTGATTTTGACTCAGGTCATGATTTCACACTTTGTGAGATCGAACCCTGTGTCAGGCTCTGCACTGACCTACAGCCTGTTTGGGATTCTCTCTCTCTCTTTGTCTCAAAAATAAACCAACATTCAAGAAAAAAAAAAGAAAGAAAGAAAATGAGGGAAAGTGAGGGAATGGAGAACCATCTATGATGCTAATGGATGTCAAAAGAAAGTCAGAGTAGGCATACTTGTATCAGACAAACTAGATTTTAAAACAAAGACTGTAACAAAAGATGAAGAAGGAAATTATATCATAATTAAGTGTCTATCCATCAAAAAGATCTGACAATTGTAAATATTTATGCCCTGAACTTGAAACAACCCAAATTAATTAATTAATAACAAAATAAAGAAACTAATTGACAATAATAGGGGTCTTTAATATCCCACTTAAAGCAATGGACAGATCATCTAAGTAGAAAATCAACAAAGAAACAATGGCTTTGAATGACACACTGGACTGGATGTACTTAACAGATATATTCAGAACATTTCATCCTAAAGCAGCAGAATACACATTCTTCTTGAGTACACATGGAACATTCTCTAGAATAGATCACATACTGGGTCCCCAATCAGCCCTCAACAGGAACAAAGTGATCGAGATCATAACCTATATATTTTCACATCACAATGCTATGAATCTGGAAGTCAACCACAAGAAAAGAACCTGAAAGTCCTCACATACATGGATGTTAAAGAACATCCTACTAAAGAATGAATGGGTTAACAAGGAACTTAAAGAAAAAATAAAAAAAATACATCAGAACCAATGAAAATGAAAACACTACATCCAAATCCTTTGGAATACAGCAAAGGCAGTCCTAGGAGGAAAGTGCATTGCAGTTCAGAAATATCTCAAGAAGTAAGAAAAGTCCCAAATATGCAATCTAACCTTACACCAAAAGGAGCTAGAAAAGGAATAGCAAATAAGGCTTAAGCCAGCAGAATACAGGAAATAATAAAGATTAGAGAAGAAATAACAATATAGAAACAAACAAACAAACAAAAACCAGAACAGATAAATGAAACTAATAGCTGGTTCCTTGAAAGACTTAACAAAATTGATAAAGACCTAGCCAGACTTATCAAAAATAAAAAGAAAGGACACAAATAGATAAATTCACAAATAAAAGAGTAGCTATCACAACTAACACCTCAGAAATAGAATTATTAGAATACCTAGAAAAACTATATGTCAACAATCTGGGCAATTTGGAAGAAATGAACAAATTCCTGGAAACATACAAACTTGATCAAAACTGAAACAGGAAGAAATAGAAAATTTGAACAGACCCATAACTAGCAAAGGAATTGAATCAATTATCAAAATCTCCCAACAAACATGAGTCCTGGACAAGATGACTTCCCAGGAGAATTCTATGAGATATTTAAAGAAATGTTAATACCTATTCTTCTCAAACTGTTCCAAAAAACAGAAATGGAAATAAAGCTTCTAAACTCATTCTATGAAGTCAGCATTACCTCAATTCCAAAATGAGACAAAGACCCCACTAAAAAGGAGAATTACAGGCCAATATCCCTGATGAATCTGGATGCAAAAATTCTCAAAAAGATACTAGCAAACTGATTTCAACATTAAAAGAACTATTCACCATGATCAAGTGGGGTTTACTTCTGGACTGCAGGACTGGTTCAATATTCGCAAATCAATGTGATAGACCACATTAATAAAGGATAAGAACCATCTGATCCTTTCAATAGATGCAGAAACAGCATTTGACAAAATACAGATCCTTTTTTGATAAAACCTTCAAGACAGTAGAGGTAGAAGGAACATACCTCAATATCATAAAGGCCATATAGAAGCTAGTATCATCCTCAATGGGAAAAAACTGAGAGCTGTCCCCCTACGATCAGGAACACAGTAGGATGTCCACTCTCACCACTGTTATTCAGCATGGTTCTGGAAGTGCTATCCTCAGCAATCAGACAACAAAAAGAAATAAAACACATACAAATTGACAAGGAAGACATCAAATTTTCACTCTTTGCAGACCACATGATACTCTATGTGGAAAACCCAAAAGACGGCACTAAAAACTGCTAGAACTAATACATGAATTCAGCAAAGTCACAGGATATAAAATCAGTGTACGGAACTCAGTTTCATTACTATACACCAATAATGAAGCAGCAGAAAGAGAAAGCAAGCCATTGATTCCATTTACAATTGCAACAAAAATAATAAGATACCTATGAATAAACCTAACCAAAGAGGTAAAAGATCTGTACACTAAAAATATATAGAAAGTTTATGAAATAAATTAAAGAAGACACAAAGAAGTGGAAAAACAAAAATTATCAGAAACAAAGAAAGATATTATAAAATTAATTCAATTTTTCAAGAAGACATAATAATCCTACATTTGAATGCATCAAATAACAGAGCTTCAAAATTGACAGAACTGGAAAATAAACTTTACAAATCCAAAATTATAGTTGAATACTTCAACATCTCTCTTGGCATCAACAAAACCACTACTTAGAATATCAGTAAGGATATAGAAATATAGAAGGACATCATTAACCAATGAGATCTAGTTTTTAGGACATTCCAACAAACAAGAGTTGTTGTACTTTTAGGACATTCCAACAAACAAGAGTAGACTATACATTTTTTTCAACTGAACATGAATGACTCAACATGATAGACTATCTTTGATCATAAAAAACAAAAATTACTAGGGGAGAATAACAAACCTACAAGAAAATTGAAAGTGAAATGATGGGAAAAACATACTATATAAACCAACTGAAGAAAATTGATACATCTACAGTAAGATCAAACAAAGTAGACTTCAAAGATTCAAAGCACTAGCAGAAATAGTCACATTTTGTTATGTTAAAGGGGTCTATTCATCAAAATATAGAAGAGTTGTAAATCTGAATAAAGTCCCCCAGAAGAGACTTTGGTATGGATGTATGCTTAATAAAATATTTTCTAAATTAAAACAAGTAACTAAAAATGTAAATTAATTTTAAAGGGAGTAAAAAAGGCATGAACATTCATTTCAACAATGGGTGGAATATACAGTTATATGATAGATTAATAGAAGCTGTTTACATTACTAAGATGGGCAAAATTAGTATTGTTGATGCTTAAATCAACAACCAAAAAACTCAGTAGGAAAGTGGGCAAAAATATTTTAAAATGTCAATAGCAGTCGACCTGCCAATGTCCACAAATAAAAAGAGATACATATTTATACCGTATGCTTAGAAAATATGATTCCTAGATGATATTTTTTTGGTGAATATATGAAGGAAAACAACACTTATGGGCAGTGGATGGGAAATTAAATGGTTATAGATATTTGAGAAAATAATCTATCAGGACATATTTAAAAATAAGGATCGATATCCTACGGCCTCACTATCTCCCTTTCCATATAGATAAAGAATTGTGACACTCGATCCAGAAGGCATATTTATAAGAATGCTGTTTATCTAAGTTGATCTTTTGGTAGATGGATTTTGGTATCCATTTATGTGTGATGGATTCACTTTACTTGAAACTATGCAGCAAATAGAAGGAAAAATAAACTTAAAATAACCTATAACATTATGGTACTATATTAATAACACTATGCTGAATGGGGAAAACATTAGAAATAGAATTAGGTTTATAGTACAATACTGTTTATTAAAAAATACATAAACTGTTAACATACATGCTTAGAAAACAACTTTTCATATTTTGTAAAAAAAAGTTTAGATCCAGGACAAATATCATAATATTAGAGCACCTGCCTATATTAGGGGATTGGGAATAAAAGGAAATAACTATATAAGTAAAACCAGATACAAACTTACAGGAATAAATAATGATAATGTTTCCTGAACTAAGGAGCATGTTTAATTCCTTGCAACTCTGATACAAAAATAGAGTTATGCCTACATTTTAGGTAAATCATTCTGTGTATAACACAAAATCTGATTTTCAGAAAGAGCTGAATAAATGGATAAAGAACAGTTTAGATGTTTTCATAGTATCCCAAATTAGAAATGATGATGGACTTGAATCCATTGATGATGATGAAGATAGGAGAAAAAAAATAGATTCAAGAAATATAGAGAGGGTAAAATCCTGTTAGACTAGTGACAAAATTGGAATGTGAGGGAGAGGGAAATGTGAAGGATGACTTTTCAATGTCTGATGTGGGAGACGTTGGTACCATCCAGGAAAAAAAAAAGGAAGATGGGATGAATACAAACTTTAGAGAAAAAAAAAGTCATCTTGGACTGGTTAAATTATCACAAAGAGATTTTCCCCCCAAATCTACTGAATAAAATTTGTCGGGTTGAGCCTTGAAGCAGAAGAGATACGATGGTGGCAATGTGACATCAGAACTGTTCATGACTGACCCTGGGAAGTTTAGTTTGGCTTGGAGTAGAAAAAGAATGGAATACTTGAATGAAAAGAGCTTTCTTATTTCACCCTGGTGTCTTACTCTACTTGAAGAATTAAATGTTTGGGCCTTATTCATATGTGAAAACTTAGGTAAGCCCAAAAATGAATAGAAAATAGTGTAAAATGAAAGCAATTCGCCTACATTACTTCCACTCAATTTTATTCACTACATATTTGTTGAATTTCTTTCAGGTTTAAGTAATATGATAGTCATTATATGGTAATCATTCTATTAAACTTTTTTGTATTTGTATTAATACATAAAGAAGTATAATTTTGTATGTAATATCACTTTTCGTTTATGCCAATCCTTATTCAGTACTCCAGTTCATTACATTAGATCATTTCAGTTAGGTTGTATTTTGAAATTAACACCATGTTTAAAAGGCTGTATGAAATCTTGCCATTTGCAATGAGGTGGATGGAGATAGTGAATAATATGCTAAGCAAAATAAATCTGTCAGGGAAAGACAAATACAGTATAATTTCACTCATATGTGGAATTAAGAAAAAAAAAAACAAAGCAGATGAACATGGGGGAGGGGGAAAGAAAGACAAACCAGAAAAGAGACTCTCAATCATAGAGAACACACGGATGGTTACTGGAGGGGAGGTGGGTAGGGATGGGTTAAATGGATGATAGGGATTAAGGAGGGCACTCGTGATGAACACTAGGTATTGTATGTAATTGATGAATAGCTAAATTCTATACCTGAAACTAATTTCAACTGTATGTTAACTAAGTGGAATTTAAATAATTTCCTTTCTCAAAGGAAAAAGAGAAAATAGATCTAAAATTAAAATATATTCATATTAATATCAGCTTTGCTTCACTTATTACAGTATATAACAAACTTGCATTTTTCAGGATCTTATAACTCCTTTTTCATTGGAAAGTACATAAATTACTAAAAAAGCCAAAGAGGATATTTAGTGTATTAATAAAATAGTGTCCTGCCATCAGTTAGATAGCTGAGCTCTCAACCATACACTCACCTCAACTGAATACTACTAACAACTTATAGGAACATATAGTGCACTAAGAGATCCCTGATGTATAGTGTCTTTTTCCTTAATAGTACTTTATCTTTTAATCCATTAGTGTCTGTGTGTGTGTGTGTGTGTGTGTGTGCACGCGTGCCCACGCATTGTGATATGTGTCTGTTATGAGTAGCCATTAGGGATTTGGTGTAGAGAGGATCATGAACTTGTGGACTTTCCTACATATCCATTTAAAGACATCTACCAAATATGGTCAAAAGTTGTTAAACCAAGTAAACAAAATGAGCATTAATTAATTTGAATGATGGACAGGAAAGAAGTCTCCAAGGTCAAGTCAGATGAAGAAATACTTCACAGAGCCTGATGTGAGGCTCAAACCTACCAACCATGAGATTATAACCTGAGCCAAAACCAAGAGTTGGGCACTTAACCACCCAGGTGCCCCTATCTCAGGAATGACTTCTTAAAAGGAGTATTTGTTTTCTTTCTGATTCTGGCTTCAGAAGATTTTAGCAAAGCTTATATGAGAATCCAGAACATTAAAATAAGATGTCTGATTAAATAAAAAAGTATGTATGCATTTCTGTTACGTGCCGGGACATAAAAAAGAAAAAAAAATCCATTGATTTCTAAGCTGTTATCTGGAACATAGCCTGGCTTGTAATAGTCACTTGACAAATGGTTGTTGGATGATCAAATCTACACATTGATTCCATAAATTTCATTTTGCTGAAAACAGATTTTATCCTCCTCAGAGGGAAAGAGGTAGGAGAGAAGGGGGAAGAGGAGGATGGGAGAGGGGAGGAGTGGGAGGAGGGGGGATATTGAGACTAAAAAGGAGAATCAGCAGGCATCATTTTGCAGTGTATTTCCTACTCTGCCATGGAATTTCATATCTGAATCAAGTAAAACCTATGCTTTGAAGCACTTTGGCTCATACTCACACAATATTGGTGTTTACTAGGCAGAATACAGAAGTTCAAAGATTTCCTACATTTTCAGACTACGATAAATAAATTTGATGCACAGAACACCTGTAAGCATATTACTCATTCCATTTATTTGAAATGTAGACACAGTTCTGTAAGCAGTATGTGAGACAAAGGTCAGTGATCAAGCTGGGTGTGGCTCTGAGATCAAGTCAAATGTATTTGTTTCACATTAGATGCTCATTAGATGCAACTTTTATTTATTGCCTAATTTGTAATACTTTGTTTTCACGACACCATTGTTTCTTAGTACATAGGCTTTGTGTATAATAAAAATACAACTAAATTAACTCACTCTCCTACATTCTACCTTCCATCTCCACCCCACCTGCCATGTACACACACATACTGTGACCAAAATGAATTCATATGGACAAACAGGTCTTTAGGGCAACCAGTTAATTTACATTAGTAAAATGCCATACCAGTTTGAATCATATTTTCAATCCTTTTAATGAGAAAGATTTGCTTAGTTTTTTTAAGAGATTATTTTGTAAGGAAGAAGTGAAACTTACCCTACTTGCAGATGACATGATAGTCTGTATAGAAAACCCTAAAGACTCCACGAAAAACCGCTATAACTGGTAAGCGAGTTCAGTAGAGTTTCAGGATACAAAATTGACTTACAGAAATCTGTTGAATTTCTCTATACCAATAATGAAGCAGCAGATAGAGAAATTAATAAAACAATCCCATTTATAATTGCACCCAAAATAATAAGATACCCAGGAATAAAGCTAACCAAAGAGATGAAAGATCTCTACTCTGATAACTATAAAACACTGATGAAAGTAATTCAAGATGACATAAAGAAATGGGAAGACATCTCATATTTGTGGATTTGAAGAATAAATATTGTGGGAACTCCTGGGTGGCTCAGTTGGTTGAGCGACTGACTTTGGCTCAGGTCATGATCTCAAGGTTTGTGAATTCGAGCCCCACATCAGCTCTGTGCTGACAGCTCGGAGCCTGGAGCCTGCCTCAGACTGTGTGTCTCCCTCTCTCTCTCTACCTCTCCCCTGCTCATGCATTCTCTCTCTCTGTCTCTCAAAAATAAATAAACGTTAAAAATTTTTTAAAAAGAACAAATTTTGTTAAAATGTCTATACCACCCAAGGCAATCTACATATTTAATGAAATCCCTATCTAAATACTGATAATAGTTTTCACAGAGCTAGAAGAAATAATTCTAAAATGTGTGTGTAACCACAAAAGACCCCACGTAGCCAAGCAATCTTGAAAAAGGAAAGCAAAGCTGGAGGCATCACAATTATAGACTTCTAGTTATATTACAAAATTGTAGTAATCAAAGCGGTACTGGCACAGAAATAGACACATAGATCACTAGAACAGAATAGAAACCCAGAAATGAACCCATAACTATATGGGCAATTAATCTTCAACAAAGCAGAAAAGAATATCCAATGGGAAGAAGATAATATCTTCAACAGATGGTGTTGGAAAAAACTGGAGAGAAACATGCAAAAGAAAGAAATTGGACAACTTTCTTATACAATAGACAAAAATAAATTCAAATGGATGTAAGACCTAAATGTGAGACCTGAACCCATAAAAACGCTAGAAAACACAGGCAGTAGTTTCTTTGACATCGCCCATAGCAACTTCTTACTAGACATATCCTTGGAGGCAAGGGAAACAAAAACAAAAAATAAACTATTAGGACCACATCAAAATAAAAGGCTTCTGCACAAAAGGAAATTATCAACAAAACTAAAAGGCAACCTACCAAATGAGAGAGAGTATTAGCAAAAGAGGTGTCTGATAAAGGGTTAGTATCCAAGAAATAGAAAGAATTTTTGCGACTGAAGTCCCAAAAACAAAGAATCCAGTTGAATGTGGGCAGAAGACATGAACAGACATCTTTTCAAATATTATATACAGGTGGCCAATAGACACATGTAAAGGTGTTCATCATCACTAACCATCAGGGAAATGCAAATCAAAACTACAATGCGATATTACCTCATACGTGTGAGAGAATGCCTAAAATCAGTAACACAAGAAACAACGGGTGCTGGTGAGGACGTGGGGAAAAAGGAACCCTTTCGCACTGTTGGAGGGAATGCAAAAGCAAAACAAAATACACAAAATAATTAATCACGCAGGAGAGGCTAAAACACTAAGATTCTATTCTTTTTTTCCCCCAAGATTTTATTTAAATTCAAGTTAGTTAACATATAGTGCAGTATTGGTTTCAGGAATAGAATTTAGTGATTCCTCCCTTACATATATCATCCAGTGTTCATTACAACAAATGCCCTCCTTAAGACCCATCACCAAATTGGCCCATGCACCCACCCCTCCAGCAACCCTAGGTTTGTTCTTTATATTTAAGTGTCTCTAAGTGTTTACCTTCCTCTCTGTTTTTATCTATTGTATACATATACCACATCATCTTTATCCATTCGTCACTCAGTGGACATTTGGGCTCTTTCCATAATTTGGCTATTGTTTGTTAATAATAATACTATAAACATTGGAGTGTATGTGCCCCCTTCAAATCAGTATTTTTGGATTCTTTGGGTAATATCTAGTAGTGAAATTGCTGGGCCATAAGATAGTTCTATCTTTAAGTTTCTGAGGAATCTCCACACTGTTTTCTGGAGTGGTTCCACCAGTTTTTATTCCTACCAACAATGTAAGAGGGTTCCTCTTTCTCTGCATCTTCCCTAACATTTGTTGTTTCCTGAGTTGTTAATTTTAGCCATTTTGACAGGTGAGAGGTGGTATCTCATTGTGGTTTTGATTTGTATTTCCCTGATGATGAGTATTGTTGAGCATTTTTTCATGTGTCTGTTAGCCATTTGTATGTCTTTGGAGAAATGTCTGTTCATGTCTTCTTCCAGCTCCTTAATTGCATTATTTATTTATTGGGTGTTGAATTTGGTAAGTTCTTTATAGATTTTGGATATTAGCCTTTTATTTGATGTGCCATTTGCAAATATCTTCTCCCATTCCTTAGGTTACCTTTTTATTTTGTTGACTATTTCCTTGCTGTGCAGAAGCTTTTTATCTTGATGAGGTCCCAAAAATTCACTGTTGCTTTTGTTTCCCTTGCCTCTGCAGACATGTTGAGCAAGAAGTTGCTGCAGCTGAGGTCAAAGAGGTTTTTGCCTGCTTTCTCCTCTAGGATTCTGATGGCTTCTTGTCTTATGTTTAGGTCTTTCATCCATTTTAAGCTTATTTTTGTGTATGGTCTAAGAAAGTAGTCCAGTTTCATTCTTCTGCATGCTGCTGTCCAGTTTTCCCAGCACCAAGAGACTGAAGAGACTGAATATCCAATTCCATTAGATATTCTTTCCTCCTTAGTCAAAGATTAGTTGGCCATACATTTGTGGGCGCATTTCCAGGTTCTCTATTCTGTTCCATTGATCTGAGTGTCTGTTTTTGTGCCAGTACCATACCGTCTTGATGATTACAACTTTGTAATTCAGCTTGAAGTCCGGGATTGTGATGACTCCTGCTTTGGTTTTCTTTTTCAAGGTTGCTTTGGCTATTCGGGGTCTTTTCTGGTTCCTTACAAATTTTAGGATTGTTTGTTCTAGCTCTGTGAAGAATGCTGGTGTTATTTTGATAGGGATTGCATTGAATAGGTAAATTGCTTTGGATATATTGACATTTTAACAATGTTTGTTCTTCCTATCCAGGAGCATGGAATATTTTTCCTTATGTGTGTGTGTGTCTTCTTCAATTTCTTTCATAATCTTTATATAGTTTTCAGTGTATAGATTTTTCACCTCTTTGGTTAGATTTAGTTCTAGCTATTTTATGGGTTTTGGTGCAATTGTAAGTGGGATTGATTCCTTGATTTCACTTTTTATTGCTTCATTATTGGTGTACAAGAATGCAACTGATTCCTGTGCATTGATTTTATATCCTGCGACCTTGCTGTATTCATGGATCTGTTCTATAGCAGATTTTTGGTGGAATCTTTTGGGTTTTCCATATAGAGTATCATGTCATCTGCGAAGAGTAAAAGTTTGACTTCCTCCTGGCTGACTTGGATGCCTTTTATTTCTTTGTGTTGTTTGATTGCTGACGCTAAGACTTTCAATACTATGTTGAATAACAGTGGTGAGAGTGGACATCCCTGTCTTGTTCCTGTCCTTAGGGGCAAAGCTCTCAGTTTTTCCCCATTGAGGATGATATTAGCATTGGGTTTTTTTATATATGGCTTTTATGGTCTCAAGGTATGATCCTTCTATCCCTACTTTCTTGAGGGTTTTTATCAAGAAAGGATGCTTTATTTTGTCAAATGCTTTCTTTGGATCTCTTGAGAGGATCATGTGGTTCTTGTCTTCTTTTATTGATGTGATGAATCACATTGATTGTTTTGAGTATATTGAACCAGCCCTGCATCCCAGGTATAAATGCCACTTGGTCATGGTGAATAACTTTTTTAATGTATTGCTGGATCCAGTTGGCTAATATCTTGCTGAGGATTTTTGCATCCATGTTCATCAGGAAAATTGGCCTATAGTTCTCCTTTTTAGTGGGGTCTTTGTCTGGTTTTGGAATCAAGGTAATGCTGGCTTTGTAGAAACAGTTTAGAAGTTTTCCTTCAATTTCTATTTTTTGGAACAGCTCCCAGAGAATAGTGTTAACTCTTCCTTAAATGTTTGGTAGAATTCCCCTGGAAAATCATCTAGCTCTGTACTCTTGTTTTTTAGAGATTTTTGATTATGGGTCTGTTCAAATTTTCTATTTCTTCCTGAGGAGTTTGTCAATTTCTTCCAGATTGCCCATTTTATTGGCATATAATTGCTCATAATATCCCCTTATTATTGTTTTCATTTCTGCTCTGTTGGTTGTGATCTCTCCTCTTTCATTCTTGATTTTATTTATTTTGGTCCTCTACTTTTTCTTTTTGATTGAAATGGCTAGTGGTTTATCAATTTTGTTAATTCTTTCAAAGAACCTGTTTCTGGTTTCATTGATCTGTTCTACTGTTGTGGTGTTTTGTTTTGTTTTGTTCTTGTTTTGATAGCATTGATTTCTGCTCTAAAATCTATTATTTTCTGTCTTCTGGTGGTTTTTGGGTTTTATTTGCTGTTCTTTTTCCAGCTTTTTGAGATGTAGGTTAGGTTGTGTATATGAGACCTTTCTTCCTTCTTTAGGAAGGCCTAGATTGCTATGTACTTCCCTGTTTATGACTGCCTTTGCTGCGTCCCAGAGATTTTGGGCTGTGGTGTTATCATTTTCATTGCCTTACATGTAATTTTTTTTCCTCTTTAACTTCTTGGTTAGTCCACTCATTCTTTAGTAGGATGGTCTTTAGTCTCCTAGTATTTCTTATTTTTTCATATTTTTTATTGTGGTTGATTCTGAGTTTCATAGCATTGTGGTATGAAAATATGCATGACATAAACTCGATCTTTTTGTTGAGGTCTGATTTGTGTCCCAGAATGTAATCTATTCTGGAGAACGTTCCATGTACACTGGAGAAGAATGTGTATTTCGCTGCTTTAGGATGAAATGTTCTGAATATATCTGTTAAGTCCATCTGGTCCAGTGTGTCATTCAAAGCCATTGTTTCCTTATTGATTTTCTGTTTAGATGATCTCTCCATTTCTGTAAGTGGGGTGCTGGAGTACCCTAGTATTATGAGATTATTATCAATGAGTTTCTTTATGTTTGTGATTAATTGATTTATATTTGGGTGCTCTCACATTTGGAGCATAATTGTTTATAATTGTTAGATCTACTTGGTGGGTTAGACCCCTTAGTCATGACATAATGCCCTTGATCTCTTGTTACAGTCTCTCAAGATTTCATCACTAGACCTTTTGGAATATTTTGTTAAATGTTTATTTATATTTAAGAGTGATAGAAACAAAGCATGAGTGGGGGAGGGGCAGAGAGAAAGGGAGATACAGAATCCGAAGGAGGCTTCATGCTCTGAGCTGTCAGCACAGAGCTCCACGCGGAGCTCTAACTCATGCACCATGTGATCATGACCTGGGCCGAAGTTAGAAAGTCAATCTACTGAGCCAACAAGATGCCCCTGGTATATTTTTTTTAATAGAAAAATGTTCTTTATACTGAAATGATAGAGATTTTATCCCAGATAAGTCTTTAATTTTCAAGAATTTTTTTATGTGTATGGTGTGGAATAAGTATAGATGTTTTTAAGTCGAGAATTTCAAGATGGTTACTCAGTTACTTAAGAAGTCTGTGTGGTAAGAAGGAATCAACACAGAGATAAAAAAAAGAATATCCAAATTGGAGATAAAAATAATTTGATAGTTATAAGCATAATAAAGCCATGATACTGCTTTAAGGAGTGTGCACATATACATAGCAAAGGATAAAGATCTACATAATGAAGAAATTTGAGGTATGACAAATTTAGGGAAGAAGATAAGGAGGATCCACCAAAGGAGAGTAAGGATTATCCAGCGAAGCAGGGAGAAAAACTAAGAGAGTGTGGTGTTCTGATGATAAGAGAAAAATATTTCATGGAACAGTAATCATATATGTCAAATTCTATCAGTAAGTCAAGTAAAATGTGACCAAAGAATTAGCCATTATATAGAGAAATAAAAAAATTGTTAATCACCTTGAAAATACCAGTTTTGGTGAAGAAGTGGAAAAAAAACTTTAATAAAGTAGCCTGAAGAGAAAATGGGAAGAGAGAAATTAGAGACATGAGAAAAGTATGTCAAGAAGCTTTTCTATGAAAAGTAGAGAATGGAGTGATAAGTAGAAACCAAGTGGAGTAAAGATTTTTTTCATATAAGTGAAATAACACCAAGTGGAGTAAAGATTTTTTTCATATAAGTGAAATAACACCATGTTTTTCCATTGATGAAAACTATCCATCAGAGGAAGAAAAATTGCTCATGTAGGCAGAGAAGCAAAACATTTGCAGAAAAAGTCCCTAATTAAATGAGAAGAGGCAGGATCTGGTCACAGGTAGAGGAGCTAATGTTGGTTATGAGGAAAGACAATGTGTCCTACTAAAAGGTGAAATAACAGTGAATGTGGGTGTATGTATGTGGAGGTGAACAGTTATAATGACAGGAAATTTTAGAAGCCTTATTTGCTTCTATCTTATTAGTGAAATAGAAACTAAGGTCATTGAATGAGAATTAAAATGACGAAAAGAAAAAGAATTTATGAAATTTTGCTCTGGGAAAATTTGAGGGTAAATGTAATAGAGAATGCTATTAATTTTTTTCTGGGAAATTTAGTTTGGGAATTTTTCTTTTTTAGAAAACAAAAAGATACTTAGGCTTTGTGATCATCAATTTAAGGTGAAACAGATCAGCTTGAATCCTTCCTTCTTAGTTCTACTTTAAATGTCAGTTTTATTTTTAAAAAATCTGAACATAGTTTATTCACTTGCAGCTGCAGCTGATAATTTCCATGTCTAAAGTATTTGTGGACATGGTTATTACATTGGATGAGTCTTCCCATGCAGGTATTTTTTTTATTCCTTCTCCTTTTTCATCTTCTTCTTTGATCTACTATATTTCCCTTGGCATTTGTACATATTTTGATCCTGATGATTTAACGATGTCCAATCTGCTTTATCACTTGAGACGTCATGACCAACAACAAAACAAAACAAACAAACAAAAACAAAAATGAAAGACTCTGCCAAAATGGAGAGCCCCATTATCTGGATAAAAGTATTCCTGTTCTCTAGAATTTTATTTGGAAATAACAACAAAAACAATGTGAACATTTATTAATGAAGACAAAGCTGAAAGTTAGTGAGATAAAGGAGGCCAAACTAGTTATTATGTAGACATTTATGAATAATCTGAATTCATAATTATGCCAAGGCATTTTTAAATCAGAAGGCCATAAATAGAGAAAATACAGAATGGTCAGGAGGGTGAACATGTGGCTTTTGGTAGCAAAAGAAGCAACAAGTTCAAAGAAGCAGAGACAAGAGAATAGCTAAATATACTTCCAGCTGGGATCCTGAAGGACATTGCCAAGAATTCTTTTGTTCTTTCTTGGATTTTAGAAGAGACTTCCATTTCCAGTCTTAGAAACCTGGAAATATAATACTGTAGGTCTTGCACCTTTTTTTTAATAGACTTTACATCTTATACCAGCTTTAGGTTCACAGCAAAATCTGTTGTCCCCTACGTCCACACATGCCCAGCCTTCCCCCATTGGTTACATTCCATGAGCCTACATTGATTCATTATTTTCAGCCAAAGTCCGTAGCTTTCAATAGGATTCCTACTTGGTGTTGTACATTCTGTTGTTTTAGATACATGTACAATGACATATTTCCACCATTATAGTATTATACAATTGAGTTTCCCTAACCAAAAAATTCTTTGTACCACTTATTCATCTCATCCTCTTCCCTAACCATTAGCATGTATGAATCTTCTTACTGTCTGCATAGTTTGGGGTTCTAGATATATCATATGGTTGGAATCATATAGTGTAAAGCCTTCTCAGATAAAATTATCTTGCTTAGTTATATATATTTGAAGTTCTTCTCCATCTTTTCATGGCTTGATATTCATCTCTTTTTAGTGTGGAATAATATTTCATTGTCTGGAAGTACTATGATTTATATATTCATTTACTTGCTGAAGGACATCCTGGTTGCTTCTAAGTTTTGGCAATTTGAATAAAGCTGCTGTAAACAACTAAGTACAGGATTTTGTGTGGACATAGTTTTAAATTAGGGTAAATACCAAGGAATGTGGGTGAAAAATTGTATGGTAGGAATATGTTTAGTTTTATGAGATCCTGTCAAACTGTCTTCCAAAGTGGCTGTACCATTTTGTGATTTCCACCAGCAGTAGATGAGAGATTCTGTTGTCCTATATCCCTGCCAGCATTATGTGTTGCCTTCCCTTCATTTTCATCGGGCTCTTTCTCAAACATTTTTCTGTATATATTCTTCACATGACTGTCTTCAACAAGATTGTCTTTATGAACAACCTAGAGTGAGTTTCTTGAAATAAACACACACACACACACACACACACACACACGAACAAAACAAAACACAAAAGACACAAAACTCTGAGAAAAAAAAAGAAAAAAAGGAAAAAAAGCATTAAGCATATATTAACAGCTGATGATTGCAGGGTAAAAAAAGTAATAGTAAGTTTGTGATATTATGAAACATCATTAGCTATAAATCCACATTTTGTTCTCTTTTACATTTTTATTTTTTAAATTTTTCAAAAGTATTTATTTATTTTGAGAGATAGAGAGAGAGAGAGAGTGACCACAAACAGGGGAGGGACAGAGAAAGAGAGGGAAAGAGAGAATCTCAAGCAGTCTCCCCACTGTCAGCATGGAGCCCAATATGGAGCTCAAACTCACGAACAGTGAGATCATGACCTGAGCTGAAATCAAGAGTCAGAAGCTTAACTGACTAAGCCACCCAGGTGCCCCTCTTTTACATTTTTAGATATAAGATAGTCTGGAATGTTCTGTACAGTGATGAAAATTAGAACTCTTCAAAAAAAAGCTATAATGTTTAAAAATTTGGGACATTTAGGCCTAACATTTTCAGGTTATTAAACCAGAGTAGACTTTGCTAAACAGAACCATTTATTAGTTGTACATATTGTCTTAGACAGGTTTAGTAGATGATAAACTTCTGAAGGAAAATAAAATAGTGTAAAACTACTATGAAGAGGTATCTAATAAAAATAAGATAATTGTGTCATTTCTGCTACCCAAACTCAATTTAGAATACTAATAGGGTAATAAAAATCACTAGTATGTAAAACAACTCACAGTGGTAAGAAGCACAAAAATATAGGAAATAAATTTCAATGAAGAATATTAAGATTCATTAATGAGCTCATAAAATAAAATGCTTAAAACCAAAGTACTTCAGTATCTCAAAGTTTGTTTTAAAGGGTTTTTCCAGCAGGTTAGGGCTTTTTCTTATTAATGAAATGCTAAAGTAGCATGCCACTAGAATTCATAGAAGTGATTTTATAGAGAGACATTTTATGGAGTTACACATTAATAATAAGTTTCTAATTTATTACTGTAAATTATTTACAGAAGTGAAAAGAAACAAAGGGTGAACTTGAAAAGAATGAAATATTATGTACAGTAGAATAAACTGAGCAAACCCAAGTCATAAATTAGAGGAGTGAGCTTTGCCACTAGCCACAGTTCTTTAGAGATTTTCTAAAGGGAAGGAAATCTGTTTAGGTTACCTTATATTTTTATTTGTTTTGGAAAGCACAATTAGGAGAACATAAGAATTTGTTAAAAAATAGATGAATTTTTGCCTGTTTTTGGAAGTGTGTAGAGGAGTTTGGAGACTGAGAGTCCAAGACAGTGAGGCACAAAGCAAAAATTATGAAGGTAGTCATCAAATGGATTGGAGTTTAGTTCTGGCTATAGACTCTGGCAGGTAACTTGTCACAACTCCTTAATGTCATCTGAGAGTGACTGTTAGTAACTACTACCTGAAGCTGCAGGAACTGGTGTATTGGCATTCATAATGAGATTTGTGCAAGGTTCAGGCTATAGAAAACATTCAGTAAATGGAAGCATATTATTCTTCTTAAACTCTGACTGACCATTAGCCATAGAGAAGTATAAGTCCTCTCAAGAGTTAGATAGAGATTCGGTATCATATGGGCTTTATTGTAATTATTAGTTCATTTGAGACAGTACGTTATTCTTTTATTCTTTTTTGATTCCTACAATAAATTATATACATACATACATACATACAGGTACATGAATATCCAGTATTGCACCATTTAAATGAATATATTGGTTGTGCATACGTCACACATAGGGACGTTATTATTTACTTCCTTAAATTGGAATTATTTCTGATTATTGTGTCCTCTAGTTAAGATCCTAATTATAAAATACTGGAAGACTGGGATTTTGGTTTCACTGTAATTTCAACAATTTCTGGCAGAAAGCTGTTTTTGTACATAGAAACCAATCAATGACTACGTGAAATAAGTTAAAATATTAGGTTTATTGTAAGCCATCAATGAAAATTAATCTTAATAATACATTTTCAACCATATGCATTTCCTTCTGTTTTAATAACAGCCACTTATTAAAATGAATCGTTCATAGAGAAGGTAGTGGTTTAAATGACAACAGAATGAAATTTGTACATAAAAAAATTCTTAATTTAATAATTATTGCTACACTTATACTTTATATTTGAGTTTTATTACTTTTGCAATTATGTATTCATTGTTCCAATTCTCATCTGGTACTTACCCCTAATTATTATACCTTTAAATGGGAAAACATTGCATTTTTATATGAATATAATACTTAGACATTGATATGTACATGCCATAAGAAAACTATTTTTATTGGTGATATTATTAAAATGTGATTCTTTTGTTAATACCACAAAATTGAGTAATATAATTTGCTGTATATTTTTGTAATATAAAATGAGAGCTCTACCACTGTGTTCTTTTATTGAAATATTCCATTTATAAGACAATGGCATAATAACTCATTGAGTAAGTTTGCATTATGATGTCAGATTGGTGAAGAAAATATATATCTGAACACTTAACTCTTCTGGCATTTAGCATGGATATTTGGCGGCTTCCACTATAACGAGGGCCAAAGAACATTTAATATAGAAGTTTTGGCCTTTTCAAATTTATCTCACATATTCCAGAATGATGCATTTGCAAGATTAAAACTGTCTGTGACTTAAAAAAAATTTCAATATCTCTTCGATGGCTAAAATCATTTGGATATAATAAAAGGTTTTGTCAAGGACAGGTAATTGATTTTTCGATGTGAATCAAAATCTAACACTAAATTTAAGTATTTTAGCCTCTGAATATAGTTTCAAAGTTCTTTAGAGGAGAGTGTCTGTGATATATAATTTATAAAATTATTCTTTTGTCTCTAATCGGCGGATATATTTTAATTTTGTGCGAAGGGCTACCTAGTATGATTTATCTCTTCCATTCTTGAAATTAATCCTTAGAGCTCTCTATAAAGTAAAAATATGCCTAAACATTGAAAGAGAATTATGATAACTATTACTGCAAAATATGCTTCTGATATTAATCAAATAGATTTAAAAACTAATTTCTAACATCTCTTTCTGTGTGAGTGCATGAGTTTATATGTGTATTCATGCATGTGTGTGCCTGTAGATTTAGGAGTATATCTTTAAAATATATATATATTTAAAAAGAATATCTTAATAATCTACACTAAATTGGAAGACTTGAAAAATGATTCAGAAGTTCAGATATTCATATGTGTAGGAGGTGGATTAGGTATTATAATAATCTGAATTGAAAAAAATTTGATTATCTAACACTTGTATTTTACAGAGTATCATTAATATTTCAGTGTTGTGTGTGAAATAAGTTTATTTAGGTAACATTAAATCACGTTGTTAGAGGTCATTCTTCCTATAACAGATGTCCTTCCTCCTTTCCATAATGATTTCTTATTTCATCTGAAATTTCCCCCCCACACAAAGACTCAAAATTTGACAATGAATGCTACAGATGAAGAAATTATTTAAAGATATTCTGTTTTATAGAAGACATTTTTACTTATGATGAAATATAGTTAGGAAATGGCAATTCTATTCATTTATGAATTTTCATCAAATGTATTCACTGACACCTATGTAGTTGAAAATACGGGTAGAAAATTAGTATTATTTTTGGCAGAGATATGTGTTCATATAATAAAATCATTATTTTCATGTTGTATATATTTTTTGCCTAATATTTATTTCAGAATTGAGGTTAGAAAATTGGCAATGTTTTTAATGAAGTTATCTCATATGCATAATGTGATAATAAAATTAAAGAACTTTGGTTTAACATGAGGGCAATAGTAGATTAGGGGAAAGTTTTCTTATTCCTAATTATCTTATACATAAAAATGTAATTTGAAAATAGTTATAATTCTAAGCTATTATCTTAGTGAAATAGAACTTTATTTCTGTAATAAGACATAAAGAGAGTACTTCATAAAGCACTGTAATATATTTTAATACGTATGGAAGCAAGTGGATATTTTACTATAGATTTAATTATGGATGTAGTAGATTGTAAAAGATTACTTTCCTTAGTTCATCCTGAATCATTGTAAGCCCTGTAAGAAAGCACAGGGTCATTAAAATGAATGTTAGTCAAATATTTTTGCACATCTTAAATAATGAATTGTCAAATCACATTACTGGTGGATTCCATATCTGTGAATCATTTTTGTAAAGTCATATTTGTAAAAATCATTTGTAACTCTCAAATCAGTATACACAGTCCCTTTGCAATCATTCACAGACAGGTGCAGAGTGGCGAGAATTTGAGTCTCTGTGTTGATGTTGCTGGCTGAGGTGGAACAGGGGGATTCTGTCTCGGTGTTGAAGCTCTCATAGTATAAATATGTGTCCTTTTTGTGATCTACTTAATGCCAGTGTGTGTGTGTGTGTGTGTGTGTGTGTGTGTGTGTGTGTGAGAGAGAGAGAGAGAGAGAGAGAGAGAGACAGAGCGCGCGCGCACACATACTTTTTTTTTTTGGTGATGAAGCCATTTAAAATGACCTAGTGCTGAATTGCTGTCCAGTGTTCCTAAACACAGGAAGACAGTGATGTGACTTATGGACAAAATACATGGTTGTTAGATAAGTTTCATTCAGGAATAACTTATACTGCTGTTGGTGATGATTCAATGTTAGTGAATTAAAAATACGTATTTGATGCTGGTGAGGATGTGGAGAAACGGGCACCCTCCTACACTGTTGGTGGGAATGTAAACTGGTACAGCCGCTCTGGAAAACAGTGTGGAGGTTCCTCAAAAAACTATCAGTAGAACTCCCCTATGACCCAGCAATAGCACTGCTGGGGATCTACCCAAGGGATACAGAAGTGCTGATGCATAGGGGCACATGTACCCCAATGTTCATAGCGGCACTTTCGACAATAGCCAAATGATGGAAAGAGCCTAGATGTCCATCAACTGAGGAATGGATCAAGAAGATGTGGTTTATATATACAATGGAATACTACAAGGCAATGAGAAAGAATGAAATCTGGTCATTCATAGAAAATTGGATGGACCTCGAGGGTGTCATGCTAAGCGAAATAAGTCAGGCGGAGAAGGACAGATACCATACGTTTTCACTCATAGGTCTAACAGGAGAAACCTAACAGAGGACCTTGGGGAGGGGAAGGAGGGAAAAAGAGTTAGGGAGTGGGAGGGAGGCAAATCATGAGAGACTCTTGAATACTGAAAACAAACTATGGGCTGAAGGGGGAGGGGGAAAGGGGAAGGGGGGTGATGGTCATGGAGGAGGGCACTTGTGGGGAAGAGCACTGGGTGCTATATGGAAACCAACTTGACAATAAACTATAAATTAAAAAATACGTATTTGATATGGTGTGTTAAAAAGAGAAAGACACATCACACAAAGTTATAGACTGAGAGATTGATGAAAATATTGCAGCCAGAGCATTCAGGAATTTACTCCTGAGTGTCCTCCAGGAGCAATGGTTCTGAATTCACAAACTGAGTGTTCACAGTTACCTACATTAGTGTAACTTACGAGAACTGACTATATTTCAGATTTACTATACTATTGTGCAAACGGTTATCCACATTTTATTTTCTCTTATTTATCCACTCTTAACACAAATAAATTCCTGATATCTTAGAACAAGTAAGAATATCACTATGTTTATCATAACAGCATCACAGATAGAGAAGTAAATCACCACATCTGGGGTTTTAGCTTATATTTGGAAAAACTTCTGGGAATTCTAATTCTTTTAGACACATTTACTCAGAATAATTAGTTTGAAATGTATATATTAATTTGAACACTTTGTAATTTACTTACCTACAAAGAAGAATTATTCACTTATTTAGAATCATTACACCAGCAATTATTGACATTAATATGTGGAACAATGTATTGATTTCAACACTGTTAAATGGGCACTTAGATGGTTATTTTTATTTATTTATTTGCTTATTTACAACATTTAGTAAATATTTAATTGGCTTTCAAATTTTGTAGATGGTGTGACATTTGTGGGAAATTACTTTTCAGGTGAGTTGGTAATAATTATAGGATGTGTTGAATAATTTAGTAGGAAGAGAGATCTTCATTTGAGGGAATTTATATGGGAGGCATAATCTCCATTGAGATATTCAGTCCAAATATTAGGTCCTCCTGGTATATGTCATTAAAATAATTGAGGTTTGTATCATATATTAAATATTAGATTGGACTGATATGTGTGGCTGCTGCCAGAAAAATAGTATATATTTTAGGGATTTTAATTAACATCTCTGATAATATAGTCCCATCACCAAATGTAAGCTTCATGAACATATGCTAATTACTATATTTATTGTCACTGCAAATTATTCACTTTCCTGTGATACCAAATACACTAAATGAGTTGAGTATAACATTCTACATGTCACATATAGTCTCCATTTTGAATCATTTAATAATTTGGGAAAATATTCATTTGTCATGCTTTAGTCTGTTACATTTTTAAAGAAAACACGTGTTATAAAGGCTTATTACAGTTCTTTCAAGGTAATTAGTATTCCATTAAAACAGGATATATATGTTCTGTTGAAAGGTTTAGATAAAAAATTTAATTAAAAGGTAAACATATCTGTCTGCAAATGATATTTTTTCCCAAAGGATTTAAAGAAATGAAAGCAGGGGTTTTATTTGTGTGTTTTTTTTTTTCTCTGAAGGCATCCCATCAGCCTACCACTCACTGGTTATTTCTCTTACTGGCACTGGTGAAATGATCATTGCACTGGAGACCCAGATCATTAAAGACTGAATAAGTAAATGGGATTATTAAGACCCCTTATTACTTGTTAGTGCAATCATCTAAATATACTGGAAGATGGACTATTTTGGTATCAATGGCGTGCTATAGCAACCCATCTTTTCTCATTTCTCTGTCCAAATGACTTTCTTTTGGGCTCTTATAGGGAGGGTGATTGTATCCCTAGCACTTTTTATTCACACTTTTATATCCTTAGCTCTCTCCTGCATCAGAATGATTCTCAGTTTAATTACTGACTATCCCCCATCATCATATGCTTACTCCTCATTATGTGGTCAGAAATACCCTCAGGCTGAAAACAGAATAGATATATCAGAAGTAGTCTCCTAAAAGTGATTTTCCAAGTGATTGTCCAAGAATACAGGGCTAAGAGCACTGGATCTAGAATAGATTGACTTTAATTCTTGCTCTGGCATATTTTAGATGCGACTACTGACATGTCTTCCTAATTATATAAGAGCTTGATCCTTCACTTTTAAAATTAAATTAGGGGCACCTGGGTGGCTCAGTCAGTAAAGCGTCCACCTTCAGCTCAGGTCATGATAATGTGGTTTTGGGTTCAAGCCCTGTATCGGTGCTATCAAGCCTCTGTGCTATCAGCACAGAGCCTGGAACCTCCTTCAGATTCTGTGTCTCACTCTCTCTCTCTCCTCCTCTGCCACTCACACTCTGTCTGTCTCTTTCTCTCCCCAAAGTAAATAAGCATTAAAAATCTAAATTAAATTTAAAAAAATCTAAATTTAATTAATAATAGTATCTACCTCATATAGAAAATTAAATTATACTCTTTAATTCCTCCAATGTATATTCATTGAGCACCTACTCTGTGCCAGGAACTTTGCTAAATACCAGTGATTATAAAACAGTGAGAGGAAAACAAAAACCAAGAACTGATCTTTAGGAAGACATTCATCAATAGTCACACACATCCATGAGCTAATAAAATTATGGTAACTAGAAATAAATTTATTGTATAAACGAAGTAATTGATAATTCAATGTCATAAACAGTAGAAAAATCATGGCCAAATGCCCTTTTAGTGTCAAAATACTTCCAAGAAGGAGAAATCACATAGAAGGTTCTCACTGAAGAGATTTCAGAAGGTTATGCTATGTCATTTTTGTCAATAATTCCTTTGTCCTGACCTTGAAAGAGCTTATTATCAAGTGGATGGCATGCACGGAGGCATGTTTTGTTAGGACATCTTTCAGAAAACATTCACAAGAAGTAAAGTCATAGATATTTTTTTAAATATCTTGACAAGTAAATTTTTAAAAAGGCATATATAAGCTATACTTATTAGAACTTTACATTGAATCTTGTAACTCTAAATCCTTTATGTATAGTTTGCAGAAGAGGTCTGAAGCTAGCTCTTGCTGGAAAATTCCTCAGGGACTCTGGTGTTAACTGACCCTTAAATATGGTACTTAAACTGCCATACTGACTCATTTAGGCCAGTGCATCTTAGACTTTAACAGTAAATGAAACATCTGGGGATCTTACTAAATGCAGTTTTTGATTCAGCATGTCTGGGGAGGGCCTGAGATTCTGCATTTCTAACAGGCTCTACGGTCTACACTGTTAGTAGCAAGAGCTAGCTATGAAAAAAAAAATAGATGCATGTAAGCTGATGAGAGTCACTGGGGATATTACACATGCAGCTATGAGCACTAGCTGGAAAAAGCTATATTCCTTCTAGAAAGGACAGAATGCTAACACTCAGAGTTGCTCTGAATGAAAGCCATTCCAACTGGAGAAGATATATCCTATGGGACTAGGTGTTGAGTATAGCTGCCAAGACAAGTTATCACCATTGAGAGAATCATCTACAAGGAACATGGGAGCTACTGTTACTGGGAGCTGACAGTGAATCCCACAGCCAGCATCCCTGCGAAGGGGGCCTTATTGCATAAAGATAGCATTCCAATCCACCAGTCCACAGTGAGTCCCTTTCCTCATCTGTTATCAGGGTAGCATGTTGATTTTTCAATATGCTAAACAATGAAGAACAAAAGTAACCTGTCCCTACTGGGAAGCATATTGAGATTAATCAAATTTCACATTGGCTATCTGATTCATAGAAGCTTCTGATGTTAACAAGAGGATATGGACTGAAAAAAATGTTACCATTTTATTAACATATTAAATACAGATTTAAATAATTAACAATGCTGTTTTGAAACATGTTTCTGAATTGAATAAGAACCTCGGATTCCCAACTTTAGCTTCCGAGTTCTAGCTCTAGAGTTAGGCAAGATGTCAGCACTCTGACATAGTACCTTTTGAAACACTGTACAATTTTGTCTTTCTAAATCTAATGAACAGAACCAAGTAGTGAGAAAATCTATTCCTTCAGACTTAGAAGGTCTTTTTTAATTCCCCTCAGTGTTTCGCAGTGAGTGAGTGTACTATTGGTTTGGAAATATCAGTTGTTACTGTATAAAACTTTCCTACAAACTGCAGAGCTGTTAGCATCCCTGGGCCCTCCCACTAAATATCAATGACCCCAAGTAATTTGAGGGCACCTCAGGATTCTGATTTCCACCCACTCAGAGTGAGTACCGACACCCACTGGCAGCCATTCTGTAGTTAGTAGGAAATCTCTATGTAGTTCAGGGTTTTTACATTTACAAATTCTCTATGTTGATTGACAACCTATAATATCCTAAACACTGTATAAATATTTTAGCATGTATTTTCAAAATTGAGACTTCTAAGTTTTGAATTATGCCTGGGGGTGCTGCTGTGTGACCTTAGGCAATTTGCGTTACCTTTTCTTGCTCAATTTCCAAATCTCAAGTGTTGATTAAAAAGTATCTCATATTATTTTTAATGTCTTACTTTGAGACAATTTTAGACTTACAGAAAAATTGCATAAATAGTAAAAATAGTTCATGTGCACCCTTTGCCCAGCTCCTCCTAATGTTAAAAAATTTACATAAGCATTGATATATTTATCCAAATTAAGAAATTAATATTTGTATAGTACTATTAACTAAACCCACTAAATACTGCAATTTGAATGTTACCACATTTTTCACTAAGATCTTTTTCTGTTCCAGGGTATAAATCAGCATTCAGATAGCATTTAGTTATGTCTTTCTCTTTTTTTCTTCCAAGGCTTTATTTAAATTCCAGTTAACATACAGTGTAATATTAGTTTGAGGTCTAGGATTTCATGATTCATCACTTACATATAACACCCAGTGCTCATCACAAATGCCCTTCTTATTACCCATGATCCATTTAACCTATCCTGACCTACCTGCCCTCCAGCAACCCCCGGTTTGTTCTCTATAGTTCAGAGTCTGTTTTATGGTTTGCTTCTCTCTCTCTCTCTTTTTTCTCTTTGTACATTCGTTTTGCTTCTTAAATTTCACATATCAATGAAATCATATGCTATTTGCCTTTTCTGAGTGATTTATTTTGTTTTGCATCATACTATCTAGCTCCATCCATGTTGTTGCAAAAATGCAAGATTTGATTCTTTCTGATAGTGGAGTAAAATACCATTGTATATGTACCACATCTTCTTTGTCTATTCATCACCCGATGGACATTTGGGCTCCTTCCATAATGTGGCTATTGTAGATAATGCTGCTATAAACATCAGGGTGCATGCATCCCTTCAAATCAGGATTTTTGTATCCTTTGGGGGAACACCTAGCAGTGCAGTTGCTGGGTCAGAGGATAATTATATTTTGAACTTTCTGAGGAACCTCCATAGTGTTTTCCAGAGCGGCCACACCAGTTTGCATTCCCGCCAACAGTATAAGAGGGATCCCTTTTCTCTGCATTGTCACTAACACCTGTTGTTTCCTGGGATGTTAATATTAGCCATTTTGGCAGGTGTGAGATGGTATCTCATCATGGTTTTGATTTATATTTCCCTGATGATGAGTGATGTTGAGCATCATTTCATATGTCTTCTTTGGAAAACTGTCTACTCATCTCTTTTGTCCATTTTTTAACTGGATTATTTGTTTTTGGGGGTGTTGAGTTTTTAAGTTCTTTAGATGTTTTGGCTACCAGCCATCTTTATCAAGTATGTCATTTTTATCATTCCATCAGTTGCCTTTAAATTTTTTTGACTTTTTTCCTTTGCTGTGAGTAAGCTTTTATCTTGATATAGTTTAGTTTTTCTTTTGTGTCTCTTGCTTCTGGAAACATGTCTAGTAAGAAGTTGCTATGGAAGATGTCAGAGAGGTTCCTGCCTGTGTTCTCCTCTAGAATTTAATGATTTTCTGTCTCACATTTAAGTCTTTCATCCATTTTTAATTTATTTTTGTGTATGATGTAAGTAAGTGGTCCAGTTTATTTCTTCTGCATGGTGCTATCCAGTTTTCCCAACACCATTTGTTGAAGAAACTGTCTTTTTTCTATTGGATATGCTTTCCCACTTTGTCGAAGACTAGGTGACCATATAGTTGTGAGTTCATTTCTGGGTATTCTGTTCTGTTCCATTGGTCTATGTGTCTATTTTTGTGCAGGTTCCATACTATCTTGATCACTACAGTTTTGTAATATAGTTTGAAATACAGAATTGTGATGGCCCCTGATTTTCTTTTCTTTTTCAAGATCACTTTGGCTACTCAGGGTCTTTTGTGGTTCCCCACAAATTTTAGAATTGCTTGTTCTAGCTCTGAGAAAAATGCTAGTGGAATTTTTAAAAGGATTGCATTAAATGTGTAGATTGCTTTGGGAAGTATATACATTTTCACAATGTTTGTTCTTCCAGTGCTTTTCTCCCCAATTTCTTTGTGCCATCTTAAATTTCTTTCATCTGTGCTTTATAGTTTTCAGAGTACAGATCTTTTACCTTTTGGTTAGGCTTATTCCTAGGTATCTTATGATTTTTGGTTCAATCATAAATGAGATTGATTCCTTGATTTCTCTTTCTGCTTTCATTATTGGTATATAGAAATGCAACAGATTTCTGTACATTGGTTTTATATTCTGCAACTTTGCTGAATTTATGTATCTGTTCTAGCAGTTTTTTGGTGGAGTTTTTTTTTTGGGTTTTCTACATAGAGTATCATTTCATCTACAAATATAGTTGTGTCACTTTAATGTTCTCCATTTTGGGACACATTGGCTCTTATGTCCTTTTGACATTCCCTCACCTTTTTCTGAGTACTTCTTTACTTTCTGGCACCACAAGATATTCTAGGCTTATCTTGTATTTTCCCTCCCTTAGCTCCAGATCAACCACTTCTCCAAGAAGACTTTTTTTTTTTAATTGCAGAATAGTATTTAGAAACTAAGATCTCTGTGCTAAATAAAATTATTGGTCCTGCGGTACCATTATTCCAAGCACTCTTGGAGAGCACAGCTAGCAAATATATGTATGGATATGAATACACAGGCAGTTGTTCAATTATATTTGTTGCTGCATGTATCTATGTATTAAAAACCAAGAATTCTTTCTGATATTTCTGATTACAGTCTACCAGTACTGGGTTTCTTCTATGGTTTGCTCTAACTTTATTTATAACTTCTTTCCTCAGTAATGAAATACCTAGCTCTCATTATCTGCAGTATATTTACTTGCTGGTTTAATTGCACTCTAAAAATAAAGTGGTTTCAGAATTCCCTACACATAACATTGTAAGAAACAAATTTACTATAGATTATTATATTTATGTAAAGTTACATTTTTGTCTTTAGCAAAAGTATCCAGTCAAGATGGTGTTTTTTGGAGTTAGTTAAAACTAGTTTATTTTTCCCTGAAATTTTTCAGTGTAGTTATGCTTTTCATTTGTAATACAGTGAAATTAATCTGTTATTATTTATTTTTAATTTTGTATTGCCCACACATCATGGTTGATTTCAATTATTTAATCACTTTATGGGTACATGAACCATAGTTCTAAAAATAAAAACTATACACACATTTATTTAGAAAAGTACAATTGCTCTCTCTTTCCTACGATTCTGTTCCTATTCTCCTTTTCCAGATCTTTCTCTTATCATAGCTAATTATCATCCTTTCTGTATTTGTTTGGCACAAATGATAAAACATATGTATGTGCTTTTAGATTTTCTTTCTTTTCAAAAAATTGAATGGCTTTATTGGTCAATTTATATGTCATGAAGTTCACCTCTGCAAATTGTACAATTCAGAGGATATTAGTATATTTGCAGAGATGTGCAGTCATCCTCATGACCTAACATTAGAACATTTCCATCGCCCTCTTCCATATCCTCTTCTACCCATTAGCAGTCACAGCTCACACTTTCCACCCTACTTGCAGACAGCTAGTAATCTACTGCATGTCTTTATAAATTTGACTAATTTGGACACTTCACATAAATGGTATCATTTCTTTCTTACATAAGGTGGATTATCTTCCTTCTTACGTGAAAGATGGCACGCTATAAATTCTTTTGCACTTTGCTTTTCATTTACCATATCCTGTAAATCACTCTAGATTAATACATAGAACTTATCTTCATTCTTGTTTACAGTACTGACCACTCCATTGTGTGGATGTGTCCTAACTTATTCAACCACTCTCCTAAGTATCGGCCTTTAGATCGTTTCCAAAATTTTTCAAATACAAACAATACACAAATAATCTTCCATGTATAATTGTCATGTTGTTGGAGGTATACCTTTAGGGTAGATTCCTAGAAGTGGGATTCTGGGTCAAAAGGAAAGATCATTTATATATATTTCAATAGGTATTGGCAAATTTCCTTCCAAAAGTTTTAGGCTAATGATTATTTCCAACAGCAATATATAAAACAGTCTATTTCTTTAGTCTCACCAACACTGCACTCTTCATTTTTGCCTGATAGGAAAGAGATGGTATTTTAGTGTTGTTTTAAATTATATTTTCTAATTATGACTGAATTTGAACTTTTTCTTATTCAAGGGTCACATTAAAATATTTATGTATGTATGTATGTCAATGCATTTTGTCAATTTTATTACTCTGTTCTTTAATTTTTAAGAATTTGTTACATAATGGCAGGACTTAAGTTCCTCCACCATGGTATATGTTACATATGTTTTTCCCTGTTTCCAGTTTTTTTTTTTTTTTTTTGCTTGTAGTGCTTTTAGGCATGTATTTCAAAAATTATGTAGTCAGATATATCAATCAATTACTACATCTTTATTTGACTTGTTCTTAGGAAGACTTTTCCTATAAGTTCAGTGAAGAATTCACTCATTTTTGCTTTTTTTCCCCTCCTAGTTGGTTTCATTCTTACAAACCCATTTGAAAGAGAGAACCACTTATAAAGTATATATATATATATATATATATATATATATATATATATGTATTCAGGTATACAGGCAGGTTCATACTTCTTGTTTCTTTTTCTCTTCTAATGCACGTAATTTTTTAGAGCAGTGTTAGGTTCATAGAAAAATTTAGGAGAAAGTACAGAAAGTTCCCATTTACCCTCCGTTCCCACACGTGAACAATGCCCCCCACTGTTGACATCCTACACTAAAGTTGTGCATTTGCTACAGTAGGTGAACCTACATTGACTCAAGTTTTATTACCCAGAATCCATAGTTTACACTAGAATTTGTTCTTGGTGTTGTACATTCTATGGGTTTGACAAATGCATAATGAAATGTAGCTACCATTGTAGTATCATACTGAATAGTTTCACTACCCTACAGATCCTTGGTGAATCACCTATTTATCCTCTCTGCCCTCAGCCCCTGGCAACCTTTGTTTTTGTTTTTTGTTTTTTGTTGTTTTTGTCTGTTTGTTTTTTACTGTCTCCATAGTCTTGCCTTTTCCAGAATGCCATAACATATAGTTGGAATCATATAGTATATAGCCTTTTTAGATTGGCTTATTTCACTTACTAAAAGTTTGCTCCATGTCTTTTCATCACTTTATATATAGTTCCTTTTTAAAAAACTCTGAATATATTCCATTGTTTGGATGTACTACAATTTATCCATTTACCTACTGAGGGGCATCTTGGTTGTTTCCAAGTTTTGACAATTGTGAATAAAGCTTCTATAAACAACCATGTGCAGGTTTTCATGTAAATGTAAGTTTTCATGTCATTTGGGGAAATATCAAGGAGTATGATTGTATGGTAAGGATAAGTTTAGTTTTGCAAGACACTGCCAAATGGTTTTCTAAAACATCTGGGCCATTTTGCATTTCTATCACCAATGAATGATAGTTCTTGCTGTTCCACATCTTCTCCAGCATTTTATGCTGTCATTGTTTTGGATTTGGGTCATTCTAATAGGTATGTAATGGCATCTCATTGTGTAAATTTGCAACTCCTTAATGACATATGATTTGAATATCTTTTTATGTGCTTATTTGTCATCTGTATATTTTCTTTGATGAAGTGTCCATTTAGGTCTTTCCCCATGTTTTTTCTTTTTGGTTGGTTGTAAGATTCTGTGTATATTTTGGATAAAAGTCTTTATCAGATATGTCTTTTATAAACATTTCCTCCCAGACTATGGCTTATTTCTCATTCTGTTGATAAGTGTCTTTAGAAAATTTAGCTGTGGGTATTTTTTTATCTCATAGTAAAAGTAAAAGAGTAACTTTCTCAAATAAAACCAAAAACATAAACTATCAAGAAAATTCTCTGTTTCTTAGTTTAATGATATTTCCACTAGGTCACACTGTACCCTGACACATGATTGAATTTCACTGTTAATAATAAATTCCTAACAGATTGCATTTTTTCTAGTCTAAAATCACTGAACCTGTCATCATGTACATATTCATCAAAAATAAACATAGGACAGATAAAATAAAGACATGAAGGGAGCTAAATTTCCTCTGGATTCTATTTTTGTTTTCATCCGTCTTCAAATAGTTCCCTTTTAGGAGCAAAGAGAGAAGCAGTTTATAGATCCCTGAATGCTTTAAAAGATACTCTGCTTTTAACATGTATAGCGAGATGGGTAATTTTCTAACTATGAAATTGCTAACTAGTTTTTGACCTTGGGGACCACTTAAAACAAGTACCCTCTGCTCTCCTGGTGGGGTTGGAGCAAAGCAGCTGTATTTTGCACAGCACACTGAATCATAATGGGCCATGTGCTGCCATGAATATTCATAAAGCTACCATATTCTGCCTGCCCCGAATGATTCCAGTGGATGCTGCTACAGGGATTTGAAATATCACTTTTGTAGTATCTTTGAAAAGAATACACATATCGGGAAAAATAGAGCTGGAGCCCAGGTAATTCTGTCCTTAGTGTGCTCTTCAGAGCTCTCCTCCAAATGATTTTGCCCTGTAGCAATGACACAGAAATCCATTGTAATGACAGAAATGAGAGATTTAAACTTTCTGAGAATCTTAAAATAGGTTAAATTAAAATCTGTGTGGTCACTGTGGTATGGTTCTACTGACTGGCATACTTCCTCACATATGAAAGACTTGTTCTGATTCTATAAAGTAGCAGTGGTGACTGGAGGTTGTGATTTCCTGATGATGCATTTAACTAAAATTAGAGCTGCTTTCAAATTACTACCACTGATACTGGTACACTCTTGATAAGGCAGATGATTGTATTTCAACACAGACATTTTCCACTATGCTTTCAGTTAATTCAATACCGCTCATTACCCTTCTGACTCTTTATGTTAGGTTATGCTAACTCTAAAGCCTGTTTCTATATTTCTTTCTCTCTCTTTGTCTTTTTTTTTTTCTTTTTTACCCTTGTGGAGATTGAAATTAAACAAGCATAGCTAAGAAATCTTTGAGAATGCCTTTGTAGACAATATCACGATGATTGCTTGTGAGCCAAACCACTCATTGACAGAGTATGAGGTTGTTAGTAAAGATCGTTATTGGAGATTTGAGCTCTCTATAGTTTGGCTTCTTCATATAACCATGACCTTACTCTGGACTTGCAATGGAACCTTTGTCCACGGTGATTGCCAGATTATTGTTTCCTTTCTGCTTTATTGTTGCTCATGTTAAATAGGTAGTTTCATTTTCATATTTTCAGGGTTTTTCTTCTGTTTTGCTCCCAAAGAGTCCTGTATTAATATATTATATTACATTATATTAGTTACATACATACTATTATATAATATGTGATATCATCCACATCATATTGTCCACATTGCATCATTCACTTTTTTATATAATAATATAAATTTTTGCTCTCTTTACTATGATGAGGACAAGGATTTCAGGGTGAATTCAGTAGTTTTCCGTTGCAAGTACAGATTCTGATCCTCACTGTTAAGTACACATCAAAGTCATTTTCTGAGTCTCTGCAAGAGGAACTGAATCCTGAAGAATTTACCTTAACTGCCCAAACTCAAAAGAGTCTGTTACGCTGAGAATAATATCAGCTTTTAATTTAGTATGTGGCAGTCTTTCTGGCATGAAAGAGATTATTCCAGAAATCATTTTTTCTACATGGCATATGATATTTTTAGCTGTCAATGAAATAGCAACTTACAAAAAGTCAGTGTTCTAAAATCAAGCAAAGTGAAATGTAAATGTTGGCTACTTAATTGCTTGTCTATACTAGGAATATATCTGTATAAAAATATATTCAAGAAATATCATCTTAAATGAAATCTCCCTTCTTGGGGACAATACTGAAGAAAATTCTGGCATATATTTTTTTTCTACAGATTTAATAGTTGCCAGAACATTCTACCATTCTAACAGTAAATTATGAAAGATATTAAATTGTATTAGTTTATATTTTATGTTAATTATTTGTTATGCCAGTTCTCTTAATTTTATTTATTTATTTTGAAAGGGAGGGAGGGAGAGAAAGATACAGAAGGAGGGAGGGACGGAGGAGGAAGGCAGAGAGAGAGAGGGAGAGAAAATCCCAAGCAGGCTATGTGCTCTCAGCTCAGAGCCCGAGGATGCGGGGCTTCAATCCACAAACTCCGAGTGATGACCTGAGCCAAAACCAACCGTCAGATGCTCAATGGATGAGCCACCCAGGGGCCCCTCTTAAAATATTTTAATAGAGACATAGTTAACAAAAACTTCTTAGGATGAATACTTTCAGAAAAAAGACTCTCATCTGTGGCTGTGTAGGGAAGGACACATGTAGCAAGCAAAGAATGTATGCCTTTACTGGGACTGTTGTAACTGTGTACCATACCATGGTAGCTTAACCAAGAGAAATTCATTGTTTCACAATTTTGGAAGCTGCCAGTCTAAAATCTAGATATCACCAGCATTGTTTTCTTCTTCTCCTTCTCCTTCTCCCTTCCCCCATCTCCTTTTTACCTTCTTCCTTCTTCTTCTACCTCTTTTCTTCTTTGTCCTCCTCTTCCTCCACTCCTCCTCCTCCTCTTCCTTCTTCAAGGATTATATCCTTCTGAGGGTTGCAGGAAAGAGTCTGTTCTGTGTTCTTCCTATCTTTTAAAGTTCCTTATAATGGTGTTCTCTCTATATAAATAAATGTCTTTATTCCAAATTTCATCTTTTATAAAGATACCAATCATATTGGTTTGTGGCAACTCTAATGACCTTATCTTGACTTTATCATCTGCAAAGCCCCTATTTGCAAATAAGGTCCAAATGAGGTATTGGGAGTAAGAAACGCAACATTGTTTTTGGACAATAAAATTTAACCCATCCAAAAGGTCTATAATCTGAATGTGAAAGTTCCCTAAATCTGTAAACTCCATGAGTGAATATGAGTGACTTTTTTGGAGAGGATGCCTGGGTGGCTCAATTGGTTGAGTGTCTGGCTCTGGATTTCAGCTAAGATCATAATCCCAGGGTAGTGGGATTAAGCCCCATACTGGGCTCTGTTCTGAGCATGGAGCCTATTTAAGATTCTCTTTTTTTCCCCTTCTGCCCCTCTTCCCTGCTCTCTCTCTCTATCTCTTTCCAAAAAAAATGTGATTTTTTTTCTCTCCCTCTTTAGAAGCTGATATTTGGATAAAAGGACCTCTAAGTTATTTTATCCCTATCTAGAAATGTCATAAAAGGAATGATAAAATCTCTCTTATATGAAAATATGTTCTTCATGTCATATAATAGAAGTATTAGATTATCTGAATTGGAAGTAGTTGTAGAAATAACAGTGAAGGTGAACGTGGCTCCAAGAATTACTGAACATGTAGTAGCAATAGAACAAAGGAGTTCCTTACTGCAGCTTAATGTGGATTTGCTTAAATGGTTGTAAGCAGACCCCTGAGTGTTGCTTAATGGAATAGTAAAATTCATTGCATAGCACTCTTCCTCCCTGGCAGTCCCCTTCTCTGTTTGGAGGCCATGGAGCTGCTGACAGGATTTATTTTGGACTCTGATAAGCTAAGGAGGCACCAGGAAATATGACCCCTCACTTGTATTTGGTAGTCTGGGATATAATGGATCTGTGTTTGCATGACAAATAAAAATCAAGGTTAAATAAAATGCAAGTGGTCATTGTTATGGATGTTTGCACTCAGATTAACCTTTTTGTTCTGGTGTGCTCTGAGCAGAAAGAGATATTCTCATCAATAATTACAGGGCTAAGTTTTGTCAGTTTAGATCTCAAGTGCATATATAGGAGTATAGGGAAGAGGTGGAGGCTGAACAGACTGGTAAGGTAGTGATAGAACAACAGAGGAGACTGTGGTGTCTGCCACTTCATCAAGAGAGATCATGGAGTCATATCCAAGGTTGGGGAGACCACAATCCTAACAGGCCAGTGCAAGGTCCTGGTGCAAAAGCAATGGCTAAGAGTGGCAGTGGATGGACAAGGCAGCATCCAGAAAGATAATAAGAAAGATGATAATCATATGTGATACCATGTCTCTGACTATCAAAGACACTAAGAAAAAATTCTGAGAACACCTATGAGTTGAGGAGATTTAAAGTACTATTGTTATTGTTATTATCATTACTACCTCCTTCATATAAATAGCCTGTATGCCATGGAGTTAGATTTTTCCATATATATATATATATATATATATAGAGAGAGAGAGAGAGAGAGTCTTTTTTACTCATCAGACTCAACAATTCTCATCTATGAAGGTAATGTCACTATCCTATTTATTACATTTGTACTTTGTTTTTCAAAGCCAAGATTCATGGTCCAGTCTTTTTAGATAGATTGCAGTAATTAAAAGGTATCTTGAATACATTCACTGATGCATGAGATCCAGTGTGACACTTTACTCCAGAGGAATTTGGCACCTTGTAGATAATTGTAGTTAAACTGGTCTCTTGACATCAGAACATTGTCTGCCATGTGGTCCTCTTTGATGCTATCCTAATATGGATCCTCATTTTAACCAGTATCAGTGGCTATATACAAGATGTACTTGGCAACAGCCAACGCAGATGGTGAACCCTCAATCTGTTTTTTAATAACAAGAGCATCTGGAGTCTTGTGCTATTCTTATTGACATCTTCTTAGCATCTACAGTCCATCTCTTGTCTACTGTTGTAACTGCTACTCATTCCACAGAGCTTCAGACTTGCATTTGGAATGAAATCACTTTATTGTTTTTTGTAGGTCCCCTGTTTAAATTCTTTTTCACCCATTTGCAACTATTCGAACATCAAAAAAAAATTTACTTCAATGAATATATAACTGTTTTGGAAGTTGAAATGGTGCAAATAGATATAAGTGCATTTTCTGTATGTGTAAAGTGATTAATCTTTGCTAATATGGACCTTGCATATGGACCTCTGTATGCATGATGGACCTTGTCAATTATGATTCCTGAAGAGAGATGGCTTTCAATGATTATGAAACAGTGCAAAGACTTTCATTACACACCCTTCAAAACATTGCCACAATAAAGCTTGAAAGGAGTTTTTAACTCTACCAGCTGCTTTTTTTCTGCTTTTTTTCTTGTTTCTACAGTACCAAATATTGCCCTTCTTTAATTAATCCCTTTGGATGTTGTAACTTATCTTTTATTGTGGGTCATGTGTGTGAATAAATAAATAGTTGAATATGTTTAGGTTTGGGGAAATTTAAAAAGACATCTAATGAGTTGTAATGTTGATTAGTTTTACATGGTGCAGTTAGAAAAATCAATCAGCTTTATTATTATTACGTTAATTTATCTCAAATAATTAACTTCATATTTTATTTGATTTTTTTAAAGCTCACTTATTTGTTTTGAGAGAGAGAGAGAGAGATACAGTAAGCATGAGCAAGCAGGAGAAGGGCAGAGAGAGAGGAGAGAATCCCAAGCAGGCTCCACACTGGCAGTATGAAGCCCAACATGAGGCTCAAACTCACAAACCATGAGATAATGACCTGAGTTGAAATCAAGAATCAGATATTTAACCAACAGAGCCACCCAGGTGCCCCTAAGTTTACATTTTAATAAATTACTCTATCTTGGATAAATTCAATTTTTGAAAATATTAAAATATCCTTTTTACCCTGGTAATGTATAAAAATGACTCATTATTTGTATTTTTGATTATATAAACTCCCAACTAATATTCATGAAGAGCCATGGAAAGCCCAATAATTTTAGGAACAGGGAATCTTTATTTGACTAATGAAATCCACAACTGTTGTCTGTTGAAATGAAATAAGTCACTTAACTATCGTAGTTGTTGCTTCATGATGCTGGCTGGGTGAGCATGGATGTAGGGCCTTTCATGGCCTATTTCCTGTTGTACAAGATTAATATTCTAATGTCCTAAGGAGAGTTCACTTCTAATAAGCTTTTTATATTTCCTGGAAGATGTGGAATATTTCTTGAAAAAGTCCTGCTATGTATTATGTATCTTTTCTATTTTTATCTTTAATTCCATTACTTTCAAAGATCTAAAGGTTTTGCATGAAAATTACTTAATCTTTTTGATACAAACTACTTTGAAACTAACATTGAATTATATCTCACTTGAGGTAATGTGCATGAAGATTAAATTGTCCTGATTTTCTTAACTTTAAAATATTGTTCTCTTTATGCTTTTGGGAAAAGAATAGTATAATGGTCCATATTTGTGTTGACTTACTTACACATACACACTCACACACACACACACACACACACACACAACTCTATCTGAGCACCCTTAATTTATAACAGGGTGTAGGTTGATTCAAATGCTGCCCAATTGGAAGAACAAATATTGTTAAAATGTCTACACTGCCCAAAGCGATCTACACATTTAATCTATCGGAATAACACTAGCTTTCTTCACAGAGCTAGAACAATCAATCCTAAAATTTGCAATCTTGAAAAAGAAAGCAAAGCTAGAGGCATCACCTTTACATGATATATTAAGCTATATTACAATCTTAAGCTATATTACAATCTATAGTCTTCAAGATGGAATGGTACTGGCACAAAAACAGATGCACAGATTAATGGAACAGAATAGAGAACCCAGAAATAGATCCACAACTGTAGTCAACTAATCTTCGACAAAGAAGGAAAAATATCCAGTAGAAAAAAGACAGTCTCTTCAACAAATGTTGTTGGGAAAACTGGATGTCAGCATTCAAAAGAATGAAACCACTCTTTTACACCATACAAATCACACACAAAAATAAATTCAAAATGGATGAAAGATTTAAATGTCAGATAGAAAACCACCAAAATTCTAGAGGAGAACACAGGCAGAAACCTCTTTGATATTGGCAATAGCAACTTCTTACCAGACACGTCTCTGACGACAGGGAAACAAAAGCAGAAAGGAAATTTTGGGACTTTATGAAGATAAAAAAGCTTCTGCACAGCAAAGGAAACAATCAACAAAAGTAAAAGGCAACCTAAAGAATGGGAGAAGCTCTTTGAAAATGGCATATAGGATAAAGGGTTAGTATTCAAAATCTATAAAGAACTTCTCAAACTCAATACACAAAAAATAAATAATTCAGTTAGAAAATGGGCAGGAGATTTGAATAGAAAGTTTTCCAAATAAGGCATACAGATGGCTAAAAGACACATGAAAAGACGCTCAACATCACTCATCATCAGGGAAATACAAATCAAAACCATGATGAGATACCACCTCACACCTGCCAGAATGGCTAAAATTAGCAACCCAGGAAACAACATGTGTTGGTGAGGATGAGAGAAAGAGGAACCCTCTCACACCGTTGGTGGTAATGCAAACTGGTGCAGCTACTCTGGAAAACAGAGTGGAACTTCCTCAAATTTAAAACCAGAAATACCTCAGGACCCAGTAATTGTACTACTGGGTCTTTAGCCATAGGATACAAAAATACTGATTTGAAGAAGCACATGAACCGTGATGTTTATAGAAGCATTGGCAGCAATAGCCAATTTATGGAGACAGCACAAATGCCCATCGAGTAATGAATGGGTAAAGATGTGGTATACATACACATACGTACACATAAATATTACTCAGCCATCTAAAAGAACGTAATCTTGCCATTTGCAATGATGTAGATGGAGCTAGAGTGTATTTTGCTAGGTGAAATAAGTCAGTCAAAGAAAGCCAAACATCATATGATTTACTCATGTGTGGAATTTAAGAAACAAAACAGAGGGGAAGGAAGGAAATGAACAGAGGATAAGGAAGAGAAAAAAAAAGAGGGAGGTAAACCATAAGAAGAACTCTTATGGTTTAACCCTCTATAGTAAACTGAGGGTTTCTGGAGGGCAGGTGGACAGGGGATGGATTAAATGAATGATTGCTATTAAGGCAGGCACTTGTTGGGACGAGCACTGGATGTTGTATGTAAATGATGAATCACTAAATTCTACTCCTGAAACTAATATTATACTCGAAGTTAACAAACTTAAATTTAAAGAAAAACTTGAAATACACACACACACACACACACACACACACACACACACGAAAATAAACAGTGTTTATTCTCTGGTGATTTGTACCAGTTACTGTGTGTATCAGTAGCGGGTCTTTTTTTTTAATTGATAGTTTAATTGATGGTTTAATTTATTAGTGGTATATCACTGTTTAACCAGTTACCCATTTAAGGAGATTTGAGTTGTCTCCACTCTTTGCTGTTATGAATAAAGCTGTTATAAACATTAATGTACAGTTTGTATGTGAAGGTAAACTTTCATTTCTCTGGGATAAACACCCAAGACTACAATTGTTGGGTTGTATGATAATTACATGTTGAGTGCTATAAGAAACACCAAACTTTTTTCTAGAGTGGCTTGAACATTTTACATTCCCATCTGTAATGTGAGTATTCTATTTCCCCTTCATTCTCACCAGCATTTGATGTTCATTACTTTGTCTGTAGCTTTTCTAAATTGATATGAAGTGATATATCATTGTAATCTTAATTTGCACCATGGCTAATGATGTTGATCACCTCTCTATATAGAAGACATCTCTTCTATAGATATATAGAAGGTGATGTTCATTCACCTTCTATATATCTTCTACAGAGAAATGTCTGTTCATGTGTTTTGCATATTTTCTAATTGGATTGTTTCTATGCTGGTGAGTTTGAGTTCTTTATATATGCTACACACTTAGTCCTTTGTTGGATATGCAGGTTGCAAATATTTCTACCAGTCCCTGAGTATCTTTTTATCCTTTTAACAGAATCTTTCACAAAACAAAAGTTTTTTTTTTTTATTCTGGTGAGGTCCAATTTATCAATTTTCCTTTATGGATTGTGCTTTGTTGTCAAATTTAAGAAATTATTTTCTAATCTCATATCAGGAGAGTTCCTGTGCCTTTATTTAAAGTTTTGTTGTTTTACATTTTACATTTAAGTCTATAATTCATTGTGTGTTAATAAGGTATCTCATATAAGGTGTGAGACTTAGGTCAATTTTTAAAAATTAATTCATTTAGGCGTCGCTGGATGGTTCAGTCGATTAAGTGACTGACTCTTGATTTCAGCTCAGGTCCTGATCTCATGGTTCAAGCGCTGTGTCAATGGCACGCAACCGGCTTGGGATTCTCTCTCTTTCTGCCCCTCCCCGTCTTGCATGCTGATTCCTCCCAGTTTATTCTTCTCTGTCAGAATTTAGCTATTTTAGCTATTCTAAAGCTTGTGTTCCATATATATTTTAGAATAATCCTGTATAGGGGTGCCTGAGTGGCTCAGTCGGTTACGCGTCTGACTTTGGCTCAGGTCATGATCTCATGGTCGTGGGTCCAAGCCCCGTGTCAGGCTCTGTGCTGACAGCTCAGAGCCTGGAGCCTGTCTTCAGATTCTGTGTCTCCTTCTCTCTCTGACCCTCCCCGCTCATGCTCTGTCTCATTCTATCTCTCGAAAAATAAATAAATGTAAAAAAAAAAAAATTAAAAAAAAAAGAATAATCCTGAATATATCTCCAGAAATCTTGCCAGAATTTTGATAGGAATGGTGGTAAACCTCTTTATTAGTTTTGTGGAACATTTACATATTTAACATGTAGAATCTTTCTATTCATAAACCGGACATATCTCCCCATTTATGTAGATGTCTTAATTTTCTTCATCAGCACTTTTGTATTTATCAGCATAGAAATCCAGTACATGATTTTTAGATTTACAACTAAGTATGTACATTTTTGTTTAGTGATTATTAAGTCATACTATATTTTAATTTTAGCATCTGCATTTTCATAGCTAATACATAGAAATATAATTTTTATATGCTTATTTTATATTCTAAAATTTTGCTAAATACTGCAGGATACAATATATTGGTGTTATGATTTTTTTTAATTTAGTAAACTTTTCTACATAGGCAATCATGTCATCTCCAAATAAAAATAGTTTTACTTCTTCTTTTCCCATCTGTAGGACTTTATTTACTTGTCTTTTGTATTGCACTGGTTAGGGTGTCCAGCACTATTTTGAATAAAAATGTGAGAGCGGAAATTCTTACCACATTCTATATTTTAGGAGGAAAGCAGTCTTTCATCATTGAGTTTAAGTTTTCTGTATATACTGTTTATCTAAAGTTAATGTAGCCACCCATATATTCTTATTTTTCTAAGAAATATAATCATGAATGTGTGTTAAATTTTGCCAATTGCTTTATTTTTTCTATATCAATTCATATGATCCTGTAATTCTTCTGTAGTTAATATTATAGATTACATTGATTTTCAAATATGGAACAAAATTTCCATCTCTAGAATAAACTTTGCTTGGTTCTGGCATATATGTCTTTTTATATATTGCTAATTCTACTCTCAAATATTTTGTTAAATATTACATTTACATAGTTTTATATATTTAGAGGAATATTGAACGGTTGCTTTCATTTTCATTTTCTTTTTTATTGTCTTTGATTTTCATATCAAGCTATTATTAGAGTCATAAAATGGCAAGTGTTTGCTCTTCTATTTTCTAAAGAAATTATGTAAATTTTATGTTAATTCCTCTTTATGTGCTTAGTAAAATTTCTCACTGAACCCACTGGACGTGGATATATTTTTTAAAATTTTAAACTTTTGAACTCAATGTCACTAATATTTATAGCACTGAATAGTTTATAATTCCTATAAATATAATAATTGCATCATCTCAGTTTTATAGTGGGTTCTATTTTAACTAGATTTTCATTTTTATGTGATAGCATATCATACTATAATATGATTAAATTACCCTAGTGTTCTTTTTATCATTTTGATACCTATAGGGACAATTTTATTGATATTTGTCAGCTCTTTTCTTTCAGTTGTTTTTCTTTTTACATTTTCATTCATGTCTCCTCTTATTGTTATTAATTTCTGTTTTGCATCATGAAATTTATTTCCTTCCTTTTCTAATTTCTTCAGGTGGGAACTCAGATATTGATTAAAAATTGTTCTCTTTTCTAATAGACATATATAGTCCCATAAATTTCCCTTTCAGCAGTGTTTTAGCAGTGTCTCACAAGTTTTGATATGTTGTATTTTTTTTTACATTCAGCTCAATGTGATTTTAGCTTTCTCTGGGAAATTCATCTTTGACCCATGGATTATAAATTGTGCTATTTTACTTCTAGGTTTTTGAAGATTTTTCTATACTTCTTTCCCCATTGGTTGATGTCTATTAGGTTCCATTGTTTTCAGAAAATATATTATCTGCAAGATCACAATGACTTTAAATTTAAAAAAATTTTGGGCCATCTGCGTGGCACAGTTGGTTGGTCATCCAACTTCAGCTCAGGTCACGATCTCGCAGTTTGTGAGTTTGAGTCCTGCATCAGGCTCAGTGCTGTCAGCACAAATCCTGCTGTAGATTCTCTGTCTTCTCTCTCTCTGCCGAGCCCCCAGTTGTGCTCTCATGTGCACTCTCTCTCTCTCTCTCTCTCAAAAATAAATAAACGTTTAAAAATTAGTAAATTTTGTTATGATCCAGGATATAGCTAAATTGGGTATCTGTTCTGTGGGCACTTGAAAAGAAAATATATTTTGTTGTTGGTTGGCGAGTCATGTAAATGTCAAATCCCTTTGCTTGATAATGTTGAGCTTCTTCATATATTGGCTGATTATCTGTCTAATTGTTCTATCAACTGTTGAGAGAAAGGTATAGAAATTGCCAAAAATAATTGTGGATTTGTCTATTTCTCTTTTCAATTCTCACAATTTTAACTTCATATATTTTAAATCTCTGTTGTTTTATGCATACATATTTCAGATTGCAATGCCTTTTGGGTACATTGATACATTTATCATTATTATAATTCCCCCACTTATCTCTGGTAATTTTCTTGAAATCTACTTTAGTTGATATGGATTTAACTGCTTTACCTTTTCTCAGTAATGTTTGCATAATATATCTTTTCCATTCTTTTATTTTCAAATTGGCCATATTATAATACCAGTGAGTTTCTTGTAGGCACACAGTCGAGTAATGATTTTTTAAATTTGCTCTGCTCATCTCTGTCTTTTAATAGGTGTATTTAGACAATTTACATTTAATGTAATAGTTAATATGTTAGTGCTTACATCTCTTTATTTAATTTTTCCTTGTTCTCTTTGTGTTTTTTTTCCTTCTTAGATTCTTCCTGTATTCCTGTAGCCTACATAAATGTTTTTTTAGAATTTCCTCTTGGTTTATTAATACTGTCTAACCATCTCTTTGTGTAGCACTTTTAAATGGTTATACGTGGTAATGCATTATGTAAGTGTAAGTGCTCACAATATATTTGTGCTGTTATTTCACCAATTAGAATGATGTATAGAAACATTGCATCTCTTTCCTTCCTCTTAGTTTCATTCATTTTTAATGTAACCATCTTAAATATTTTTCTCTAGAATTAGATGGGTTAGAATCATATTAGGTGGATTATAATTTTTGCTGTAGCAATCAAGCATGATTTGGAATCCTGAAAAGGATAGGGAAAGTCTATTGCATTTACTCATATTTTTGCTTGTCATTTTTTTCTTCCTTCTTGATGTTTCTGAGGTTATTGCCTGATGTTTTCTCTCATACTAATGTAACTTTTTATTCATTATTTCATTTTTTAAGAGAACTTTCTTTAGCCATTCTTTTAGAGAAATTCTGATGTGACAAATTCCCTCATTTTTCCTTCTTCTGAATCTGTCTTTATTTTTCCTTATTTACTGAAGGATAGTTTCACTAGATATGGGTTCTGCATTGACAGTTTTGTGTTTTGTTTTTTCTTTTCCTCTTGGCAAGTTAAAATATTTGTGTCACTTCTTTCTGCCCTCTTTGGTTTCTGATGAGAAATTCTTTGGATTATTTTTCCCCTACAGATAAGGTATCATTTCTCTCTCATTAGTTTACTGTTGTTTCTTTTCTTTATCTTTAGCTTTCAGAAATTTGTATAATTTGTGTCTTGGTGTGGATTTGGTGGGGGGGGGTTCCAGTTTCAGGATTTAGCTTCCTAAATCTATAAGTTTATGTTTTATCATATTTGAGAATTTTTAGGCATCATTACTGTGTACTTTTTAAGCTCCATTTTTCTCTTTTCCTTCAAGGACTCCAGTAATACAAATAGTTTGTATTTTATTATTATTCTACTAATCCCTGGGCTCTGTTAAACATTTTTTCGTAGTATATTCACTCTCTCGTTTAGATTCAGTAATTTCTATTGTTGTTTTTATTACAGTTCACCCATTCTTTAATTTGATCCCTTAATTTTGTTGCAAAGCCCTTGCACTGAGTTTTTATTTCACTTATTATATTTTTTTAGTTCTGACATTTCCATCAGATCCTTCTTTATCTTTTGTTTCTTTCAGAGACTATTTCATTCATTTATTTCAAATATATGTATACATATATATTTGAAATATATATATATATATGCTCATTTGAGCATCTTTATGATTGATATTTTAAAATCTTTGTCACACAATTCTGAAAGCTCTGTCATCTCAGTGTTGGCATGCTTGTTTTTCATTCAGTTTGACAACTTATTGGTTATTGGTATGATATATATTTTCTACTGAAACCTGAGCATTTGGGGTATTATGTTATAGAACTGCGGATCTTATTTAAACTTTCTATTTCAGGTAGCTTCCTTTTATAATATCCTATCAGAAAGAATAGGGTGAGGGGTACTTTGTTACTTCCAGGTAAGGATAGGTGTTCTGGTTTCACCTAGCTTCTGTTTGGACCATAGGGGTAATGTTTTTTTTTTTTTTACTGGGTGATGCCCTAAGCCCTGACTCTCCCTAAGTCTCCTTTGACACAACCTCAGTTGGGAAAGGCAGGAAATCTTCATTACTGTCAGATAGGCATAGAAGTCTAGGCTTTCCACGTAGTCTCTCCAGATTTTGCTTGTGGGCTGAGGGAATGGGGAGAGAGGAACTTGTTCCTGCTTGTGGTGAGCCTTGGCTTTCCACTTGGCCTTTTCTGACATCACACAGCGGGAAGGAAAGGAGGTGGTATTTGTGTCACTACAGTTTGGTATAGGTGGAAATTCTGGCCTCCCCAGTTGGCCTTTGCTGCCATGGGTGAGTGTCACCACAGTGTTTATTTGCGTGTGTGTGTGTGTGTGTGTGTGTGTGTGTGTGATTGACTGGAGAAGAGACATCACTTGCTAGGCTATCCTTTTCCTCATCCTTTGGGTATAGGGAGGAATATTTTAGGAATACTTTTCGTTCACAGCTGCCTTTTTATATAAATCATTTAGATACTAAATGTCAAGTAAGACTGAAATGTTTTTTTAAAAAGCTAGAAATATCTGGAAAGTAAAGCAATATCTGAGGTAAGGTAGTATTTGTACTAGTGATATTTGAAAGTATTGCATTTTATGTTAAAGCAATGTCTTGGATTTTAAAATGAAGAGCTTTGAATGGCAAGGGCAGTGAGAGTTGAGTGGTCAACTTGCAGTGTGAAAGGTGATCTTCAGCATTTGAATCATGCTTTTACAAAATATTATTAAAGGATTTTAGGCAGCATTTGCAATTTTCAGCAATTTCTCCTGCAAGTCAGCTCTAACAATTTTGCTTAAATAATCCTGAACAGTACACATAGACCCAGATATTTCCTCCATGTGTTGCATAATTGCCTTTCAGTGCCTATTCAATTATCCATATTTAGAGGGCTTTTTCCTTTTATTATATTTTTAAATTAGAGATACACCTTGATTTACATCGAAATTGTCAACACACCAATAAAAGAGGATATTCCTAAACTATATTCCTTAGCAGCAGCAAATCAATTGGTCTGCTAAGTTATAATATAATATAATGTAATATTATACTACTGATTATATATATATATATATATATATATATATATTCCCAATATAATATAATATAAATCCCTAAGTCAAGGAATTAGCAGAGCAAAAATTTCCAAAAGCTTATAAAAAATCTTAACTCTGTATTTTTTAAACACATTTTCTCATTAAGAAGAATTGTTCTCTTTAACAAATGTGTAATGGTTCTAGGTAGAACCACAGCAAGGGGGGTACAAATCCCTTCATCCTTGATGTCACCCAGCAGCTCATCATGCCACTAGGCAGGATTAATCCTTGACATCTATAAACCTCTGCAGAGGATGATTTCTAAAAGGTCTTCTGTCTTAATTATCTCTTGTCTGTTGAGATTTACAAAAATTCTTTTTGGATTATAAAGGTATATTAAAAGAAAAATAGGATGCCTCTTTTGGAAGTTCATTATAATACCATCTCTGTCATTAAAAAATGTTTCTTTTATAACAAATGATAGGCAAATAGTTTTGTGATGGAGACTATAGTGTTAAGGTATAATTACAGTTGTGATTTTATAATAATTAATTTCGAATTGCAGTGATATTCTAGGCTGTTTCTCAGAGAAATGTATTTAATTTTCAAACAATCTGGTATTGATGAAAAATTTTGTTTCAGTCTCTTGACATATCTGATGCAATAGTGGTTTATGTTTTTTTAAGCTTTATTGGGGGTATGATCGATGGATTAAATTATATAAATGTAAGGTGTACAATATGATTATTTGATATACTTATATATATTGATTATCACAATAAAGTCAATTAATACATCTATCATCTCACATAGTTAACCTTTTGGATGTACATGTGGTGAGAACATTAAGATCGATTCAACTGGCAAATTTCAAGCTTCCAATACATTATTGTTAATGATAGTCGTTGAGTTATACATTAGATACCAGACCTTATTTATTGTGTAGCAGAAAGTTTGTACACTTTGACCAACATCTCTTCTTTTCCCCAACTCTTCAGCCCCTGACAACCACAATATGAGTCTGTTGGTGAGTTTAACATTTTTAAATAGCAAATGTAATTAAGATTTTTTTTTAATTTTTTAAATGTTTTATTTATTTTTGAGAGAGAGAGACGGCGTGTGCAGGGGAGGGTCAGAGAGAGAGAGAGAGGGAGACACAGACTCCGAAGACAGGCTCCAGGCTCTGAGCTAGCTATCAGCACAGAGCCTGACACCGGGCTCGAACCCACGAACCATGAGATCATGACCTGAGCCGAAGCCGGACGCTCAACCAACTGAGCCACCCAGGCGCCCCTGTAATTAAGATTTTATAGTATTTGTCTTCCTCTAACTTATTTCACTTAGTATAATGCTCATAGGTTCATCTTTGTTGTTGCAAATGGCAGGATTTTCTTATTATTTTTATGCCTATATAACAATAAATTTACATATAACAATTTATCTTTCAACAGACACTTAGGTTGTTTCCAGGTCTTGGATATTGTAAATAATGCTGCAAAAACTATGAGATGCAGATATCTCTTTGAGACAGTGATTTCATTTCCTTTGGATGTAAAGTGAGAAGTGAGATTGCTGCATCATGTGGAAGTTCTATTTTTAATATTTTTGAGAAGCCTCCATACTGTTTTCCAAAATTTATTATACCAATATGCCTTCGCCTCAACTGTGAGTTATATGTTCTCTTGCTCCGCATCCTTGCCACCATTTGTTATCTCTTGTCCTTTTGAGGATCGCCATTGTAACAAGTGTGAAGTGATACCTAGTTGCAGTTTTTATTTGCATTTCTCCAATGATTAGTGATGTTGAGCACCTTTTCATGTACCTGTTGACAGTTTGTATGTTCTTTTAGGAAAATATTTAAGATAATTTGCCCATATTTTATCTATGTATTTTAAAAAACTTTTTAATGTTTATTTAATTTTGAGAGAGAGAGAGAGACAGAGTATGAGCAGGGGAAGGACACAGAGAGAGGAAGACATAGAACTTGAAGTAGGCTCCAAGCTCGGGGCTGTCAGCACAGAGCCCAATACGGGGCTCGAACTCATAAACCATGAGATCGTGACCTGAGCTGAAGTGAGATGCTCAACCAACTGAGCCACCCAAGTGCCCCAACCTATATTTTAATCAGATTATTTACTTTTTGCTATTGAGTTGTATGAATTCCTTATATATCTTAGACATTAACTCCTTATCAGCTATATAGCTTGTCAGTATTTTCTTTTGTTCCATAGGTTGCCTTTTCATTTTGATTGTTTCCTTTGATATACAGAAGTATTTTAGTTTGATATAGCTGCGATTTGCTTATTTTTGTTTTTGTTGCTTATGCTTTTGTCATATCCAAAAAATTGTTGCCAAGAAAATGTAAAGTTTTTTTTTATATATATTTTCTTAAAGGAGTTTTATGGTTTCAGGTCTTACATTCAAGTCTTTAATACATGCTAATTTAATTTTTGTGAAAGGTGTAAGATTAGGGTCCAACTTCATTCTTTTACAGGTGGATATTTAGTTTTCCTAGCATCATATATTGAAGAGACTGTCTTTCTCTTGAGTATTCTTGGCTCCTTTGTTAAATATTAGTTGACAGTCTATGCATGGGTCTATGTTTGAACCTCAGATTTGTTCCATTGATTTATGTATCTATTTTTGTTCCAGAACCATACTGTTTTGATTATGATAACTTTGTGATATAATTTGAAATCAGTAGGCATGGTGCCTCCCACTTTGTTCTTTTTTTAAAGATTGCTTTGGCTATTTTGGGTCTTTTGTGGATGATATGAATTTTAGGAATTTTTTTATGTATCAGTAAAAATGCCATTGGAATTTTTATAAGGACTATATTGACTCTAGAAGATGGCTTTGGATAGGGTGGACATTTTCACAATATTTATTCTTCTGATCCATGGACGTGGGAAAATTTTTTATTTATCTTTTTTTTAACTTCCTCAATGTCTTATGGTAAAAACTATACTGAAAAATGTACAGATGTTTCATCTCCTCAGTTAAATTTATTTAAAATTTTAATTTCAATAAGTAATACATTATCTATTATGTAAATTTATTAATTTATTCCTGTATATGTGTTGTCTTTCATGTTATTATAAATGGGATTTTTAAGTCTCTTTTTGAGATACTTCATTCTTAATTTATATAAATGTAGCTCATTTTTGTATGTTTGTTTTGTTTATCGCAATTTTCTGGAAATTTATTATTCTAACAATGCTTTCTTGGTGGAAACTAGGGTTTTCTGTATATAATATCATGTTATCTGCAACACAGTTTTACTTCTTCCTTTTCAGTTTGGGTATATTTTATTCCTTTTTTATGGCTAATTGTCCTGGCTAAGCCTTCCAACATTATGTTGAGTGATAGTGGTAGGCATTGAGTGGCAGTGGTAGGAGTGGACATCTTTGTCTTATTTCTGATCTTAGAAAAAAAGCTGAAAACTTTTGACATTAGTTAATGAGTTATGTTGAGTATGATGTTAGTTGTGGGCTAGTCATATAAGGTGTTTATTAGGTTGAGGTAGATTCCTTCTATACCTATTTTTTTGAGATTTTATCTTGCAAAGATCTTGAATTTTGTCAAATGCTTTATTGCTGCATGAACTGAGTTAATCATATGATTTTAATCCTCCATTTTATTAATATGGTATATCACATTTACTGTTTTTCCCATGTTGAATCATTCTTACATACCAGGAATTGATCCTACTTGATCATAGGATATAATCCTTTTTAATATACTGCTAAAATTGGTTAGTTAGTATTATATCGAATCTATTTGCCTTTACTATTATCAGGGATATTGGCCTATAATTTTCTTTTCTTTTGTATATTTTTTATTCCTTATCTGGCTTTATTATTAGTATACTGCTGACCTCATAAAATGAGTTTAGAAGTGTTATTTTCTCTTCAATTTTTTGGAACAGTTTGAGAAAGGTTAGTATTACTTCATATTTAAATGTTTGATAGAATACGCCAGTGACGCTATCTGGTCATGGGCTTTTTTTGTTGGGAGGTTTTTGTTTACTGCTTAGATGGCCTTAGTCATTACTAATTTGCTCAAAATTTCTATTTCTTCATGATTTAATCTTAATTAATTGTATGTTTGTAGGTATTTATCCATTTATTTTAGGTTGTCCAAGTTCTTGGCCTATAATTATTTATTATAATCTCTTACTATCCTTTTTATTTCTGCTCTATCAATTGTAGTATTGGCTTTTTCATTTATACTTGTATTTATTTGAGTCCTCTCCATTTTTATTTGATGAGTCTAGCTAAAGATTGGTCAATTTTGTTTACCTTTTAAAAAACAACAGCTCTTACTGTCATTGATCTTTTCCATTTTTTTCTATTGTAAATTTCATTTATTTATACTGTAATCTTTATTCCCTTCCTTAGCTAATTCTTTTTCTTCTGTTCTTCTTTTTCTAGTTACTTTAGGTGTGAGGTTAGGTTATTTATTTGAAAGTTGTTTTCTTCATATACATGTTTATAGCTATAAACATCCCTTTTAGAACTGCTTTTGCTGTATCCCAAAAGTTTTACTATGTTATCTTTCCATTTTCATTTGTCTCAGGTATTTTTTAAAATTTCTTCTTTGATGTCTTCTTTGAGCTATTGAGTATTCAAGAGGATGATGTTTAATTTCCACATATTTGTGAATTTTCTTATTTTCCTTCTGTTATTGATCTACAGTTTCCTACTATTGTATTCAGAAAATATAATTGATATGATTTCAATCTTCTTAAATTTGTTAAGTCTTGTTTTGGGGTCTAACATATGATCTATCCTGAAGAAGGTTCTGTGTGCACCTGAGAAGAATTTATATTTTGCTGCTCCTGGATGAAATGTTCTATGTACCTGTTAGGTCCATTTGGTCTAAACTGTTGCTCAAATCTGTTTCCTTATTGATTTTCTGTCTAGATGGTCTATCCATTGTTGAGAGTGGATTATTAAGGTCCCCTACTATTATTATATTGCTGTTTATGTCTCCTTTTAGTTCTGTTAGTATTTGGCTTATAGATTAGGCCCTTTGATGTTAGGTTTATAAATATTTATAATTATTATATCTGTTTGAGAAATTGACCACTTTATAATTATATTATGAGCTTCTTTGTCTCTTGTGACAATTTCTTATTTTAAGTCTAAGTTGTCTGATATAGAGCTACCTCTGCTCTCATTTGATTACCATTTGCTTGGAGTATCTCTTTCTATCTCTTTACTTTCAGCCTTTGTGTGTCCTTAAAGCTAAAATGACTTCATTTTTTATGTTTATTAATTTAGTTTTGAGAGAGACAGATAGAAAGTGAGTGGGGGAGGGGCAAAGAGAGAGGGAGACAGAAAGTCCCAAGCAAGCTTCAGCTGTCATTGCATAGCTTGAAGCAGGACTCAAACTCCTGAACTGTGAGATCATGACCTGAGCTGGAATCAGGAGTTGGACCCTTAACCACCTGAGCCACCCAGAAGCCCCTTAAATGATTTACTTGTACATAATATATCATTTAAACTTCTTTTGCTATCTAATCAGCCGCACTACTTGCTTTGTTTTGAGAATTTATCCATTTACATTTAAAATAATTGTTGATAAGTAAGGACTTACATATTGTTAAATATTTTCTGACTCTTTTATGGCTCCTCTGTTCCTTTCTTCTTCTCTTGCTCTCTTTCTCTGTGATTTAATGACTTTTTATAGTGGTGTTCTTTGGTTCTTTTCTCTTAATCTTTTGTGTATCTACTACAGGTTTTTCCTTTATAGTTACCATTGGTCTTACCTAAAATATCTTATAGTTATAACATCCAATTTCAAGGTGTTAGCAACATGACTTGAATAGCATATGATAACATTGTATGCTTACCTTCTAAACCCGGACACATATTTTTGGTTATTAATGTTATATTTTACATATTTTATATTGCATACCCAATTAAAAATTATGGTTATTTTAATGCATTTAATATATATAGTTATTGTAATATTAAGTACATAAAATTTACACATGTTTAACTTTTTATATAGAATTGAAAGAGATTTATGTACTCCACTGTTAAAACATTCGAACAGCTGACACTGACCTTAAATTTCCCTCTACTGATGTGCTATTACACATTTATATGATTCCATGTTGTTAAAGAGCATCCTTTCATTTCAGCTTGAAGAGCTTTCTTCAGTATTTCTTATACGTTAATACAAAACTAATACAAATTTATTATTCCTGAACTAAATTATAAATTTACCCTTCCTTCCATAGTCTCTCACGAACTTATTTTTTCCTTTTTCATGTATTTGATCCCACAGTCTCTCCAGGCATGTACATGTATAGAATTAAATTGAATGGGAAGAACTCACTTGAGTTCTTCCTAATTGTGTAAGGAATAAAATTAAAATTATTCTCTCTAGAAAATTAGTGATAAATGTCATGATTTGGGTGTGAAAATAAACAGAATTATGAAATTCAAGATCAAGTATTAAGAAGATCATTTGATAAAAATATTTGGAATAAATATGATTTATGGTATATATATCCTATTCACCTTATTTTCTAAAGTTATGAACATAGAATCCAATTATTCCTTCTAAAATTTAATCATCTAGAGTTGGGTTTTTTTTAAGTTTATTTATTTATTTTGAGAGAGAGACAGCACAAGCAGAGGAGGGCAGAGAGAATCCCAAGCAGGCTCCATGCTATCAGTACAGAACCAGATGTGGGCTTGATCTCACGAACTATGAGATCATGACCTCAGTCAAGATCAAGAGTTGGACACTTAACCAACTGACCCACTTAGGCATCCATAGAATTGGTTCTTTGAGAGATTAAAAATACATATAAATGTTCCATACATCTTATCTTAAAGGATGCTATTGTTTGAAGTTCATTTCCCTTTAAAATCTTAGGGAATAAGATCTATTGCATTAGCTCTTAAACTGGTAATTTAAGAGTGTAAGTTACATAATAAAATGTGTTTATCATGTGTAACTATTTGAGAAAGAATATCTGGTTTAATTACTTCTTAATTATAATTCTCACAAACTTTATAGTAGGCTATTTACTGGAATAGATTATAGATTTTAGATGCCAAACTATTTATAAAATACATGTCCATAGTTTCAAATAGCTGCACTTCTGTGAAATAGGTCAGTGATTTCTGAGAAGTAACTTTATGTACTGTTGTCCAAAAGGCACAGATTCTTACATTAGGATTGTATTTTTATTTTAGTAAAATGTACAAAATGTAGAATTATGATGAGAATGTTTTTTGGCAAATGATAGTAAAAGTTTTAATATGTTGTTACATAGACCCTTAACATTCGTTAAGCTATTCTAAACATTGTGGTCTGAAGTCCCTTCGATATACCTTTCATATTCTTAAATGTTGTTGAAAACGTGGAAGGCCTTTAGTTTATGGGAGGTTGTATATCTTTTTATCGTATTACAAAATAAAACTGTGAGTAATTTACTCATGTATTAGTACACCAAAAAATAACTATAATAAAACCTGTGTCTTGTAACTTAAATAACGTATTTTATGAAAAACAACCATGTTTTTCAAAAATGTTTACTGAGACCAATATCATTGGCGTTCAGTTTATAAATCTCTTAATATATGGTTTCATAGATGAAACATCTGCTTCTGTTGCAATATATTGCTTCAGTTGAGGTGAGTGGAGAAAGTCTGAAGGAGCAGTTTTCAGATAATTGTGGATATTCTTTGAGACTGTAGTAAAACTTAACAAGTGGCAATTTATTAAAAGTTGGTCTCAATATGGCATAGGAAATTACATCAACAAAAGTTTCTAATCAATTTCACTAAAATCCATTGGTCTGTCTTGGTCTTCATTTCGATCATTTGTACATCCATTCTCATGTAATGTCATGTAATGTCACGCAATGTTCATTTTGAAAATATTAGTGTATTAAGTTATATAGAACTTCCCAATGTTGACAGATTTAATTATACAATACCAAAAACTCACATGCCACTATCACCTCCAAAATTTCATTTAAAAAGTCGTTAAGTATTAGGAGGCTATTAAGTTACTGGTATTGGATAAATATTTTCCAAAATTCTCATTTTTACTTAAAAGATTGAATTTTATGCTCATCAATAAATGCTGTCAGCTTTTTTTCTCCCTTAAATACCAGGTTAACATAATTCACGTCTTTAGAAACTATCTAGTAAATTCCAGATACCTTGTCAGTTTTTCTTTAAAGTAAAAAAGTTGTTTTCTTAGAAGAATGTCTAGTTCAGTTCACAGCTCAATCAAAACACTTTTGTTCCAGAGAGCAAATGAAGCAGAAATTTTGTAAGGGTACTTCCCTATTTGTCATTAAAAAACATGTGTAAGCAGAGGTTAATATTAATGAAATTAGTAACTTTGATTGCTTAATGAAGGACATTCTAAAGAGAACTCCCTCCATTTGGAAGATCTTACCAGTGAAGAACACAATGGCTACTAGTACAATTTGATGCCTCTGCCTCGATTCATGTAAAGGTATTAGCACCATTGCTTTCATATCATCAGTGCCAATATCAATGCAATTAAAAGGCAAATGAAGTCGTACTATATTTATAAAGATTGTTTTGCCCTCACAGATCCCCTGAATGTATGCTAGATACTAGGAGTCCATGACTATCCTTTGAGTACACTGGGTAGATTATCTTAATTTTTAGAAGATAGCTAATTCAAACAAAATGAATAGTAAGAGAGAACACATTCTTTCGATTTTAATTACTTAAAATGATTTTTAGTTGAAATATCTGCTGCGTAGTTTTCTTTGCCCTTGCAGAGTTGATTTCTTCTTCCTCCTCTGCTCTGTGCCTCTAGAGGCTGTTCATGGACTGCACCACAAACAGAGGTGCTTTGCTCCTTGGCTTCCAGTTGAGTTTGACCAAAGGAAACATTGGCAAGAGACCAAAGTGAAGAGGATAAAACTATCAGTGGGTTTATTTTCCCACTCCTTTTCTTCTATGCAACAGTTTGATCATTGCTACTGTTCTTTACCGAAGGCCACACACACCCCCCCCCCAATATGGTTATAACTCAGAATTAGGAGAAATAATGCTCTCTCAGTGTTAATGCTTCTTTAATATTTCACCACACCTTACTGGTTCTAGTAAACTGGAAACACTTTTGATAATTGTATCCTCATCCTCATCCTCAGTCTAATGAGTTCAGTTATACTTTGGAATTTACCAATTATTTTTTATAGGAAATATGTTTTAATAATACACTAAACCATTTTTCCAATTAACTATAGAATAAGGTTATCAGTTAAATAAAGATGATAATTAACTGAGTATTAACTTGTATGTTACATCCAAACCAATGAGTTAACGTTTTCACATGTGTGCCATCTAGCAGTATGTGTATAGTTACCAAATGTCAGTAATCACATTTATATTTTTATTTGAGGAATTTCAAAAATTTACATTTTTATTTCAAAATTTATAAAGGACTTTATCAAATTCCAGTATCTGAAGTCAATCTTATGAATGAATATTCAATATCATAAGGAATACAACTGATGGATTTTTTTTATAGTATTCTACATATAAACAATGTTATATTTGTGCTGACTTGCTATCATGGCTTGGGAGTTGCTCTATTGAAAAACAAAATCTCCAATGTTCTCACTTCAACAGAAATGTATTGCTTTTAAACCATGAAAACTAATATGTTATTATTGCTTCAGTTAAACCAGTGCTTCGGGGAGCCAAAGGTGGAACGATCAGTTCTGCTGGATGTACAGGATAATTACACCAGACCCTGAACATTGACTGGGATTTTAATCGGTGGATAAAGCAGAGTTCTGGGTATTCTAGGTAAAGACATTCTAGGTAAAAGGACCACCATGAGTGATAGCATATGCTAATAATATATGAAATTTTAAATTTGAGTGTATTATTTGTCAAGAAATTAGTTTCAGTGATGGAACGTCATAGCGGAAATCTTGATTTGGGCTTTTGTTGACTTATTTTGGGGTCATAATTCTATTTGTCCTTGAAGTAGATTTTTCTCAATATTTCAACACAGTAAAGTAGGTGGATTTGTCCGTTGTGTCATCCACATGCCATTCACATAAGCTAGTTTTAGCACTTGCCTTTGCCACTGCAATCCATGGTTTACTGTGCTGGTCCCCAGTGGAAGGCACGGCCCCTTATTTTCCCCTGTAGCACTAGTGCCAAGTACAGAGTAGATATTTAATTGCTACATATGTTAATTGGACAAATGATGAAATAACTCAGTGGTTTAAATGTCACAGTTATAATATGGTAGAACTGGGTCATCATTGTGTTGTCATCGTCTTCTTCCTCCTCCTTTTCCTCTTTCTCCCCTCCTCCTCCCCTCCCTTCCCCTCTTCCTTCTCCTTTTAATTTGAGAGAAAGAAAGGGAGAATCCTAAGCAGGCTCCACACATACAGCACAGAGTGGAACTCAGGGCTCCATCCCATGACCCCGGATCATGACCTGAGCCAAAATTGGGCATTCAACTGACTGAGCCATCCAGGCACCCCGAGTCTTCTTTCCTTAAAAGGACACTAGTCATCGGATTTCGAGTCCATGCCAGATCCAATATGATCTCATTTCAAAATCTTTAACATAATGACATTTGCAAAAACCATTTTACAAATAAGTTCACATTCATAGTTCTGGGTGGAAAAGTCATTTGGGGGGCACTACTTAACATGCTACATGGCTTAGAAGGTCCTGTGTGAGCTAGTTCACTCTTCCCTCATCCCCTCCCATTCTTCTTCCTCTCTCTGCCCCAGCTGTGCTGCTGGTGTCTTTCTGTTTCTGGAAAGAATCTTGTAGTGTTTGCCTTCAGGACTTAGCTCTGGCTATTGCCTCTGCTGGAACACTCCTCTGATAGCCATGTGCCTCACTCTTTCATTTCCTTTAAGTCTTTACTCAAACCTCACCTCCGACTCTGACAAACATTTTTCAAATTACAGATATCCTCGAAACCCATCCTCAACTCTAGCATCCCCAGTTCATTTTATCAGAACCTAGTCTACATTTTTATTTTGTATTGCACTTATTGCCTCCTAAAATACTAAAAAAATATATATATATTTTTACTGTATACATCAGCCCACTAGAATGTAGGTTGCAAAGAAACAGAGTTTTTTGTCATTTTCACTGATGTATTCCAGGAGTGCAAATTTCTTCAAAGCAAAGTTTGTATAATGTACTTGGTCCTTCACAGCACCTTGGATAATTAGACTTACACATACCTAAGTATTCAATAATGGTCTAATAACTGGTTTATTAAAGATGACAGCAAGTTTCAGTATTTTTTGTTCATTACTGGTAATGCAGTAAATAAGGATCTCTATTTTGGAAATAAGATACCTCCTCCTTAATCGGATTTCCCCACCAAAACAAAAATAAATGTTGTTTTTCTACACCAATTCATATAATTTATTGAAGCTGTGAAGACATGTTGTAAACTTGTAAAAATTACTTGTAATCAACACAAAGAATCTTTTAAGTTTTGATGTGAATTGATGTCCAAGTGTAGGAAGTCAACAAGTGAAAACGTTGCTTCTTACTTTATAATTCTATTCCCTCTACATAAGAATTACCAAGAGTACATAAAAAACATCGTCATCCATACATCTCTGTAAATCAGTCTGATATACATAACTTATTCTATTTTTGCTGAATTTCAAGGCTATACACGTGATTTCATTTTGAATCTATTTTATAAAATTCAAAGATAATGTTCACAGATTAGGAGAAACGAATTTTACAAAATTGCTAATGATCTTATTGTTCCACCAATTCTTTTTTTTTTTAATTTTTAATATTTATTCACCCTTGAGAGACAGAGAGAGAGTGAGCATGAGCAGGGGAGGGGCAGAGAGAGAGAGAGAGGGAGTCACAGAATCTGAAGCAGGCTCCAGGCCCTGAGCTGGCAGCACAGAGCCTGACGCAGGACTGGAACTCATGGACCTTGAGATCATGACCTGAGCTGAAGTTGGATGCTTAGCCAACTGAGATGTTCCACCAATTCTTAATAAAATTATGTTTCATACATAAAACCCATTAAATATTGGTACAATACACAAAAACATGGTATCACTAAATCCTTCTACATGCAACAATAATCTATTATCATGATGATGTACAAAGATATAAATACTACAGATTTATGTCTCTTTGTATGACTGGAAAGAAAAAAAAATGATTGGAAAAGTAACACTGTAGATTGATCAAACCCTGTGCATCTTCTCTGACTTTAGAACTAACTGAAAAATATGCACTGTCATTAAAATGATAAATAAAAAGTACAGATACCTATAGATACAGTAAGTACATTTTTATTATATGGATATATTTGCCTTGTATATTATTATTATGTTATATATTAGGTACATTTGTGAATAAATAGTAGGTTAATTACTGTTAAAAGTGAAATGTGCTTGGCTTGTCCTGTGGCCAGATTCAGTCTTCTTTCAATTTACCCTTTAATCTAGTCTTTTTTATATCTTTCTCCTAATGGAAATATTTTAAAACAGATAGCTGTCTGGCTAGCTCCAAGAAGAAATTACTGCCAAATACCTATTAAACGCTAATAGTGATGACAGAGAAACAGAGGACTAGCTAGAAGCTGGGCAAGTAGGATGGAGATCATATCAATATTCTAATTTTCTGGGGAGGAAAGAAGAGATTCCTTAAGGAAACATAGTGAGTTTGGGACAGGAAACTCCCTAACATATTCTAGGAATAAGGAGAAAAATCTCTATAGTTGATCTGAAGTATTCATTAACTTATCTGGTCCAAAAATGTCTTCATTCTTTTTGATGTGAAGCCTCATAGTAGGAAAATGCCTTTGGCAAAGAGACTTTCATATACACACTGTTACTACATTGCACATTACACAGTAATTCATTCATTCATTTATTTGTTTTTATTTATTTTTTAATTTACATTCAAGTTACTTAGCATATAGTGCAACAATGATTTCAGGAGTAGATTCCTTAATGCCCCTTACCCATTTAGCCCATCCCCCCACCAGAATCCCTCCAGCAATCCTGTTTGTTCTCTATGTTTAAGAGTCTCTTATATTTTGTCCCCCTCCCTGTTTTTATATTATTTTTGCTTCCCTTCCCTTTTGTTCATCTGTTTAGTATCTTGAATTGTATTTAAACAGGCTTCATCTCCAGTCCAGAGCCCAATGCAGGGCTCAAACCCATGACCCTGAGATTAAGACCTGAGCTAAGATCAAGAATCAGATGCTTAACCGAATGCACCACCCTGGCGCCTCTATTCATTCATTTTAACAGTACTGGGTTGCTAATGTATAGTACTAAGTCAAGGTCTCCAAAATAAATAATAAAATATCTACTTCAATAAGAAAAGAATGTAATAATTATGAAAGGCTGTGTTAGAGCTGACCAGAATCTTATTTTATCTTAGTTTTTTCATTCTCCTCATAATCCATTCATTCCCTTCAGGATATATTTTCAATCTTTGCTACTCTATTTATTTCAACAACCACCTTGTACATTTTTCTATGCATGCACCTTTCATTATCTCTGGTTTCCTCCTGTTAGAGGGTAATGTTCCTTAACCTGTGTTCTCACATTGCATCGAGAGTCCAGTTTGCATTAATTATTCATTCTCTGTTTTTTTTTTTTCTTCAGCTCAGAAACATGCTGAAGTTTCCTAAATTAAGCTAAAACAGAAATAAGCAAGACCTCTTCTCAGCCTTAAGATCCCTTTCATCTCTTTTCCCGTCCCTCTCCTTTCCATAATTAAAACTCTTATAAGCATGTTTTCTCCTGGCTCTGTTGCTCTAACTATACTTCAGCCCACTGCCATTTCATTTGTACTATCAACACATAATACACTTTTATGAAGGGCACTAACTGCCTTCTATTAGCCAAATGTGTGGGCATGTATGTCCGCTTACCACACTTTTTAAAAATAACATTCCCACTTTCTTCCCACACTTTGCCAATTATCCACAGCCCCATTCCTTGCTTTTTCCCTCTATAACACATCACCATCTGATGTATCTCAAATTTTATTTATTATCCTTTTATGATATGCCTTTATTTTCTAGAATTTAAGCTTCATGAGAGATATGCTTCTTTAATTATGGCTGAAACTCTTGAATGTAGACTAGTGCCTGAAAAATAGTAAGAGTTTTTGAATAAACAGATGATGAACCTTGGCTGTTTTTTCATAGAAAGAACAAATGAAGTTATTTATCTATTAATTTGCAAATGGAGTTAATAATATTTAGGTACATATTTGCTTTAAAAGTCTGAATCTGGATCCTTTTTTTAGTTTCATAACCTTATTCATTGTTCTAGTGTTTTTGATCTTTCTTTAATAAATGTAACTGCTAGCAACATCTTCTTTTTAATGTTTGTTTGTTTATTTATTTTCAGGGAGGAGGGGGAGGCAGAGAGAGAGGGAGAGAGAGAATTCCAGGTAGGCTTCATGCTGTCAGCACAGAGCCTGATGCAGGGCTTAAACTCATGAACCCTGAGATCATGACCTGAGCCGAAATTAAGAGTTGGTTACTTAACCAATGAGCCACCCAGGCACCCTGTCTTCTTTATTTTATTATTATTCTTTACCCTTCATTTATTTCATACTGACACATTTTTGGCTTAGATCTCCAGTCTCTCTTACTTTCACTACTTTTTAAAATTATAAAGGGAAAGGTCATAAATATAACTACAGAACCCAGAAAATACTCAACATATCTTATAAACTAAATAAATGAAAAACTAGAGAATAAAAGCCCTATTTGCAAATGCAGTTGCAAGATGTACTTCTCAGTCTTTTCACAACCCTACACACTTAAAAAATGATATGTACTAAGCTGGGACAAACAGAGGATCTCACACTCATCCAGAAGTGACAGACTGGTACTGCACTGACCCAGTCTTTAACCAGCCACCACAAGACTTAAGGGATTTGGCATTCACTTCACTTGTTAGAGAGCTCTGGCTAATATTCTTGCCATAGGAAGAGTGTGTACAAATTATTAGAAATAAATAATTATGTAAATATAAATAAATAATTAGAAAAAATAATAGAACATGGGAAAGTTGATGAGAAACTTTTTGAAAATTATACTGGTGTTAACTCAGTTGAGTGGTTACACTGATAATATGTTTTAAAATTAAAATTGCTAATGGAGCACCTGGGTGGCTCAGGCGGTTAACCGTCCAACTCTTTTTGGCTCAGATCATGATCTAATTGTTTCGTGAGTTCAAGCCCCACGTTGGGCTCTGGGCTAAGCATGGAGCCTGCTTGGTACTCTCTCTCCCTCTCTCTCTACCCGTTCCCTGCTCATGCTGTCTTTGTCTCTCTCAAAATAAATAAGCACAACTTAAATAAAATTAAGAAAATTAAAATAAATAAAATGAAATGAAATAAAATAAAATAAAATAAAATAAAATAATAAAATAAAATAGCTAATTTATTTATACCAGTCATTCAACAGCCAGGAAAACAGTCTTTATGTCACCTAATTGTATGAGTGTTCAGGGAGTTAAGAACTTATAAAAAAGGGTTTTGTCCTTTACAGTATTAGAAATTTCAATTTTGGCATTGATTAAAAGGGTAAAAATATTGAAAGTAATTCAGATATTTGTCAATAAGTGGTTAAATGATATATGAAAATATTGACATACGTATAAATACACCCTAACATGTAAAATGTCTATATATTAAGTAAAATAATAAATTATGGAATGATATTAAACTTCTCCTTATGGAATGGGTACTATGATGCTCTGTGGGAAAGATACGTGTGTGTGTGTATGTATTTCATCATAGTCCTACAGAAATATGAACAAAATTGTTTTTATAATGGGATTGGGAGGATGGTTGTTTTTTGTTTTTTGGTTTTTTGTTTTAGATAGAACTTTGAATTTCTCATTAGCATTTTGTGGGAGCACACAGTGTTTACTGAATGTCCCTGAGTATCAGTCCCCTCTTCAGAAGCTTTGCATATATTATCTCTTTTAATCCAGAATGTTTGAATGTTTGAATATTTTACAAGTATTTTCTTCATTACAATGAGAAAAACAAGCTTTCGTACCTAACATTGTATAGAAGCCTGCTCATGATCTGATCATAGTGTCTTCCACTTTTTTTATGCCTACCCTCCACTCCCTTTGCATTCAGAACACTAAGTTTTCTGTGGTACTTGTGATGAGTTACATTGTTTCATACCTCTGCCCCCTTGAAGCCTTCCATTATTTCTCTCTAAACCAACACTAATTCATACTATTTACTAATTTATATTCTACCTGATAGGTGTCTATTTTGCATGTATTATGCTTTAATTATTCAGTAGTTACCTGAATATGAATATGTCTGATCTTTAGCAGGGAGGAAGTGAGTGGAGAAAAAAGAGTCAGGGAAGGAGAGTAGGAAGGGGGGCAGGGAGGAAGGACAGAAAGGAGAGTTAAGAGAAATAAAATGGAATATTAGTTGTAGCACTGTATTCATTAAAAACGTTTTGCAATTAACAATGTTTTTTTGAAAATTTAGGAAGATAGCATTTGCAGTGAAAAATTCTGACATGCATGATACTGAGAAGGAAAGGACTTATATGGGCACTGATGATCTCCAAAACAAATGGTGAAATTTAGTAGTGGTGATGACTAGGAAAGATCTGGGGTAACAAAAGCAATTCTTACGTATTTCTGAATTTGTGCAGGCAGTTCTTGAAAACTATACCAGCTCATCTGCATCTCCCCACAGGCCCTTCTTATTCAGCAAATCCAGTAAGTCTGTTCTCCTTGTCTTAAGCCATTTTTATATAAGTAATTTTTTACATTATGCAGAAAAATAACTCAACCTGAATGTGAGTTTTCTTTATAGTTTTCAATTACAGTATTTCACTTTGCTCTGCACCACTGACTGCCTGAGGCGGCCATGACATCCTTGAAGCTGAAATTCAAAATGAGATTTTCAGTGTTTAAATTAAGTAGTCTGAAATTGCCTGCAAAACAGTTTTCATCAAGGGAAGTAACAGCCTTACTAAGTCTTTCCTATTAAATCATCATCATCATCAACAACAACTATATGTTTATATATTTCTTTTTATTTAGTGTACATAGTCACCATAAAATAGTCTGTTTCCAATTATTAAACCAACAAAAAACTGATCTCATTGCTAAAGTTAAATACTTATTCCATAAACATTTGTTTTACTTTAGTAATTCTAGATGAAACATAAATTTCATGTAACTTTCCCATATGTTGGACTGTTGCCTAACATTTCAAACAGAATTGTGTTTTCTCATTTAAAAAAAATTTTAATTAATATGAAAAACAAATGGGTTTTAAATCTTTGCAGTTGTATCTATATCAAGGAAATTTGAATAATTAAAATACATATATATGGATTGCATAATTTTGCCAATATCAAAATTTTATTTTACTATATTAAAGTAAGACTAACATTGTTTTGGTTAAAAAAAAATCTTGGTCCATACAATTCCCTCCAAAATTCTTAAAATGTGTATAGCAAAAATCTCAGTTCTAAAAAAGCTTTCCTTTTGATGTAACCTAGTTTTCCCTCAGATTTTTTAATTTAAGAGATATTTTATAGACTGCTTACTTACTATGTATCAAGTTCTATTCTGGGCTCTTAAATATAGGAGGACACAAGATAGACAATAAACCCTTTCCCTAGGGTTCATTCTTACCCACTAATTTCCAGAAGCCTTTATATTTAATTTTTTTCCTTAAATGCACCTTTATGGAGGTATGATTTACATATAAAATGCCAAGTATTTAAAATGTACAATGTGGTGATTTGAAAGCATTCCCCAATCTAATTAATTAACATATTCATCACCACAGATATCTTTTTATTTTTTTGGTATGAATATTTAAGTTCTACCATTTAGCAAATTTCAATTATACAGTACAGTGTTTTCAACTATAGTCACCATGTTTCACATCAGATCCTCAGACCTTTTTATTATAGCTAAAAGTTTGTATCTTTTTCTTAAACTTTCCCTATTTCCCTAATTCCCCCTGACAACCACTTTTCTGCTCTATGAGTGTGACTCTTTTTTTCTTTTAGTGTCGACATATAAGTGACACCATGCTGTATTTGTCTTTCTCTGTCCAGCTTATTTCACTTAGCGTTAATGTCCTTAAGACCCATGCATGCTGTTGTAGATGGCGAGATTTCCTTTTTTCTCATGGCCAAATAATACTCTGTTTTATAGATGTATATGTATTTTGTAGTTATACACAGTGCACACATATATATGGTTATACATATATATACAACATTTTCTTTATCCATTCATCCATTGACGAATATTTAGATTGTTTTCACACCTTGGCTATTGTCAATAATGCTGCAATAAACATGGGAGTACAGACATCTTTTCAATATCCTGTCTTTATTTCTTTTGGATATATACACAATAGTGTGATTGCTGGATCATGTAATAGATTATAAAAATTTCTTTGGGCACCTGTGTAGTTAAGCAACTGACCCTTGATTTCAGTTCAAGTCATGATCTTATGGTTCATGAGATCGAGCCATGCATGGAGCTCTGTGCTGACATCAAGGAGGCTGCTTGGGATTCTCTCTCTTTCTCTGTGTTCTTCCCCTACTCTCTCTCTATCTCAAAATAAATAAATAGACATTTTTTTTAAAATTTCTTGAGGAACCTTCATAATGTTTTCGATAGTTGCTGTACCAATTTGAATTCCCACTAACAGTGTAAAATGATTCTGTCTTCTCCACATCCTTGTCAACACTTGTTATCTTGTCTTTTTGATGACAGCCATTCTCACAGGTGTGGGGTGATATCTCATTGTAGTTTTGATTTGCATTTCCTTCATGTGTAATGCTGAGTACTTTCTCATTTACTTGTTGGCCTTTCGTATGCCTTCTTTGGAGAAATATCTCTTCAGATCATCTGCCCATTTCTCAATTGATGTGTGTGTGTGTGTGTGTGTGTGTGTGTGTGTGTGTGTGTGTGTTGCTATTGAGTTGTATGAATTCTTTATTTATTTTGAATACTAACCCCTTTTTAAATATATATCATGTAAATATTTTATACTATTCTAGAAGTTGCCATTTTATTTTGTTATTTTCACTGTTGTGCAGATGCTTTTTTACCTGGATACAATCCTACGTTTTTGTTTTTGCTTTTTGTTGCCTTTGCTCTTTGTGTCGCATCAAAAAACTTATCACCAAGACCAATGTCAAGAAGCTTATATCCTATGTTTTTTCTTTTAGGAGTTTTATGGTTCCAGTTTACAATCATGTCTTTAGTCCATTTTGAATTTTATGATTCTGGTTTCACATTCAAGTCTTTAATCCATATTGAGTTTATTTTTGTTTATGATGTAAGATAATGGTCCAGTTTCACCCTTTTGAGTGTTGCTGCCCAGTGTTCCTAATATCATTTATTGAACAGTCTGTCCTTCTTCATTGTAGATTCTTGGCTCCTTTGTTGTAAATTAATTAACCATGTATGCATGCATTTATTTCTGGGGTTTCAGTTCTGTTCCACTAGTTCTTTGTGCCTGATTTTATGCCAGTATCATACGGTTTGTTTACTATAGATTCATAATACCGTTTGAAATCAAGGCATGTAATGCCCCCTGCTTTGTTCTTTGTCAAGATTGCTTTAGCTATGGGGGTCTTTGTGATTCCATAAAAATTTTAGTATTGTTTTATTTTTGTAAAATGTGACATTGATATTTTGATAGGGATTTCATTGAATCTGTAGATTACGTTGAGTCGTATGGACATCTTCACAATATCAATTCTTCCAATGCAAAAGCACAGGATCCCTTTCATCATTTGTGTCTTACTCAGTTTCTTTCATCAGTGTCATAGTTTTTATATCCTTGGTTAAATTTATTCTGAAGTATTTTATTCTTCTTGATGCAATTACGAATGGGATTGTTTATTTTTTAAATCACTCTTTCTTATAGTTCATTTTTAGTGTATAGAAATACAACTGATTTTTGTATCTTGATTATGTATCTGCAACTTTACTGAATGCATTTATTAGTTCTAGCAGTTTGTGTGTGTGTGTGTGTGTGTGTGTGTGTAATCTTTAGGGATTTTTGTATTTAATAACAAGTAATCTGCAATTGAAAACTGTTTTACTTTTTCCTTTCCAATTTGGGTGACTTGTATTTCTTTTTCTTGCCTAATTGCTTTGTCTAGAACTTCCAGTACTATGTTGAGTAAAACTGGTGAGAGTGGTCATCCTTGTATTGTTCCTCATCTTAGTGGTAAAGCTTTTAGCTTTTCAATGTTGAGTATTTTTTAGTTCTGAGCTTCTTCTACATAGTCTTTTCTCTGTTCAGACATGTTCCCTCTATTGCAAATTTGTTGAGAATGTTTATCATAAATGATACTGATGGGCACCTGGGGGGTGGCTCATTTGTTTAAGTGTCTGACTCTTGATTTCAGCGCAGAATATGATCTCACAGTTCATGAGTTAAAGCCCCACATCAGGCTCTGTGCTGATGGTACAGAGCCTGCTTCAGATTTTCTCTCTATCTCTCTCCCTCTCTGCCCCTCCCCCACTTGTGCTGTCTCCCTATCTCAAAATAAATAAATTAATTAAAAAAATAAATGGATGTAGAATTTTATCAAATGGTTTTTCTGCATCTATTGAGAATGAGCATATGAGTTATATCCCCCAATTTATTAATGTGATATATTACATTGATTGATTTGTTGATAATGAACCATTCTTACAACCACTTTATCATTGTGTATAATATTTTTAATATGTTATTGAATTCGGTTTGCTAATATTTTGTTGTAATTTTTGTATCTATATCCACTGGGGATATTGCCTGTAACTTTCTATTCTTGTTTTCATATCAGGGTAATATGGGCTTTGTAAAATGAGATTGGAAGTATTCCTTTCTCTTCATTTTTTGGAAGTGTTTGAGGAATGGCATTAAATTTTATTTACAAATTTGGGAGAATTCACCAGTGAAGTTATCTTTTTCTGGACTTAAATTTGTTGGAAGGTTTTTGATTACTGACTCATTCTCCTAACTAGGAATTGTTTTGTTATTTTTTTTATTATTATTATTTCTTCATGATTCAGTCTTGGTAGGTTGTATGTTTCTAGGAATATATCCATTTATACTCGGTTATACAATTTGTTGGTGTATAATTGTAGATAGATGTGTCTTATGATCTTTGTATTTGTGTGGTATCAATTGTAATGTCACCTCTTTCATTTCTAATGTTATTATTTTTATAATTGTATAATTTTATTTGAGCCCTCTCTGTTTTTCTCTGTAGGGTCTAATTGAAGTTTGTCTTTTATTTTTTCTAAAAACCAACTCTTATTTTTGTTGTTCTATTCTATTGCTGTTTTAGTCTCTATTTCATTTGTTTCCACCCTGACCTTTTTAATTGTTTTGTTTGGACTTAGTTGTTCTTTATGCAGTTTCTTCAGGTATAATGTTACATTGTTTATTTTAGATCTTTCTTTTTTCTTAATGTAGTCATTTATCGCTATGAACTTCCCTCTTAGAGCTGCTTTTACTACATTACAAAAGTTTTAGAGGTGTTGTCTTTCCATTTTCATTTGTCTTAATATTTTTTTAAATTTCTCTGTTGATTTTTTCTTTGACCCGTTGTTTATTCATTAGCATGTTGTTTAATCTCCACATCTTAGATAAACTACTTATGTCCATTTCATTAAAGTATGTTTCTGGAATTTTATCTTGTTCTTTTGTCCAGTACATGTTCTCTGTCTTGTATGTGTGTGTGTGAGAGAAAGAGAGACTCACTCTCTGTTGGTTTCTGCACTTACATCCACTTCTCCCAGTCTTGCTGTCTGTCAAACCTTTGGATTGTGCAGGCTGCATTCTATGTTCTTAGTGGCTGTTTGTAGTTGATGCTGTGTCACAGCCTGTTATTGTCCCAAATGGCAGGATCTCAATCAGCACTTCAGTGCAGACTAATTGGAAGCTAGACTTTTAGACAGCAGTTTTCATTTACTTATTTATTTAAAAAAAAACTTTTTTAATGTTTATTTATTTTTGAGAGAAAGAGAGAGAGAGAGAGAGATTGGGGGGAGGGGCAGAGAGAGAGGGAGACAGAATCTGAAGCAGGCTCCAGACTCTGAACTGTCAGCACAGAGCCCGATGTGAGGCTTGAACCCACAAGCCATGAGATCATGACCTGAGCTGAAGTCAGACACTTAACCGACTGAGACACCCAGATGCCCCCCAGACAAGCAATTTTGAAAGCATGATAAACCTCTTTCAGTGAAAGACTGGGAGTGAGTGTTTTTCACTGTTCCCTCTGTGCTGAACTCCAGAGCAAAGCTCATTAAAACTGTTTCTTTATTTGCTAAAGTCCTCTGGGATCCACAAATGCAAACTTCACTGTCCACTTGAGACAAGTGACCAATGGCTGTGTCCTTGGGTGGCAGCTGCAAAAGCTGAGACTCCAGTTGTGTGAAAAAGCTCATTCCTGGGAGGCACTGGCACCGTGGGCCATACCAAAGGGAGAATGTGGAGATGGTACTCACCTGCCTCTCCATTCTCAAGGGGAGGATCACAGTCAAACTCCAGATGCATGCCACATTAGAAGCCTGGCCCTCAGGCAGCACATACTGGAGTGTGTAAATAGGCCTCTTTCAAAGAAAGACTCGGAGATGTGCATTTCTGTCTGCTGTCTCTGGGGTGAGTCCTGAGGGAATCACCATGATTAGTCCCTATGAGCCCATTTAAAAATATTTATTTGGTTTTCTGTAGAGTTATGGGTCTTGTGGACACAAATCCTGTTGGCTTTCAGAGGTAGGCATTTTGGGGGTCCGTCTCTCAGATGTGGTAATACTTGTGGTAATAAATGTTGGATCTCTAATCTTCTTTTTTCAGGGAGAAACTGGGAGTTGTGAGTTCACTCCCAATTGCATGTTGCCGTGCCAGGGGTGGAAACTGTGTCTCAGTCTTTCCTACCCATATTAATGTGGCTATTTTCCCATTTGCCTAATGTGTTAGGAGTTGTTCAGGTAGTTTCTAGATTTGTTTCTAAGAAAGTTGTTCCTTATGGGACTATAGATTCAGTAGGTCCATGGGAAGGTGCTTTAGGAGCTTCCTAATGTCACCATATTAGACTGGAACCCCTCTAGAGTCTTCATTTCAAAGTTTGAAAAGAATAGAACAAATCTGTGGTCCTATCTGACCAAACATCATATGTCTCTGGGCGCTCCACCATAGGACCGTTATGTCCTTGCCTGATACATAGATGACTTAGATGAATATGAGAAGTCTAAGAAATTTAAATCTGGACATTGGAACAAAAATGTCTTGAAATTGCCTTGTATGTTTCAAGATGAGTTATACTTTTAGAAAAAAAGAAAAACAGTGACTCTTCTGACATGAGGAATTTTATTTAAAATTTTAGGAAATGTTATAAATTTCCAGATATTGTTCCATAGGGTGAAGGGGGTGGAAGATGGAATGAAGAGGAATGTCCTTTAAAAAGACAGTGTGATGTGTGCTGGCATGAAGTGGTGTGATTGGAGAAGGGAGGGAAAGTGAGATCATGATTTCTCAACATTTTGGTTTATGTGATACAATTTCAATATAAGAGTGTTAGACTACTTACAGGAAATAGTTCTAACAAGATTCTCTCACATTTTTTAAAGATATATTTTTGATGAAGTGAATGAGGGAAAATGGAAAAGGAAATCACAACTGATAATAAGTTTTAACAATCTTATTAATTTTAATTCCAAAGATCTCAAAGTGCTATGCAGATGTCTTTTTAAATAGTCTGCTCAACCTCTAAAATATATATTACAAAGTAGAAAAAAAATGATCAGGAAAGATCTGTAGACCATTTCATTAAATCTGGAAAGAACTGTCTGTAAGTATAAAGCAGCTAGTCCTTCTTCAAGAGAGTTACAGTAAAATTCTCAAAAATTTTTTTCACGAGGAAAAGAAGAATAAAGAAACATTCACTGGGGAAGGGCTTGCACAAACATACTCCACCAAAGGCCTTGGGAGAAAGTTCGCACTTGTTATTGTTTGGTGTGCTCATCACATGTGTTTTCCATGGTTCTTCTGGTAAGTGGGGTCTAACCTCTCTGTGTTGGGTAAACGGGTGTCTGAGTTTAGGACTTCAAGTCTGTTGATCAATTTGCTCTCTGTCAGAAAACTGAAGGAATAAAAAGGAATACATGAAGAAGATAAGATGGTGAAGAAATCATTAGGACTCCTGAAGATTAGTGAACACAGAATGCAAAACTGAAATACGCTAAAGCCAAAGTGAAGGGCAAAATCAAGGAAACAATACACAAAGCTGAGGTGATGAGTTGAGATGCAATCAAACACTTTGTTGTAAATAGCAATGTGGAATTGTGAATAGCAATAATTAATAATGGCGACTAGTCTGTTTTGTGCTAAGATATATACAAATGACTGTGAAGATGTGTTTTTCTTCCCTTTTGTATTGTTTCAGCCACCTTTGAGAAAACTCTGAGAACAACAACAAAAATATAAGATTGAAAAATTTAGGGAGTCAAATTAGTGCATAAAACAGGGTATAAAAATAGAATTATTACAGGTTCAGAATCATAAGCTATTCAATGCAGCTTAACAGGCTGGATTATCGTGTAGAATGTGAATGCAATAAATACAATAAGACGGGTATGATCTGTATCGTAGCAATGCTCGAAGGGATTGTTAACAGCAAATGAAGAAAATACACTCCCAACAAATCCTATTTGGTGCTCAGTCCCATGAATTGCGAAGCAGAAAATAAACCATTGTTCTGTAATCATATTGAGGTTGAGAAAGGTAAATGCTTTCTATCACTATGGAAACAACTGCTAGTCATTTCAGCATAACAGCTGGACTTTGAATTCAATAAATTCAATATTCCGTATTCTTAATTCTAAATTGGAAGTTTAACAGAAATGGAAATCAAGCACACATTACTCCAATTCAGGTTTATCCTATTTGTTATAAACTGGGGTAACGTAGAAATGGGTAGCTGAGATTTTATGTTCATTAAACAACTGCTACAGCTGCTATTATGTTAAGAAATAGTATAAAAAATATGCATTTTTTTATCACTTAAGCAAGGAGGGAGTAAATAATTGAAATGCTATTTTTTAATTCTTATTAGGTTCATAAAGGAGATGAAATAGCTTAGACTAATAATGAAAGTATGAGATAAAAACCTCAGATAGGACAAACATTGAAAATAAATTGATAAATAGGTGGAGAGAAAATTATATCAATAACTATAAATATGGTTACCAAACCATTTTGTAAATTATTTTCTTACTTCTTAGCAGCCAATTGAATGGAATAAGATAAATTACATAACTTACATGGCCCAGCTGGTAGGATATTTATCTGTGATCAAAAACTCAGATGGATATTATAACTTTAGCTCACTCACTAAACTTTTTGGCTTTCCATTTCCTTTTAGGCTTTGAATTAATTTGGGTAAATTTTATTTATGTCATCTTTGTTACTTTATGAGGTTAGCAATATAATAAATATTTTTATTACACTTTTCTTAAAATTTAATATTCAGTAAAACCTTGGATTGTGCGTCACTTGTTCTGAAAGTATTGTGCAAGACAAGCAAATATTTCTAATAAATTTTAACTTGATAAACGAGCAGTGTCTTGCAATACGAGTAGTACATGATGCCAAATATCACAGGATCACAACTGAGCCAATGGTTCTTGTCTCTCTCTCTCTCACTGTGTGACTGTGGGTGATTGTCTCCCATGCTTGGATGCTCAGTCTCAAGTTACGGTGTTTGGCCAAAATCGGTGATTTTTCAGAATGTTGAAAGGTACCCACAATTGGCGCTAGTGTTTTGTTTCTCACTTCAAAGCCTTTAGGGATAGTCCTTTGCTTTTCCATACAAGAGTAAGCTTAGGAATGCTTTGCTTCATTCTAGGTCAGGCTCCCTGCAGATATAGACCCTTTCTGCTGCTGCCTTATTGCCAGTAACATTAAATACAGTCTGTGACAAGAGTTTATTAATATTGTAATGTAGTCAACATCTGTTGGTGAAAGTGAATGTCATCCTACACAATAACCCTTGTCTCTCTTGTCTCTCTCACACCAGCCACAAAGGTTATAAAGGTATAAAAGGTATGTGCAGATTAATTTATTTTCTTTATATTTTGTATTTTCTCTATTATTTTGTGTTATATTGACAGTATTGCCATCATTTTGGGGTGACAAAATTTTGTGGAACAAATCATCTGAATGTCCATTATTTCTTATAGAGAAATTCACTTTGATATACAAGTGCTTTGGATTACAAGCATCTTTCCAGAACAAATTAAGCTCACAAACCAAGGTTTTGCTATATTTATTTTTGGTCTGTTTCTGGGCTTCTTGGGCTGTGATGAAATTGAATCCAGACATGCCAGTAAATACTTAATATTAACATTTAGATGGCATTGCCATCCAGCTGAATTGAAAGCACGAGCAGATAGTTAGCATTAAGATCTATTTAACTTTATTCCAAGCCTGCAGTTATGGTGTGTCCATTTGAGGCACCCAACAGATTTCTGAGTAATGTAATTTGAACCCACAAAACTTTGGATTTTATTATGTCCAATTTCAATGTGTTCTTCGTTATATATGGCAGCGGCGGCCTCCTTCCCAAACTCTTGATGGTTAGGAATGCTTCTTATTGTTTTGTTTTGTGTTTTACTTCCAATTCCTCCTAGACCAGCACTTTTATAAAATACAATAAATTTGACATGACAAAGTCAAATTTGCACAAAAATGCCTCATTATTTAGTCTCAACTTTTATGTTTATCTTATTGTTGGTCATTAACCAAGTTTGCCCACTTGAAAATCAACACCAGTTTTTGAACCACATTTGAATAGTAGTAGGTAAAACAAAGAGACAAACCATATCATAAACAAAAAGGGAATACAAATAATTTCCTTTATGCAAAAGCAGTTGTTGAAGGAAGGTGTGAATGCTTCTTCATAGTAAGGTTAATGTAATCATACTACTGGCAGTCACTATCGCTCTCTCAAAGTAATTCTCTTTTCTGCATATCTGTAAGGAGTCCTTTTTCTGCAATAGTTTTCTCTTTTAGGACTAATGCTTCTACAAACAACTCCTTAGATCTAGACAGTTTTCTATTGTTCACAGCTGTTAAACATGAACTCTCTGTTCTCTACCTCTTAGGAAGAACCTCTTATGGCCCAAATCATGATTGAATGCTTTTAATGTGATGGCAAATGCCTTCATCATATACATCCACTTAAACTGCTTTTCTCAATATAGCAAGTTATTTCCTCACCCAGAATAAAATCAGGATGAAAGCAGGGCATGTGTTTGTCCTTATGCACCCTTGAATCCATACCACCTAGCAAAGCTCCCAGTACATGGAAGGCAGAGTCCACAAAATAGCTGATACTAAGGACTCACAGATTCAGGAAGGAAATATGACAGGATTAGGAAGGAAAATACATTTCTTCAACAAATAGTACTAAATGTATGATGGAAAAAATTTAATCTGCAATGAAACAACCAAAAGAATTAAAATGCCAGTTCAAAATTCAAACAAAACTAAAATTTGCGATTGAGGTCTGGATAGAATTAAAAGCAGAACATAATTTTAACAAGTTATTTGACTATATAAAAAGAAAAAAATCATTGTCTTCTAATGTTAGAAATATTTTTTAGTGGACCGAGAATCTTGGCTTTGAAATAATAAAGAGGCACATCACACAACATTAATCAAATTTTGTATATTTTTAATACTGTAATTTAGCCTCATTGTTTTTCCAACCTTTTTTTTTTTTCCAACATGTGGACAAGGAACTATAGCTTTATTATGGTTTTGGAAAGAATATGAATGTTTATGATTGTGACAATGGAATAAAAGTGTAGTGGGCAGAATGGAGGAAGTGAAATTGAGAGAAAGACAAAAAAAAGATAATGATTACATTTGATGTATCTACAAAACCAAGATATGTGTATATATTTTTTCAAAGTTGAAAAAAAGCAACAGATCAACAAAAAGAATGATTGTTCCAGAAATAATTGAGAGGAAGAATGCTGATAAGAGTGATATATCTGCAGTTTATGAACAAAAATATTGAGTTAGAAGTCTATTAACATAACCACCAGAAGAGTTCAAACTTGAAATAGTTAAAATGTATATATAGAAAAGACTATATGCCTCACTGCCTAGAATTACTGAAGGAAGAAATTGTGTGTTCCATTTTGGGCCATACTTGCCAATTGCACCAAGAATTGAGTTGAAGATTCCTTAGGTCAACATTTAAACATCTGGCACATCAGAATTACTTTTCCAGCCACCCTCATTTTCATCTCTCAGAAGATTCAAAGATGGGCTTTTATGATATAATCTCAAAAATGGGTTGAACGCGAAGTAAGAGTTCTCCCTATGTCTTCCTCAGATTCATTATCTTCTTGAGGAAATTCAAAGCAACCGGCTTGATCCTGAGTGTGGAAAACATAAAAACAAACAAAGACACATCTAAACTCACAACTGAGCCTTCTTCATATGCCTTCCATAACCCTCAACTGTTTTGGACATCATTGGTGACATGAAAATGGTGTCATCCAAATGTCCTTTTTTTCTTCATAATAATACGTGATGTATTGTATGTAATCACTTCTACATTCATTGTTCGATTTAATTTTCAATAAGCTGTAAGATGGTTATTGCTCTCCCATATTACAAAGAAGGATATTGAGATCCAGACAGGCTAAATGATGTACATAATGCCACCGCGCTAATAAATTGGCCAGATGTGCCTACTGTAAAATGTTTCTTTTATAACATCAACGTGCCACTTGTAGTAATGATGCAAAATGCCTATTATAAGAATGTAATAGAAAGCTATTAGCCATGATTTTAATACAAAAAACCGTGGTATTTGATTTTTGAGTCCAAGTAAAGGTGTCATTAGTATCCATTTAACCTTTTACCATTTTTGAGCAGTACCTATGGACCACATTGTAAACAAGGGACAATTTTACTTCCTGTCCCAGTCTTTCTCTCTCCCAGTCATCTGGACATTTCACCCTGCTTGTCGGCTATTCAGAGTAGCTACAAAGGCAACTCTTCATGGGTGTCACCGTGGGCTTGAGGTGATTTCAAGTACTCTCCTGTTTTCCAGAACACATCTTTCCTATGTTCTTGTTCATTCACCTAATCTTGTGAGATGATTTATTCATATATGGAAATTCTACGTTGACATGAAACACTGAAGAGAAACTAAATATAAATTTTTATATAGAACAACTAAAAGTTCAGTGTTCTAACTATATACATATCTAATTCAATTTCTAGATATGTTAATTCTCACAGGAAATATTCATTAAAATATTCTTAAAAGAAGCCTTCTGGAAATATTTCTTCATGTAGGTATGAAAGCATACACTAATTAGAAGGTCTGGTCTAAAGCCAGCTCTGGCGCTTACTCTATGGACATGCTATGTAATCTCCCCAAGTAGAATTAGATTATTAACAGGAACTGCCTTCCCTAACTCACAGGATTTCATGGTGATAAAATTAAATAGCATTTTGGAAAGTTCTTTGCAGACTGTCAAACAAATAAGCATGTTTCCATTATTGAAAAAAAAAGTGATTTTAATGTTTAGCCTTTCTTATATTGAAACAAGTCAGGAAAGGATGTTTTTGGCAATCAGGGCAGTTCTGAATCCAGTGAGCCACACTGGCCAGTTTATATTCACTGCGTCTACTGCTTCTCTGTGTAATGCTATGTGAGCAAATGCATGCACTCTCCTGTCTGTCAAAGATGTAGAAGGGGCTTATCTGAACCTTTTCTTTAAATTGCAAGATATGCTCTCACTCCTTCCCTCAAGAAAAAAAAAACTGAATAAAATATATATTTAATAAATCCACTTTCTTCTTAAGGAGCTATTCAAAACTGTTAAACCTGGACCTAAATCAGATGAAGAAAAGTTCCATGGAAGATGACAATTAATTTATTTACACTCATTTTCTTGTCCAGTAGGGTAGTGTGATTTCTATGCCAACATGCACATTTTCTTGACTCAATAATGGTTGATTTCTTTAATCTTTGCTATTTTCAGAAGCAAGGAGAGTTTAATTTTTATTCAGATATCCTTCAAAAATATTACATATTGAAATAGTTACTTCCATGGCTCATTCCTATTTCTCAGTAATTTTCCTGTATATTTTCTTACAGTTAGAAAAACATAATATACTCTTAGTATTTCTGGAAACACTCATATTCTGTTGCAGTAAACTGATTTTTAAATTAATTTAAAGACATATCCATTGTAATGTAAAATGGTGTTTATATGGATGAAACCTTTTGTTTACATTTAAATGAATCATGAGCACTTATGAAACATTATTTAATGTTCCTCTTTTCATTAATATCAAAGGACCCAATGAATCAAGTGTTATTTATTTGAAATTCACTGAAATTATAAAAAATTTCTACTTTGGCCATTGTTAAAATACTCTTCTCTTAATAAAAAAAAAGTGGCATAAATTTGTAAAGTCTTCAAGAACCCCATTTAGCACAATTTTCCAAAATATTATTAAATGAACTTAGAAATGAATTAACAGCGATTTTCTTGAAGTTCATTCCTAATTTTAAGTGTCTCCTTAATCAGCATTAAGCATTTTTCAAGATAATAATTTCAAAGTATATTCTCAATGATATTAAATCTTCCAGTTTCAATTTTATAATCATAATTTCACAGGTACTTTATTGTAACAACTGTGATGAAGGGTTTCAAATACTAACATATGTATTTACTTACCTACCTCTACACATAGTGACCAGATGGCACCTCTCTCCAGTTCCAAAATGTGCCTGAAAGTACAACACTTTTGAGCATGAATGGCCAAACTTCCTGTTATGCTATTTCAGTAGATTGGTCATGACCTATGCTTATGCCTACAGCATTGGTTTGAGGTAGCATATCACAGGTTTTTCTGCTGTCTTAAACTAAATCCCATTTGAATCCATGACTCATTCATATACTTGAGATGTGTTATAAACCTATCATTTAATCTATGAGTAATGATGGCCTTTTGATTTGCCTAAATGTATCTCAGGTAGGTTTCAAAGTATAATAGTTAAAAACCCTCAGGCCCTGCCCTAGGCTTACACAGTCATAATCTCTGAGAATGACACCCAGGAATCCATCCTGAACTCTCTAGAGAGTTCCTGTGCACACTGGAATGTGAGCAGCACTGATTTAAGGACATGAGGACCAGAGTGTCACAAATGTATGACATATCTAAACTAAACAACAGCAAAATAAGAAACTGATAACAGGTTAGAAACATAAAAACCAATTTTTGGTTTAAAAGATTTGTGTGTGTATGTATGTATGGGTGTGTGTGTGTGTGTGTATTGTTTTTGGTTTTCTCTTTTTTCCTTTTTAACCTCTTAAAGTTCATGTATAAGTCCCACTAAATATTAAGATTGCAAACATTCATCTGATATTAAAAATAACAATCTTAGGTACCAGATATTGTGAAACATGTAAAATCAAATCATGCCAATTTATTTTCATGTGTTATGAATTAAGGAAAAAGACTAGATTAAATATCTAAGGGACAATTGGGGTAGAAACCAGTCTTACTGGAGAAGAATAAGTGATATGTCCACTCATTTAGCACACTTTTATTGTAAATTTGCAAAGTACTAGGAGTCTAGATAGATTAGAGAACAAAATGGACCAAAGACAAGATTCTCTTTCCTGGGGCTTATCATCTATCTAAAAGATGTATGTATGAATGGATTTATAAGAGAGATCTGTGTTTAGTATGCAGGTATGTTCTTATAGGGTTGCAGAGGACAATTAAGCAGCTGGAGAGGGAGGAACTGTGATTTTAGTGCTCTAGAAAAAGGAGATGGGCAGAGAGAGGTATAGTGGGCATTATCTTTAGAACATTAAGCAATTTAAAGACTGACTGAAATCTAAGGAATCAACATCGCCAGCATGAATTAAAAAAATGCTTAACTTAGTATCATAATATAATGACATCCAGAGATCTAACACATTTTACCATGTATTCCTTAAGTATCTATTTACCTTAAACAAGATCATTGTGTCCAACAGGGTCCATACGATTCACCTGTGATAGAAATCTTAAAAAAATAAGAAAGGACTCTGTTTTCATTTTTTTGTTTTTACAAAGAAAGTAGAAAGAGATAAAAGTAACAAAATCATCAAACTTCGTGAATATATATTATATATATATATATATATATATATATATAAAGCTTAAAAAGAAAGGATAACAGATATGAAAGGAAAGCTAATCTGTTTTTAAAAAAAAATTTAATGTTTATTTTTGAAAGAGAGAGACAGAGAGAGAGTATGTACAAGAAAGAGAAATGGGGGGGGGGCAGAGAAATGGAGACAGAGGATCTGATGTGGGCTCTGCACTGACAGCAGAGATCCCGATGTGGGACTTGTACTCACAAATCGTGAGATCATGACCTGAGCTGAAGTTGCACACTTAACCTACTGAGCCACCCAAGAACCCCAAAAGAGGAGAGCTAATCTTGACTGTACGAAATATGTTCTGGACTTCCTTCAAGTTATCTGCATCGTTTGTGGATTTGTATAAAGTAATAATAACTTGTGATATTGTCACAACAATATCATAAAAGCATATTTTCATATTATTATGTTGCTCTGGTTAAAGATACTACCTCATATGATCTTATCAACTCAAAAAGTTGTTAATAAATATGCTAAAGTTAAATAGTAAGTAATCAATATTAAGAATCTACTATTAATAGTAAGAGCTTGGTTGATTTTTAATGTATTAATTTTATGCAAAGCATAATAATTTCTAAAATTATTTTCTAAAATTCTGAGGCGAAGTTTGACTTTTGCAGTTTATAATAAGAGCTTCACATACAAGCTGTAAATGCTATTTATTTCCTATGATTTTACTTTTCTCATGTACTGTACCTAATGAAATGCCACAACTTAAATAATAATTCATATGATAAAAAGTATCTTTTTATTTGTCGTCCACATCCATCGAGGTTCCAAATGTCAAATACTCTTCAAATGCAACTCTTTTAATTAAAATTGTGTCATCCTTGTCGTGGCTGGGAGTTTTGCTACCTTGTCATGTGCACATCCTTAGTGAGCTATTTAATATGCAGCATAGGTGCACATTGAATACATTACCCCTGTGAGAGATTCCCACCGTGGTTGGCTGTAATATTTGATTAAAATGAATAGCTCAAGAAAATGAGGCTGAGTAAAAGGTTAGTTTCCTCATTAAGATGTTCACTGTTGTGCACTTCTTTAAAGTTAATGCAGAGTATGTGTTTTTACCTGATGAGTAGGTGAATTATTTAAACAGAACAGCTGGAAAAGGCAAGGCCTGGCAGCAGTTATGCTGAAATTATCTATTTAAATTGGAAATGCAATTCATTTGAATATTTCACCACATTTTTGCATCCGTATGAATTAGACATTCATATGTACACATATCCAGCGATCCAAAGGGTAACAGACATGATTATAATAGCTGCTGTTTATTAGATACAAACTATGGGCCAAACTCTCTACTAGATGCTTCACATACATTATCTTTAACCCTGAAAATATACATGGGGATCTGAGCTATTTGAATTTTATAGAACAGCAAACTGAGGCTAGATTTCTCAATCTTAAGCATCAGGAATTGAGTCCAGGTCTATGAGACCACAGCCCATGGTATTCTTTTCATTACTACCCCTAAGCATCAATTAGAATTTGATAATACCATACTGTACGCATCATTATTTTCTGCAAATGGATTTTTGAATGTCAGCAGTAAGCTCGACACTGGCTTGGAGGAAGGATGTACATATGGTTATGAACAAGAATGTGTGACCCTACCTTCGAGGAGAATGCAGTATATTCTTACTAATCATTTTCTTTCCATGTATGCATCTCCTCCTGTCAGCCTCTTTCCGATTTCTTCAGCAGAACTCTATGATTGAAATAGTATTTGCTGGCTCTCTTCCCCTTAGATCACATGGGAATGTGTGGGAGTATTTGTACTGAAAAGAGACCACAGCTCTAAGACTTGGTTGAGTGATTGTGTTTCATTGATGATTAATATTGAATGTATTTATATATAATCATGTAATTATAGAATGCTACTATTAAAATAGAATTTATTCACGAGACAAGTATTTAATAAAGATTGACAATGTGCTAGATGTTTTATTAGATGGTGGGTATACAATGGTTTAAAATAACAAGGACGCCTGGGTGGCTCAGTTGATTAAGCATCTGGCTTTGGCTCAGGTCATGATCTCACAGCTGATGGGTTCAAACCCCGCATCAGGCTCTGTGCTGACAACTCAGAGCCTGGAGCCTGCTTCGGATTCTGTGTCTCCCTCTCTCTCTGCTCCTCCCCCGCTCACAGTTTGTCTCTCTCTCTCTCTCTCAAAAAAAAAAAAAAATAAATAAATAAATACACATTAAAAAAATAAAATAAAGCAGTGCCTGGCTGGCTTAGAGGGTTAAGCATCTGACTTCGGCTCAGGTCATGATCTCACAGTCCATGAGTTCGAAACCCGACGTCGGGCTCTGTGCTGACAGCTAGCTCAGAGCCTGGGGCCTGTCTTCAGATTTTGTGTCTTCCTCTCTCTCTGACCCTCCCCTGCTCACGCTGTCTCTCTCTCTCTCTCTCTCTCTCTCTCTCTCAAAAATAAATAAAACAAAAAAATTAAAAATAAAATAAAATAACATAAAATAAAATAATAGATATGGCCCATACCCTCAGAAAGGTTAGAATTTGAGGGAAGTAATTGAAGAAATATATAATTATTCTTGTGTTAACTTAGACTTTATATGCCATAGGCAGCAACATGAAGTATTATATTCTCCATCTTTCCTTGGTTCTCATTAGAGACTTGATCTTGGTTTCAGCATAATTAGGCACTATGTGTAATGAACCAGAAGTTTTCTATATTAAAGTGGTCACTAACTTAAGAATTTCGCTAAGTAACAGAATGCTAATGTATTTTATATGTCTTATGGCTAAACACAATGTTTTTTATGACAATGTTATTGCAAAAATTTTTACTTTTTTTTTTTTTAAAGCACAAATAGTATTTTAAGGAAGAATGCCTCATGGTATTTAAGAATTGCAGAGTAGTTTCTAAGGGGATAGTTTATGTTCTTATAATATTGTTAGGCATAAAATATTTCTAATTTAAAAAGTAAATCTGAAGAATAGCAAAAAACAAAACCTATCATTATTTTAATTGCACAATACAATGGTTTACAATCTAAATATTCTCTGTTTTAAATATTTTCATCAAAAATCATAATTGTTTTGAAGAACACAGGAACTTTCTGAGTCTTTTTAAAAATTGCTTTAAAAAAAAGAAGAGGCAAAACTTGAAGAAAATGTCAGCACCACTATTTGTTTTAAAACGACAAACTAAAGTCTCTATTTGTTTTAATTTTTTCCCTTAGAAGCCGTGTTCGGTTTGAAAAGAAGTATGCTTGGAAGGGAAGCTTAATTGAAACTTGTTTATTTTTTATATTAACTTAAAAATTACACAGAATACCCATGTTACAATCCCCAAATCTAGTTTTGTCCTTTTATAAAAATTTTTTAGAGAACAATTATACTTGGAGATCCCCTTGAGTTATTAAAAATCAATCCGGTCTCATCTTTCCTTCTGTTGTTAAATAAAAGTCAATTTTTCCTTTCGGAGTCATCAAACCAATATACTGAAAGCTGACATATCAAAAAACATATCTTTGAGTTAATTTATTAACTTATACTCTCCCTCTGGTGAGAACTATAAACTCACTTTCAGGGTGAATGACTATTCTCCCCTTCCATATACTGAGTCATATTGGCCATGACTAAAAATAATTGATCATATTTGGAAACGGCATAGCATTATATACTGGTCACCTACTTTGGATATCAGTGTGAATCCACATATGCCTTCTATATACACATCAGTATTGTTCATTTATGTAACACTAGAAGTTTGGATTGAATCAAAATTCTCCACAAGTGATCATTCATATTTTGAGAAATATGTTGGTTACCTTTAACTATTCTCACTTACATATAATAGAATAAATGTCTTAAATAACATATATTATTATTAAAATCAATGCAAATTTTTGGATCTGGCATCTCCATACAAAGTAAACATTAGATCATGTTTCTTTTCTTTCTTTCTTTCATTCTTTCTTTCTTTCTCTCTTTTTTGTTGTTTAATGATATTTCTTGTCTCTCATTCTGACAAATTCATTGAGGTCACATGTAGAATATATTTATGAAAGTTCATTCACTCCTCTTTATCTGAAGTTCTGAGCCAGATATCCTTGATTACCAAAGGCTGGATGGATGTCTAAACTGATCAGAGAGAGAGCACAGAAATATTTACTTATTTGATTGTATGAACCGTGTTCATTTCCAAACCATATATTTTTTAAAGTTTTCATTTCATGAGGTTCCCTCCTAAAATGAAAGTCACACATCAGAATTTCTAAGGAGGAAGTATAATTTGAGAGTAACTATTTTAAAGCTATGTATTATAAAGGCTCATTTGAATTTCTGGTATAGATAAGTGCTGAATGAATGCATGTTGGTTGTTTGAATAAGTGACTGATTGATTTTTACCACCATATCTCTGAAATGGTCAATTTGGAAACTTAAATCATTATGTCTTATTGAGAACTCATTATGTGCTAAACACTGCTCCATGTTGTGTATAAAAGACAGAAATGATCCTGTAGCTTAAAACCTAGTTAATGAGGCAGTCATTAACCAAATCAATATGTGTGTAATTATTTAATTTAAACTTGTATTATGTTGTATGAAGGAATATATAATATATTTTCTTACAAAAGAGAATAGCAGGAAGAATAATTTTGAATAGGATAGGGGGTCAGGGAAAATCTCAGTCATTAAGTAAATATTGAAAACCTGAACATTCTTAGCTAGCTAAAGACTGAGAGGAATAGAAAAGACCCTAAAGCAGACAAAAACATGAAAAATTCAAGAAAATGAACAAATGACAGAGTCTGGTAAGCAAGTCGCCATGTAGGACTAGATGAGGTCCGACTGGTAGATCTAATAACCTAGTTTTTTGTGACCGTCTAAATGCAATGAAATGTTACTGAGAGTTTTAAATAGGAAAGTGATATAAACTGATTTATATAGAAGTCGCAGTGGCCAGAGAACTAAAAAAAAAATTAAAAACAATTGGGTACAAGTAAATTTGAAAATGTAGGATAATCAGAACATGTGTTCAGAAGTCCAGGGCAGAGGGGCAGGATGGCTGGTGAAGATTGTGGTAGTAGTGAGGATATTAGGACTGAGGACCTGTGTAGTGACCGATTGGACATTACGAATAGGAAGATTGGAGGGAAGATATGTAATAAAACAACTCCCAGGAGCCTAAAAGGTGTTGCTTATAACAGTAGGACATATCTGTAAGTAGCAGCTTTTGTTTGATTAGATCCTGTGGTCATAAAGTTCATTAAGTGAAAAGTCCAGCTGATGCTCCAAGTACCAAAAAAGCAAATTGAGTTCTTCTCTTTGGGTCTCTGCACTGTGACGACTTACGTTTCATAGCGTCCCTAACTCTATGATGTCTAAATTGCCCCTAAATTGGTTTTCTTGATCTCTACTTCTTTTAATATTTTGAATATTGTATCTATGTTCCACAAGGAGTACTGAAGTAGGAAGGGTAGTCAAAGAATGTGAAAAGGAAGTACATTTACAATAATTAAAATTCTCTAAAATGCAACTTTCATTTCTTGACCCCTTATTTATTCATATCACATTCTGCCCTTAAATAACTATCTACTCCACCTCCTGCCCATGTTGATACCTGCTCTTAAGACAAAACAAATAACAGGAAAGTGAGAACAAAAGATTTAAGAGTCCACATCTTTCCCAACTATTAGGATATATAAGGATATATATGCAAGGGAAAAAATTCATCAGCTGAAACTTTTTGGAAGGATTCTTTAGTAACTAGTGGGATTTCTTTTTTCATTTTTGATGAGAGCCTTTCTCAGTTCTTGACATTGAAACAATATTAGATTTTACTCAATATTTAATAGAAATAACATATGTGAATTACACTTTCATATATCCCATACCTATAATTCTCTATGCCACTTTGATTTATATATCTAATATTAATTAACATTTTGTGATGCTTAAGAGAGATGGTATATAATAGGAGGAAATGTGGAAATATTTGTATGGAGATCTTTATCTTACTCCTGAATTCACTACTACATATTTGCGTAAAGTTTGGCAACCATCTTAAGTTTTCTAAATTTGAAAGTTTCTGTCTGAAAAATATGACAGGTAATATGCCAAAAGTTTAGTATTTAAATTAGCCATAGCAAGGATTAAGAAATCTGTAACAACAAATGAGCAACGTGTAACAACACCTGAACAGCTAGTCATGTCAATACAAATAGCACAAAGGTGAGCTAAATAGGCTGTTCCAATTGTTCACTTGAATAGTGCACACATTCAAAGTTACATGCTTAGCTCCCATTGAAAAGAAAATCTTACTAAAATGTCAGTGATCAAGAAATTGTTCTAAATATAATACTGCAAATATTCTAATCTTTTAAAAACATATAATTGGGGTGCCTGGGTGGCTCAGTCAGTTAAGCATCTGACTCTCTTTCAGCTCAGGTCATGATCTCCTGGTTTCATGAATTTGAGCAGCACATCGGGCTCTGTGCAGACAGTGCGTTGAGCCTGCTTAAGATTCTCTCTCCCTCTCTCTCTCTCTCTCTGCTCCTCTCCCACTCACCCTCTGTCTCTCTCAAAAATAAATAGATAAACCTCAAAAATTAAAAATAAACAAAAATAAATAAAAACTGTATTATTTACCTACTTTAATACTTAATCATTACAAGTAGTAAATTTATTGGCACACATCACATCTGTGGATACAATATAGTTGGAAATCAGTGTTAAAAGTCAGTAATTTTAAGGATCTGCTAGGGTCATATATACAGATTCTTAAGGCAGAATTACTTCATTTCCATCACATTTAATTTTGTACTTCATCTGTTTTTTAAAGGTACAAATCAACTATAAATTAAGCAAGTGTGATTCTCAACATAAGGGCATATTAAAAACAAATTGATTTGCGTAGTGTATTTGATATTCTGTGGAAGAGGATGTATTAAATAACCAATGATGTGCATATTGAGGTGGATAAAAACAACTCACAAGTTAAAAAAATTACCTGATGGTACTGAATTTTACGAGTGCATTTTAGTTTAAATCTTAATGGAATATGTGTGAGAAAAAATAATAGGTTCATGGGGAGCCTATGTGAAGCAATAATAACTCACATCATAACCTTAAAACAGTGAAATAACTTACAGAGCTTAAGTATTCAGCTAAACTACATTTTATCTGTCAGCTTCCAGTCAGAAAAATGGAATCCTTGTCATATATTTCAAAGGAGGGGATTTAGCAGGGAAAACTAATTACAGAGGAGTAAGGGGAAATGAGGCAACTCAGAACTTGACACTTGCAGGCAACTCTTATCAATCTAAGGAGATGATAATGCCAGAGTCTAGGAGCCAGCGCCATCCAGAGGGAAGAAGGAGAGGGGATCCTTCAGGGTTTAGGCAGCTGAGCCCACTAGGCTGGACTTTAAATCATGGAGAAAAGACCACTGGGCCAGAGCTGTCGTCTGGAGGATTTAAAGCCAAGGCTAAAACTTCAATGTGGTGCTGCCAAGGAGGAAGCAAAGAGAGTAAAACCTTGGATTGTGAGTAACTTGTTCTGTGCGTGTTCAGCAAGAGGAGCAAACATTTCTCATACATTTTTACTTGAGAAAGGAGCAGCAATGTCTTGCAATAGGAGCAGCACGCTGACACTGAATGTCACATGATCACAGCTGAGCCAATGGTTCTTGAAATTTGCTTTGATATACAAGCGCTTTGGATTGCAAGCATGTTTCTGGAATAAATTATGCTCACCAACAAGGACTTACTGTATATTTCCCTTTCCTCTTGCCTTCCAGTCTCATGTCAGCGCCTCCCATGGCCCCAGACTAACTCAAAACACTGGGGGAAGAGAAATCCAGACGATGTCGTGTTTAGTTTTCAGCTCCTTGAGATGTGAGCAGAGTGAAATGAAAGGAAGGCATGGGTGTGAGCCCAAACAGGAAAATGACAGGCGTGTAGTTCAGTTATAGCAACGTAAATGCAGGATGGGAGAAAGAACCAGCCAGAAAAATCTGTATTTCCATTCATAATCACAGCCAAATATCCACGTGAATTCTCAGTGGTGCCAAATCGGAAAGGTATTTTCTAACGATTAAGGAAAAATAGTACAACATCTAATTTGAAATGACAACCTGAGGTCTGAATTTCCTCACCTAATTTGAAAATATAAATGTCATTTTAATCATTTATCATTATTTCTGAGTATGAAAAGAACTTTTAAGATTCTCTGAATCTCCTCCTAACCTTTTCCCCCCACCTCTTACAAGGCTCATAAATGTCCTCATACTCTATAAGATACAGCCACCTTTTAAGAGGATGAGTTGCTCTTCCATCAACACCCGTGTTTCATAAAAATAGACGTTTGCTTAGCATTTACTAGGTCATTTGTTTAGTATAGTATAATGTTAAAGATTTTCTAGCACAGTTTTACATACACTGAGCACTGTGGAAGTTTTATGTCATTAAAAAATATTGCACTAGATAAAACTAAATAGATGGGGTGTTTAACAGCAGGCCTAAGTATATGATTATTATAACATGAGAGTGAAATTTAAAGTTGAGCTAAAGGTAATACATCTCCACCCCCGGCATCATCCCTCCTCTAGTCTCATATTGTCTGTGCTCTCTCCTGCCTTGTACTCAGGCACATCATTTATTAGTCTTTCCATCCATCTTCTCTGTCTCCTTCCATGCCTTCCTCTTTGAGATTTATGCATGGCACACAACCAGTTGCCAGAATACTCATTTCTCTTCCTTCAAATTCTTATCAAATACTTCTCCCAACCGATATCTAGACTTTCTAATAAGTCTGCTGATTTTTAAAGCTCTAAGCATTAAAAAGTATATTAGTTAAAAAAAAAAGTATATTAGTGACAAATATAACAGGGACGAATATAACAGATTTTTAGCTCCTGCTAAAAAACTTTTAAACATATCATTTATAGGAATATTGTATGTATATTTTTTCTTAAGCTTGAATAATGCACAGACCTCTTTTGGGGAAAAATGCATGTCAGTTTGAGAAATCTTGACTTATGAAATTAAGGTTTTCTATAGAAGCTTAGATAAATCATAATTATTATTTATTACTGCAAAGGTAGTTTTTATTTTATAACTGAAAATGTCTATTTTCTTTTTTCAAAATAGTCACTGATAGTCCAGCAGAGTTAAAAAACAAAACAAAGGTTTTGTAAAACTTCCCGGATCCGAAAAGCAAGTTTCTGGAAACTCTCAACACTGACTTTCTCTGTCACTGTCCCTCATTAATATAAGAATGTACTCTGTATGTAAGAACAAGAACAATTTTTGTAAGATCTTTTTTTTTTTTAACCTGTGTTGCTTCCAACCTGTTGAAAGAATAAGACAACAATACGGGAAGAAAAATCAACATGCTTTTCATGAGAGTTATTATTGACTACAAGCTAGTAGTTTTATTGATTCGATGATAATGCAAAGAAGGTGAAAAATAGTACAATTGCATTATTCATTACATTAGTCATTACATAATTACAGGCAAAATGAATCCTGGAAAATTATTTGTAGGTGTGAAATGAGGTGTACCTTAAGTGACTTGGATTGGTGGAGTAGAAGGAAGACTATGTCAGGGCCATTAACAATAAAGAGAGATCAGTGCAGAGAGTGGATTGGCCTGCTTGTAGTGAATCATTGTTATGTTTTATTTTTTTAATTTATTTAAATTCAAGTTAGTTAACATCGGTTTTTAAATCATGTTCTACTGACTGGTAGGACTTCAGATATTATGCAAATATGTGGTTAGATTTTTCACTGTTAGGGACATATTTAACATAACAAAACAGAACTATAATTGCCACACATATTCAATTACATAAATTGATCTGAACTCTTTGAAGATCAAGAAACAAATTAACTTGTGCTGCCAGCCTAGTATTCAATTGGTTCAGTTTTTTTTTTTAATTTCTGTGCATGTATTTTACTTTTCTGTAACTTATTAATTAGAAAGGTTTCGCTTTGCACTTTTAAAAATACACATGTGAGAATGATCACCCTTAAAAAATGCACAAATAACACAAGCATGACATTTGTGATTAAGACATGCAAGGTTCACATATCCAGTACATGGTCTAGTTGTATGGTAGTAAAGTCATGGTATAAAATAAGTGAATATGATAGTTTACAGAATGTTTCTATCATATTAGAGATAATTTTTGCTTGGAATGAAAGACCCAATATGATCTAGCAATTCCACTTGTAGGTGTCTACCAAAGATAAACGCAAACATAGAAACTCGTACATGTGTGCTCATGCCAGCATTATATATAATAGCTGAAAAATGTGAAATTTTTAGGAACTGACTAATGGATAAACAAAATGGGGTATATCCCTACAATGGGATATTATTTTACAATAAAAAGAATGCCATTACATGGTTGCACTATCTCCAAAACAGTATGCCAAGTGAAAGAAGCTAGTCATAAGAGAACAAATATTATACAATACTACTTAGCATAGGAAATGTCCAGAATATGCAAACAACTAGAGACATAAAGTAGATTAGTAATTGTCTAGGGCTGATTGGTGAAGGGGGTATGGGAGAAACAGAGAGAGGAAATGGGATCTGATAGCTAATGGGCACAGTATTTCTGTAGGCAATGATGGAAATGTTCTACAATTGGATTTTGTTGATGGTTGTACAACTTTGGACGTATACTAAAGAATGCTGAGTTGCATACCTTAAAGAGATGGATTTTATGGTAGATGTATTATAGCTCAATAAAGCTGTTGAAATTAAATTGTAGACAAAGATTATCAGCTATTAGCTTTTAGTGCTTGAAAGGGACCTATTAAGTAATATAAAATATATCACCAACTCAGTTGACCCTCGAACAATTCAGGGGTTAAGGCCCTGACCCCCATGTAGTTGAAAATATGAATATGCCTTTTAACTTCCCCACAACTTAACTACAAATAGGCTACTATAGACCAGAAGCCTTACTGATAATGTAAACGGTCAACACAATTTTGTATGTTATATGCGTTATACATTATATTCTTACAATAAAGTTAGAGAAAAGAAAATGTTAAATAAGAAAAGCATGACAAATAGAATATGCATTCACTGTGCTATACTGTAAAAATTCCACATATAAATGGAGCTATGCAGTTCCAACCTGTGTTATTCAAGGGTCAACTGTAGTTGAAAAATATTAAGCTCAAAGTATGGTAAGGGGTTCTGAACAAGTTAAAAACAATTAATAGGATATGCTCTTATATTCAAATAGTTCACTATATAGTTGAAAGAAGGATATATAATTTTGCATTCACAAAGTGCTGAAAACTTACCGCAAAATGTGTCTCTAAAAGAAGGTAAATGTAATGTCAGCTAGAAAGACTAAGAATTTTTTTCCCTATTAATGCTGTCTGTTACCAGGGAAATAACCTATATATCCAGAGCATAAAAGACCAACTCACGAGAAAGACCTTAAAAAAAAGTTCAGCCTGTCAAGTTTAATTGAGCATCATTGGACAAGTGCATTGTAGGCACTATCAAAAAGGAAGTGGATGCCCAACCTATAGGATTCTACCAATTAAGTAAAAAAATGGTTAAGAAGTGAATTCTGATTTACCAGTCATCTAAGCAATTATACAATAATTATATAAAAATATCAACAAAAATATATCCAAAGAAGTCTGATACATAACCAGAGAATAATATTAGAAGACATTTATAGTAAGCAAAATTTTAAGTTCTGAAATACCAAAAGCAATGGAAGAGACACATTCTTCTCCTATCTCAAAATAATAAAGATCAAACTAAGTTTCTGAACCCAAGTCTGGGATATTTAGGGCTCAGAAAAAGATATTTTGCTGTTAGAAGAATTAGTTAATAATCACAAGTAAACACTGAAGTTTTATAACAATAAATAATCACATATACTGTTTAAATCTTATTTATTATTATATGCATTTACGCTTGTTGGAATGAAGTTCTATAGTTGATGGCCAGAGGCTAGCATATACTAGATGGTCCTAAACTAGATCTTTGGGGGTAAAAGTGAAAATAACAGGACCAGGTTCACTTCTCGGAGGAAAAGATAGATGAGAGAACTATCAATAATCGGGGGATTTTAAAGATACAATTTTATGTAATCGAAAAGCAATCCTAAAGGATAGATAATGTTATTCTCACTCTAAAGATGAGAAATTTGAATCTTAGAACATCGAAACAACATGTACACCTTTTCACATCTAAGAGAAGCAGATGCATCTGACTACAACATCTTGTCCTTTCCTTCATCTCTTTTCTAGTCAGGGAGAACCCAGACTACATGATATCAATCAAGGGTCACAGACTGACTTAACTTAAATAGGCATTCTTAGAGGAAGACAATTTCATAGAGAAAAGGAATTTATCAGATTGTCTGCCAGTAGAGAGTAGGGCTCAGGGCAGTGAAATGCAGGGTGAGTGTGTTTCGATGAAAAGATGGGGACCTGTGAGCATTCAAAGCTTTGTTCATGGTTGACAACCTTAAATGAAGTGTCCCAGTAAAAGACCTTTGATGTGCCAGAACTTCAACTGAAGATACTGGTGACAGATGGTAGAAGGGGTCACTAAAGAGTTTCTTTGGATACCAAATAATTTTGCATGTCCTCTATATTTAAACTCAAGGGGAAATTCTGATCATTTTTAGTAAGATGAGAGTATGCTCATCTCTGAATGCCTGAATTGGAAAGATTAATGTTATATTTTATATGTTAGAATTTACAAAATGGTGCTACATATTTGTTACGCACAATAATATTCCGAGCTTTTCAATATCGTGAAACAGGTAGTTATCTCCGTTCTTTGCATTAACGTTAAGGTAGGCACTACCACATTTTGATTAGAAATATTGAATGTTGGTTCAAAAGAAGAATAGAAGAAAAAATTCCAATGAAGCAATTACTTTCTCCATTTACAGTGTTGAATGCCTATTAGAACCTGTAATGGTTATTTTAATTGGCAATAGCAACACAAAAACGTGGAAAGTGATTTATGCAATTTGACCTAGTAAATTGCCTTTTTAGTTTTCATGTTTCTTCTCTGCATCAGAAGTGTTATTTTATCCTAATATTACTAGCTTCTCTTATCAACTTAAAAAACTGATAGCCTTCCATATTTCTGACATAAGAAAGAGTGAGGAATAGCATCTCTCAAGGACAGATGAAAAGTCAGTCAAAATTGTGTGCATCCCATTAGAAAAACTAAAGCCTGGAGTTTTAATCTTAATAGGTAGGGGTAACCTTATTCTCATTTTAAAGATGAAAAAAATGATTCTTAGAAAGTTCAACTAACTTTGTTAATATTTACCAACAACTTGTGTTTGGACCCTTCCACATACTGTCATTAATTCTCAACGACCTTCTGAGGGAGGATGCGTGTGACCATGTTACAAATGAGGGAACTGTTTCTGCAAGTGATTAAGCAAATCCCCCTTGGGTAAGGCATGAGCTCTGCAACACACCAGACTGTTCCTCTGGCTTCCTTCAAAAAGCACAATAATGCCATTTTATCCCTTCCTGATGTAACTCGAGCAGAAGGAAAGATACAGGATGACCAGAGTTAATCTTTAAAGCCCACCAGCTTATGACTCCACTCACCTGATCTCAAAAATAAGCCTCTGCATGAAAATCACTCTTAGGAAAACCCTAAGGAATTTGAAAGGAAGATTTATCTATCAATCATTATACTACTTCTCAGCTACTCTAGATGCACTATCTAGTGAGAATGGGAGCCTTGTCTATCTAGTCTACTTTGAAATCCTTAGCACCAAGAAAAAGGCCTTCAAAGAGGAAGTTCTCAATAGGTATGAATTGAATATTGGATGAATGAATATATATATATATATATATATATATATATATATATATATATATGTGAACATATTCGAAGCTAGAGGGAATAAGTTGGATAAGAGCCCTTGTGGGGCTCTGTGCTGACAGCACGGGGACTGCCTGGGATTCTCTCTCTCCCCATCTCTCTACCCCTTCCCCACTTGTGCACACACTGTCTCTCTCTCTCTCTCTCTCTCTCTCTCTCTCTCTCTCTCAAAAGAAATAAATAAACATTTAAAAAATAAAATGAAGAGACACTGAATGTGAATGATAAGCCTAGTTTGACATGGGTTTCATCCTTTGGAAATGGAAAGTATAGTTCAATACAAAAGCATCAGAATTTATTGAGAAGCTAATGGCTATATTTTGTAGTTATCTTATTTGTCACTTCTACTTATTTTGATAGCCCCGCACTTGGACATTATGTGCTGGATATCACCCATTTGTCCCTATAGATCTACTCTCCACGTTTCTCCTCATATTGGTTTGGGCTCCTTGCCCTCTGATTTTTGATGGTGGTTACCCAATAGGCAACCCTGTTTGGAAATAAGAAAAAATGAGGAAAATGAGGTCGGGGTATGTTGGAGTATTTATTCCGCTGGCACCCTCCTGCTCATCTCTGACTAGTTCTGTCCTGTGCTGAAGATTAATGACCCTCTCAATATTATCCTTTCTATTCAGTGCTCTCCTTCTGGATGAGGATAACCACACCCTTCCCATACATGTGGACCTGAGGTCTCTGCTATGATTACCACTAGTGTATTGCACTCTTCCTTACCATATGGGAAACAGCCCTTTGTTCAATGTCCTCTCTTTGTAATAGTTTCTATTTTCACTTTTCCTCAAACATCTTAATCTGAGTGTGTCACCTGTTTCCTTCTGCTAACCTGACTGATAAACACTGCATCCTCTTTCAAAATCCTACTCCTTTCTTTCTTTGCTTTTTTTTCTTTGTCATTCCCATAACCATAACATCTAGTGGAATGTGTGAGGGTGAGTATGGACCTCCAGGGCAAAGTCTGTGTTTGATATGGAGAGTTTTAATTCATGGGGTGATATTGGAGACTATTGCAATAGATAAAAGGACCTAGAGAGATTACACAGACTGTGACAGAAAGGCCAAGGCCAGAATAATTATAGCTAGCATTCACTGAGCATATCCTAGTCCCTTACATTTTCTGAGTGCTTTTGTTATTTAATTTGCTTTAATCCTCAGAATTCTTGAAGGTAAATATTATTAGTTTGCCAATTTTAAAACTTAGAAAATGAAGGTTTTCTTAGAAAAGTTTCTTAGAAAAGAAATCCACATGAAGGAATGGGTGAGAATCGTAGACTGGGCACTTAAGCCAGACATGACCTCAAATATTTGAGTTTGACTCGAGTATTTTGTGTGTCATCTTAAAAGTGGTTGTTGTTTTTTCTTAATATCAGTATGTGTTTTGAAGATATTGGAGACAGAGAAATACATAGAGTAGTTCAGCATATAAGAGTGTACATTTACATTTTACTTCTGTTTTCACACTAAACATCTAAAATATCTTAAAACAAAACTCTGAAATAATGGATACATTAATATTTTGGGTTTTTTTTAGTTTTTATTTTTTTATTTTGAGAAAGAGAGAGCACTAGCTGGGGAAGCGCATAGAGAGAGGGAGACACAGAATTCGAAGCAGGCTCCAGTCTCTGAGCTGTGAGCGCAGAGTCTGACACAGGGCTTGACCCAATGATCAGTGAGATCATGACCTGAGCCGAAGTCGGACGCTTAACTAACTAACTCACCCAGGTGCCCCAATATTTATTTTAAGGAGAGGTGATTTTTGTTAAAGTATTTGTATTAATTAAAGCACAAGGCCAGGAAATTAATGCATATAAAATGTTAATATACATAAAGGTGAAAATTAATTTATACAGAGGTGGCAATAAGAAATTCTCTCCTAAAATCTTATGCTTTGTAAAACATTCCGAGTTCATTAGGATCTGTAAATCAGTACATGTTTTTGAGTAATTTCTGTGAACATCTAAAAGCACAAGAAATATTTGTCCTTATTGTTTATAAATATGGGAAATAGTACTACCTTATCTCTTTATGGGAGACAATTATGTTGGACTAGAGGAAAGGAGATATTAAAATTTAGAAAGGCAACCAAATCAAGGTAATGTCTTTATTTCTTCCCTCTACAGGGCCCCCACAGAAATCACTACCTAGAATAATTATGAGATTGTTAGAAATAGGGTTTGAGTTTTGTTCTTAAAGGTATATCGCCTAAGAAAATACAATGTATAAAGTATAGTAAAAAGTAAATTAATATGACAGAAATTTTCTAATGTAAAGGGCATAGATGCTATCTGTAACTTTTTTAAAATTAAAGCATGAAAATAATTTACAAAGGTAGAACCCAGGTATAAATCTCAGACATTTTTGTATGGTAAAGTTTCATTTTTTTAAGGCTGAAGGCATTAAATATGGATGCATTATTAATGAAAGATTCATGATTAATATGCATGGTATTGAGTTACCTATACTTTTATTATAATGTCCTAAATTCACAATAATTGTGTTTACATAGTACTTATTTGTATATAATTTAAGTAATCATATTCTATTTACGGGTATTATTAATTTAATACAAACAGATCTTAAATAGATACCACTGTGAAAACCAGGATTAATCTAAGGTTTGGTTCCTCATGAAGTCTTAGTTCTGAAATAAATGCAGTACAATTTGCTTTGGGAACTCTGGGCATTCCAATTTTCCAAATCAGCAAACACCTTTTCTACTCTTATCCTATTGTGACAATAACAGATCTTAAATTCATCCATATCATTTTGATTACATCTACTTCCTCAATTCGGTCTGCTATCTAGAGAATCTTACTAGATTTAAAATGAATTCTTCATACCATCTGAAAGCTGTAAGTCTAACTATATTTGTTTAGCTAGAATAAGAGAAAATGATTCTCAAGTAAACTTTTGGTGGAAAATTAGCTCTACGGTAAGAAAAGAGAAGATAAGAAAAGATAAGAAAAGGTGATTTGTCTAAAATATTAAATTTAGGAGACTAATAATAAAGCTAGAACCCTGGGTATCATTTAAAATTTCTCTTTCCCTTATTTCTCACTACAGACTTAAGTGCAGTGAAGCATAAAATATTGTTCACTCTGCCTCTTACTGCACTAACTCCTACCTATCTCTCTGCAGTACTGGAGTGATCTCCTTACTGGTCCCACTCCAGTAGACTGGCTTCTTTCCTATCCACCCTTTCCAGTTGTATCACTGAGCATAGTACTCCCTGCTTGAAATCTCGTAGCTCCCCATGGGCTGTAATACAAATCTGGCATACAACACTCATCTTTTTGGATATATATGGAATCTGTTAATATATATGTGTAGGACATAGATTAAAGATTTAACAATAACTCCTTCTATGTTATAGGGTTACACATGAAGTTTTTTCTTTGTTCTTGTTATTTATTTATATCTATAATAGTTGTATGCTACTTTTTATAAGAAATAAGTTTACATTTAAAAGCAAAGACAAAGCATCTTCTATCAGGAGATTGACTGCGTTAAAGATGCTTCCAGTGATGATAACAGAAGATCATTTTGCTTGGTCAGTCTTAGTGTTTCCAGTCTCAAACCAGGTGTTTTATCACTCCATTTCCAGATTATCCCTAGAGCCTCAATTAATGGCATATATCCTGGAGTTTCTTTAGCCCTAGAGACTTGTTATTGGATAACGTTAGAGATAGAGGACCCTTATGATTTATTTAGTGTTATGCATCTGCAGGTAGGTCAGAAGTTTATTTTATTTGCCATACTTTTTCACTGCATTATTTCCTCCAACTTTTCTTCAGTCTGGTTTCCTTGTGTTCACCTTATTTTTCTGACTTCTCGCCAGTGGCTTGAAAGTTAGATTCTATATTACTGTTTTCATAGCTGTCATTAACAAGTTTAAAGTTAGTGAGGATCTTCATCTTCTTGTAGATATAGACACTTTAGAATAATGTTTAATAATTCTTTTGCTATTAAACCACTAAGAATTACTAAAAAATGCATTTCTAGAATATCATCAGCATCCAAATATTTTCACATTTCAGTAGTTTCAAATAAACAAGTAGATAAATAAATAGCTTCAAAAGATGTACCTCATGTAAACATATAATGACTACAAACCTTATGTATGTATGTATGTATGTATGTATTGAGTATATTTGATACACAATGCTACATTTGTTTCAGGTGTACAGCATAGTGATTCATTATCTCTGTATATTTTGTTCTGCTTACCAGTGTCACTACCATCTCTCACCATGCAACACTATCACAAACCTATTTTATTTTATTTTATTTTATTTTATTTTATTTTATTTTATGTTAATTTTGTAAATGTTTATTTTTGAGAGAGAAAGAGACAGAGAGAGAGAGAGAGAGAGAGAGAGTGCAAATGAGAGAGGGCAGAGAAAGAGGGGGACAGAGGATCCAAAGCGGTCTCTGCACTGACAGCAGCGAGCCCATGAACCGTGAGATCATGAACCATGAGATCATGAACCATGAGATCATGACCTGAGCTGAAGTTGGATGCTCAACCAACTGAGCCACCCAGGTGCCTGACAACCTATTTTAATTGGATATAATACAATCTACATAACTACTAATTCAATGGTTACCATCATCTATTTAAAATATAAATATTTTAACTGTCAGAATTTTTCAGTTTTTATTATTTTTTATTTTATTTCCCCTCACAGATTTATCCTAACATAGAATAATTATGATAAAAATTCTTAAATATTTCAACAAAATGTATAAATTTACCTTAAAATTTTTTAATAATTTGTCAACATAAGACTCTTAACATTTTCTTCTTGATTGATTTATTATTAAAATTATAATTAAAGCCATTATCAATATAGTAGATATATATCTTTTAATAAACAAAATACTTTATTAGAAACAGATTTAGTGAGATTATATTATTGCCCCTCCAATCTTTCATGTATTCAAGGATGAATATTGCTTATTGCTAGAATAGAATGGATTTCAATATTAATTCATTAATTTTTATGGCTACAAGTGCTGCCTAAAATCCTAAATAAATTGATGGGAATGAAATTTTTATTTAATAGTAATAACACTCATAAGATGCATCTATCATTAGAGTCATTTTTTGATGTTCTACAAACTGACATCTTAATTTGGTCTTCCTTCAATTTTGTAGAAAAGAAAGAAATGAAACCACCTCAACTGTAAAAATCAGTCTTTCAGCCTGTCAATACTAACATCAGGTCAACTTGTCCTTCCCTTGATGCCTTATTGGTTCTTATGCCCTTGACATTGCTTCATGATTACTTTCAGTATATCTGAGCAGATCAATTTTAGAAAACTAACGCAGGAGATAACAATAGTCATATGTATTGTTATATTAACATGCAATACTTACCCAATTTTTGCCAGATGTTTACTAGTTTCTTTGATTTCCATTCCCTTTTATATCTTAATATTTCCTCCTGAACATAATTTTCTTTTTACATAAGCATAACCTTATATGTTTCTATAAGGGTCTGTAGAGACAAATTCTCCAAGCCTTTGTCAAAAATCTGTTTCCACTCATTATGGAGTCTCGGGTGCAATGGGTTTAGAATTCTAAGTTGATAGTCATTTTGTATCAACTCTGAAATTTGCATTCCATTGTGTCTGAATCATCAAAAAAATAGTGTGTTTCTGTTTGTAATTATTATTCCTTTTGTTAATCTATTATTTTTGCTGTCAGGTAGTATTATGATTTTCTCTTTGTCTTTCATTAGCCATTGTTCAGCAGTTTCACCATGATGTCTACTTTGCATTTGCTGCCATGTTCCTACTTTGCACATAATTTGCTCTTTTAAACTGTGTACTTGCGGGGCGCGTGTATGGCTCAGTCGGTTGAGCGTCCGACTTGGGCTCACATCGTGACCTCACGGTTCCTGGGTTGGAGCCCCGCGTCGGGCTCTGTGCTGACAGCTCAGAGCCTGGAGCCTGCTTCGGAGTCTGTGTCTCTTTCTCTCTCTGCCCCTCTCCTGTTCATGCTCTTTCTCTGTCTCTCAAAAATAAATAAAATGTAAAAAATTAAAAATAAACTGAGTACTTGTATTTTTCTTTAATTCCAAGATATTATTTTTGAAATATTGTTTTTCTTCCTGTTTCTTTATTTTCTTCTGTACTCTTATTGGGATCCTTTCTATTATATTCTCCATTAATTTTCCTGGTCAGTAATATTTTTATGTCTTTATATATGTCTGTACTACAATGGAGGGCATTTCCCCAAGTCTAGTTTTATGATTCTCTCCTCAGGTGTTTTTAATCTGCTGTATACCTGGCCCAGTGAGTGTTTAATATCAACGTGTATATATTCTTGCTGTGTGTGTATATTATTTATTTTTATTTTTTAAAGTTTAATTATTTAATTTGAGAGAGAGAGAAGCAGAAGGGGAGGGGCAGAGAATATGAGGGAGAGAATGCCAAGCAAGCTCCATGCTGTCACCACAGAGCCTGACATGTGACTCGATCACACAAACTGTGAGATCATGACCTGAGCAGTAATCAAGACTGAGCCATCCATGTGCCTCTGTATTTATTTTTAAATTAAAGCTATGAGATGAATAGAGAAATTTCTCACCACTTTCCAGTCCAACAGAAAGGATTTTCTTCCTTACTCTTCTTTAATTCTTTTTACAGGGAAGTTCTTTGACACTCAAGCATTTATTTAAAGGCCAACACTGCTTTTCTTAGATGGGTGCTAGTGTTATGTTTATTATTTTCTTCTTCAGGTCCAGAGTTTTCAGTTGCTAAATGATGCATTTTGCTTCAGGTTCATTATCTTTACTTTTGGAGAAAGCTCTAAATTGTTCCTTTTTCTGAATTCCCTATTTCTTTTAAAAATAACATTTTATATTCATCTTCTATCTGTTTGCTTCCATTTTTCTGTGGACTATAATCTGTCAGAAATTTCTATTTGTTCCGTATGCCTCCTCTATCCTTCGATTTCTTTCATTCTGCTTCTTTCTCTTCTACCCTCTGTAACACTCCTCTGAGAGTTGTGATAACTTCACATTTATATTCTAGAATGATCCTTGTGTTAAATATCTAAAAATGCAAAGGCTGAAGTCTTTGAGTTGGGTGAAGTCTTTGAGTTGCAGTAATGTGGAGAGTGTGAACAAATGGAGTATATATGAGACTAATAATTACAATAATAAAATTATATATAAAATATTATTTGATCAGATTTATGGTATTTCTGACATTGTGAAACAGTCTTATTCAGAAACATTCAGAAACTTATTCAAAATAAAGTACCATCCAAAGAAATGAAAATTACAGGTATCCATTTAAAACACAAAATGAAAATCTCTTTTTATTGCCTGAATATTAAGTAATTATAATGCAAGAATAATATATTTTTATTATACATAAAATTTTCTGCAATCATCTTCAAATTGTTATTTTTATGATTAATAAATTTGAAATTGTTGACACTTTGTTGATTTTTAGTAAAATAATAATTTTTTGAAGTTCTAAAGTAACTGCTAAACTTAAGAACAAATTCTTCTATATGGTGGATAATCTCAATTTCAGTTTTACTTTTATTTAAAATGTGAATATGCCATTCCAAATTTTCATTTCCATTCAGACTGTCCTTCTTTAGTAAACATTTGTTCCCGGCAAATATCATCACATGTCACATATTTGCATTTTTTAGAAACTTTCATCAAATTTATTGTTCTTTGAAATCATTGCCTTCTTTTTTTATTCCATTATTACACAGGATATGATTTTATTTTATTCAAATACATGATTCATCAGAATATTTTAACCAGAATTCAAGATACTCCAAAACATAGTTTTAGAATTTTAATATTAAAATATATACACTATTTAAAATATCATCACCTCATTTCCTTTTCCATTGGTAGGCACACATTTCAATATATTTCCATTTTGAAGCTTGGTTTTCATATTTGTTAAGTTAAAGGGCTTGAAAGATGAACTTTTGGCATTCCATTTATGTAATAATGATTAAAGGTCATTGACTTTGGAGAACACATGGTTTGACCTACCAACTTGTTCTACAATAACCAAAATATTTCTAAACACTGTGTGATGACAAGAGTCAAAGAAATGAAGTATGGACTGACATACAAAAGTATTTTTGTGTGTGTGTGCCCAATAACTTATTTGCCCCAGTATAAAAATTTTATAGATTTTAGCAACTATGTCTTCAGTTTCACTTGCTAGAATTACAAAGCTTTTTTAGATGCAAATATTAACCTCGTATGCACGAAACCAATTCTATGTGCATTTATCTTTCATATATTTCAAAACTGATAAAAAATATTACTTTTTACGATGATGTATTGAAAAAGTTTCTTCATCTTTAATATTGTTTTTAACTAAATTTATAGTAGCTTTTGCAATTATATCAGCTGTTTAACTTTCAGTAAAAGTGTTGTTTCAACTCCATGTTCATTAACATCTTGAGAAATGTAAGTGTAGCACTTAATTTGTTATTAAAAATGTATTTTAGGATTTATTCCTACCTCTTTTTTTTTTTTTAGTATATTGCTTTCAAATGACATACTGCAAAAGAAACAAAGATTTATCAAACAAGAAGATAAATGTTGATATACTCTATAGTGTAAGTGATAAAACCACAGGACAAGAACCCATAGACCATTCTTATGCTCAATGTCAGGATAACTCAGCATTGATTCCCCTATTTAAGTCTTCAAGTTTTCTACTTTCCCTCCATTGATGTCAGCTTTGTGCACCCTGAAGGCTGTGATGTGGACCATGGCACAAACAGCTGATATGCCAAGTGGCCAGCGAGGGCATCAGTGTCATATACTTCTTTCAACTACTACTTGAAAAAGGATGGTTTTAATTAGTTGACCCTAACAACATGTATTCTAGGGCATTTTGCTTGCTCTATATCTACAACTACATGCACCATGCATGTTCCTAAAGTGACTTAGTTAACTTGCAACTATAAAGTGCCACACAGGGCAAACTTTATATACCTAAGGGGCCTGACACCCTGGTGTGCTGGAGGCAGTTCATACTGGGTCATGTGACCAGTGGTGCACACCTCTTCCAATTCTATATTCAGTGAGTTCTTGCAGATAGCTTGAAATTTATCGTGGAGTATTTACACGTAAATTGGCAAATGATACAGCGAGGGTTTTATCCACCCCCCCCACCCCGCCGACAACCGGTAACCATTGATCAGCACACAGTAACTTAAATCCTACATCATTTCTGCATGAAATCTATGGGATGTCTTTGTTCTTGCTCTCTTCATTCCCCTTGAAAATTTTATGAGTCTTATTATGTTTTCTCTAGCACAGGTCCTCTGACATAAGATATCCCAAGGTAGGATTAGTTAGTTTAGTTAATTTTTCTCATTTGAGACTCATAAATAGGGAATTTCAGAGTAAAAATAATACAAGTTAATTAGAACATGTCTAGTAGTTTGTTTTAAAAATGAGATGTCACCCCATACCATCTATTTCTCTTCCAATCTATTCTCAAACTTTCTTCCAAATTAAATTTCTCTACAAATTGAGAATATGGCATTTAATGCCTCTAAATTCTTTAACTTTTTATGAAATAATGCTGAAACTTCTTAACCTGATTTTGAAGGTCCTCAGTAGTCAGGTCTACACTCAACTGCATTGGGTCTGTTTTTAATACCTTCCTAAATTATTTCTAAAACTATAGGATCCATTTTTTCCCTGAATATGCTTTTATTTTGCCCAACCAAGTGCTTGTTTTTAGCAGTCTTTCTGCCTGCAATACTTTTTATCCTACTTTACCTGTTGACATTTAGTTTCAGTGACGTAATATGTTACCATGAGGTGATCTTTCCCTCTGGGGAACCCCCTTAACCTGTGATCCTCATTTTCTTTTGGTATTTAATATCTACCAGTGATCATGTTGCTTTGTACCTGTCCTTTATCTGTAAAGACCATATTTTTTACTATCTAGAGTGGGAGACTTTTGAGGGTGAAAAGGAGTGTTCTTATTAATTACCTGAGAACATTGTGTGTTACTTGGGACTCCACAGGACAGGGCAAAAAGGGGCATATAATCAGTCTATCTTTAGGTTTCTTTCCCATAATCATAAACTTCTTTAGTAGTGATGAAATCAACAAATAAATATTCCATACATATTTATTGAATGAGATTTCAGCATGATTTAGAGACTTCCTATATCTACTGAAGGGTTATATTTGCAGGATGGTTGGACAAGACCCAACAGGTTTCATTCTGTTCTTCATGAATTTGGGGAAAATTCTGGAAATTAAACATAAGCTCCACCTTTGCTGGGCTGTATTGCAGTATATGAAATGGTGAGATGATTCCATATAAGTTTTCCTCTCAGGAGATAAAACAACCTTCTGGGGGAGAAGTGAACCTAAGAGAAGAAGAGCTAGGCATGATGAGTTATACCCAGTATCAAAACATTAGGCACTGGAGGAGAGCAATGCATCTTAGTATAGGTTTCTAACTGTTTGATTTGCATTTGGTCTCTAGTGAAGACCTCCCGCATTTGGAAGAATGAGAGGGCCATAAGTAAACATTACAAAACTGGTTCATTAAACTTACTTAGGTGTTCAACAGGCTGACCACTGGTGAGTACTAATGTGTCACATTTATACATCTTCATCCTGTGAACATTTATCTTGTCACCAAGCAAAAAGTTTGTTTGTTTGTTTGTTTGTTTGTTTTTCTCTTGGAAACTCCTCCTCAAATATTGTTGAACATCTCTGACAATGACTGTCACATATTTCTCATCACTTTAAGGACCTTATGTGAGCTGATGTGTGTATTAGGAATCCCAAGGGAAGGGCTAACTGACTCATATATAACATCATACATTCAGCTTAGACCTGCTGTATGCCAGGCATTGGTCTATGTGCTGTGATATCATGGTATGTGTCTTTAGTTGGTGACTGTTAGACAGGTATGTATTTTTTGTTTTTGTTTTTTGTTTTGTTTTGTTTTGTTTTGAGCCCTGGGTGTTCGGTTTAAGTTCTTTTCCACAAGTCTTGGTCCTCATGCAAAATATTTTCTATTGTTACAGAAACCTCTGGGGTATAGAGAAGTTCTATAAATAGTCTAGAATTAGGATGCTCTTCTACTCCAACTACATAGAAGACCTCAAAGGGACAGTGATACCTAATTCCATTGTCAGCTCAGCAGGTGTTTAGCTCTGGTTTAGCAGGAAGAATCAATTACACAAGAAAGATATCTCTATAGTCTCTTCCATCAGTGTGAGGTAAGAAAAGCTCCATCCATGTGAAGTATTCATTCCTCCTGTCACTTTTATTCAGTCTCTTTAGGATGCATTTCTCCAGGTATTAGCATGGTAAGGCTCAGAAGGTGGTAACGCTTTACAGTAAGCAGGTATGACCCTGAAGGAATGCTTGTTCCCAGGGTCTAGGAAGGCTAGTGAAGTGTCAGCCAAAGCTGGAATGCTTAGCAGAGAGGTAGAAGCATCTTTTAGAGAATGATTGAGTAGTGAAACCATAAAATTTGGGTGGGTAAATTCTGGGGCTTGAGTCTATTTTGGGGGTGCTCTCAGAAGATAGAGAGTCATGTGGGAACAATGGAGCAAGACATGGTGAAATATGAAATATTGTTCATTATGTGAACCCATCAATGCTTTCAGGGTGGCCAGGTCTAAAGAATTTTTACATAATTTTATATTCCGAATCTATTTCTAACTCTGCTCTCTCTGAACCTTTATAGTTTTGTCTTAAGACAATATATATCTTTATTTAAGAAGCTTTGTAATGGCCTCTGGCCAAAAATGTTGGAGTTCAAACTTTTCCATTAATAATTAATACAGCCATCATCTGTCTAAATCTTATGAATCTTCAGGCTGGTTAAATTTTTTATTCAATATTATAAGATGTGTATATATGTACTTTTTTTTACCTCTTTTGCTCACCACTAACTCAGATAAAAAAAAATAGTGTGGGTCACGAACTGACTATAGTTATGAGAATAAAGGAATTTATGTATAGCAAAAATGTGTCAAGCATTAATAGGGAATACACATTAACATTATTAAATCTTTAAATATTGACCTGGGGATTAGAATTGAGAGCATGAAGTGTAGTCTTAAATTTAAATTATACAATTTTTTATTGTTTGAATTCTGATGGCTATTTTTTCAATTAAAGTAAAATACAAAATTAATGAATAATTTATATATTCTTGAATGTATTAAAATGGCAAAATTTGCTGGCCACTTGGAAAGTACATTTTGACAACAGTTTATCATATTATATTCCAAACTGAATTCCACATATATTAGAGTTAAAGCTAAAACTGATATCCAAATGTCTTAGAAAAATATTAGTGATTATGTAATATTGACTCAAGAGAGCCTTTTAACAAAACATCAAACCAATGGAAGAAAGTAAAGGTCAACATATTAGATAATGTATGTATGGGACATAATATCTGCGAATCACAGGCAGGGGAAAATATTCACAATAAATTGACACATAAGATGTTAATGTAACATATAAAGCTTGCATATATTCCCTTTTAGCCAGATTCCCAGGTGTTATCTAATAGGCAAATATTTAAATTTCCATGTTGACAGCCTTTTAAATTTCTATTATCAATCTTGATTTATTACAGTATAATCAGAGTTTGATTTTAATAATTCTGCTTTTGGCACTTAAGCTTTCTAGTGATGTAATCTTATGAATGATGATAGTTGGATGGATAGATAGATAGGCATTCTCTTTAATGATTATGTTATTAATTATGTAGGTTAAGTTTTCTTTATTCTCATATATTTTTGGCCATTTGACCTTTATTATGCTGAGAGTAGTGTGTTAAGTTATCGAATTATTAGTGTGCTTCTACCTATCTCTCTTTGTATTTCATGGAGTCTCTTGCTTTACAAAGGGTCTGTTCTATTATTCAGTGTATGACTGATATATTTACATTTTAATTTGTAGCTTTTAGCACTAAATCTCATCCTTCTAGTTCATCATACTTCTGTCATAATCCATGCCAAATATCCATATAGATCATTGTCCCTATATTTTGGCTTCTCAATTCCTTGATTTCTTTTTCTCCAGTGATTTTTCTTCTCAGCCCAAACTCAGTGATTCACTCCCATGATCATCCATAGAATTTGTTATTGCTCAAAAGTGAAACATCTATAATTTCTGCTCCAAACAACCCCTTTTTTATTTCAACTCCTACTGTTGCAGTTAATTCTTTCTTGATCCAAAACTATAACAATACTTTGACTTCACTAGGATTCACAGTCTGATTCTGATACCATCTTTTCAGCTTCTGTGACTCCATAGTGTCTTTCCCCAGTCCTTTCCTAGCTTACATTCCATGGTCCACTCATACACCTTCAATGACCTTAACCTTCTCTTGCTTCCTTGTGCTGCTGTGGGAAAACTCTAATTTTTCTGGCTACTGAATCTCTACCCCAATCAGATGAATTTGTTTGAAGGAAACAGAGCATTATGTAGTCTGTTATAAATTCATGATCATTAATCCTAAATTTACCATTAGTGTCCAAAAGTCCAATGAGTCTAATTTCTTTTCAACTAAAGGTTATTTTACTTTATCATTTGCTTTCTTTACCCAATCATCTTGTACCTGTTCTTATTATTATTCACAGCAGATGTCCATTCTTATTTCACTGGAACAAAAATAAATTCAGTTAAGAATTTCATCAAATCCTTTCTACCAGATTAATGAACACATGTGCGTATGTGCCTACACTTTTATTGCTAAGGAAGATCCATTTATGCACAAAGTCCCATGTCCTCATTTTACCTAAGAAATTCAGCCTATGACTTCTCTATCCTCTGTTATGTATCATCAGTTTTCCAGTCTAAAATCACCCCCTCCAGCTTCCATTACAGTTCTCTGCTCACATTTACATGAAAACATCTTTAAAAAATTGTCTAAACCCAATTTTTTAATTCTTCTCATCTCTTTTTCTCTTGATGTCTTTCATTCCATTTTTTGCCCCCATCAAGTCACTAAATTTGTTTTTTTAATCATTGAGTTATTGTGCAAAATCCAGCAGATTTGAGTCCTCAATTATTCATTCCTTTCTTGAAAAGTATTTGTTTTTTACTTTGATTGACAAAATACCATACTTCTTTGCTTTATATCTGTCTATGTCTAATCTTTCATAGCTGATTGTACTCATTAGGCCTAATGATGTTGGGATCCCCTGGGACAGGGTCCTGAGGATTCATTGTTTCACTGTCTTCTCTAAATATCTTGGGTTCCATTGCTTGGATTCCCATTTAGATGTTCAGTACTCATAAATTAATATCTCTAGTCCAGACCACTCTTGTGAATTCTAGAATTACATATCCAACTTGGACTCAAAATAACCACTTAATATTTATATATAAATTTCAAATTTAACAGGTCCAAATGGAAGTCATGATCTTACTTTCATGTTTCAATGAACCCTTTCCATTTCACTAATCGTGAACTCTGTCTTTCGAGTTGCGTAGGATGAAAATCTGGGAGCCATCTCTTCTGGCTTGCTTAACCTTGTGCAATAGTTCAACAAGTGATCTCTTATCAAATATACTGCTATTGTTCTTTTACAAGCCATCATTTTCTCTTCCCTAGATGATTCCAAAAGCCCCTTCAGTGATCTCTCTGTTCCCATTCTTTGCCAGCCAAAGCTTCTTTTCAACGTGTTAGTCCGTGGAGTTCTCTAATACAAGTCGGATAATGTCATAATGCCACTCCTGTGCTCAAAATCTTATCATAGCTCTCTGTCTCATTAGAACAAAAGTAACAGCCTTTACAATTAACTATTAGGTCCCTCATGATCTACCACTACCACTCACCTCATTACCTCCCTGGCCTCATTTTCTTCTCATTTTCCCACACACTTTTGACTTAATTCCCACAGATCTCTTTGCTGTTCCTCCGATACTCAAAACAGTTTCCTGCATCAGGCCTTTTCCCTTCCTGTTACTCTACTTTAATGGATTTTTGTTTGTTTTGTTTTTTGTCTTTTTTTTAATTCCAGTTATCTCCAAAATTCTACAAGTTTCACTCCCTTGTCTCCTTCAAGTATTTGCTTGAAATGCTGCCTAGTCAGGAAGGCTATTCCTCCCAACCTGCTTAAAAGTGCACCAAACCCACTTGTACTCCCTATCCTCTTTCCATTCTTACTCATAGCACTTTTTGCCAGCCAAGGTGATATATGACATACTTATTTGTTTCATGAGTTTCCTGTCTTACATCACTAAAATGTAAGCTCTGTGAAGATACAGGTTTTCTTTTTTGGTCATTCCTTTATTCCTAGGCCAAAGAAAATTATCTGGCACAGAATAGATAGTAAATATTCATTTGGAATCAATTTTCTGATATTTCTTTAAAATATCCATAGGTAGGGGGCGCCTGGGTGACTCAGGCGGTTAAGCGTCCAACTTCAGCTCAGGTCATGATCTCGCAGTTTGTGGGTTCGAGCAGGCGTCAGGCTCTATGCTGACAGCTCAGAGCCTGGATCCTGCTTCGGATTCTGTGTCTCCCTCTCTCTCTGCCCCTCCTCTCCTCACGCTCTGTCTCTCTCTGTCTCAAAAATAAATAAACATTAAAAAAAATATATATATATCCATAGGTAGGAAATACATATATCACCATAGATCCATAGATAGATAGATAGATAGAGATAGGATATATATATATATATATATATATATATATATATATTCACCATAAAATCTTCAAACTAAGGCACAGGCTACTACTGACAGACTTTTTTTTTCCATATTGGCAGTCTTCATATAATTTTTAATACTCATTCTGGAATTATTTGTTTTGGGAGATTCCACAAATATTATCTTTAGGATCATTAGAGTTTCATTCTCTAACTTGTTATGTATCCTAAAATCCCTTCAAGGCCTTTGAGATTCTCCTCTACTAATTTTTGCCATATTCTAGCTTATATTGGGCTGTATGTCCTTTGAACTCTCAAGGCATGTAAAGATTACCTTATAAATTTAGTTTGTGTCTTCTTTTCTATATATAAGCCTAATTTACACAAATGCACAACATATAAGGGTAAAAACAACATTTCTAAACTTTTTATGTATCACCTTCAACCTATCATTATGATGGGTATGTAGCTGGCAGTACATAACTTCCAGGTTACCTATTCCCTGACTGCTGACTGACTGATTGATAGGGTGAAGAGCAGATCATGTGACAATGTGAGGAATTTTTTTGTTTTTTTCCCCTTGGGAAAGAAAGGTGGAAGAATAATTAAGACAGAGATGATACAGAGGCGCTTCGGTGACTCTGTCAATTAAGCACCCCACTTCATCTCAGTTCATGATCTCGTGATTCATGAGTTTGAGCCCTACATCAGGCTGTGTGCTGCCAACTCCTAGCTTTGAGCTTACTTCGGATTCTGTATCTCCCTCGCTTTCTGCCCCTCCCCCACTTGTGCTCTGTCACTCTCCTTCTCAAAAATAAATACACATTAAAAAAAATTTTAAGAAAAGAGACGATCCTTCAATGCTTCAAAATATTAGAAATATTTTAGGGGCGCCTGGGTGGTTCAGTCAGCTGAGCGTTCGGCTTCGCTCAGGTCATGATCTCGCGGTTTTCGGGTTCCAGCCCCGCGTTGGGCTCTGTGCTGACAGCTCAGAGCCTGGAGCCTGCTTCGGATTCTCTGTCTCCCTCTCTCTCTGACCCTCCCCGGCTCACGCTGTCTCTCTCTCTCTCTCTCTCTCTCAAAAACAAATAAAGAAAAACATTAAAAAATTTTTTGAGAAATATTTTAAATATGTATATCTACCGACCTATCAGGATAAAATCAATGTGGACATTTAAAGTGTCTAATTTTAATTAATATATTCACAAAATACAGATTTTAAATAATTGTTATAGCAAAGGTTTCTTTCTAAAACCAGAAAATACTATCACTTAATGGAACTGTCTTCATACCAAAAGACTTCTTAATGAATCTAATGCACTTGTTTCTGATCTCTTATTGAGGAGACTTAGTCATTAAATGTCTCATGAATATGTTACAGCAAATTATATTCTTTTGTGGACATCTGGATTCTTTGAAGGCAGAGTTTACTTTAAATTCCAAATTTGATAAATGCCCGAGATTTCCTGAAGGTGCTTCCCATCTGGGCGGAATCTTTTCACTTCTTTGAATATTTTAAACTTTTTTATATGAAACAAAAGGACAAGAAGAGTAATTTTATTTGGCCTCCACAGTGTATAAGTTATACATCTTCTTTCCAATGCCAAGATATTCATTCCTGTGTTTCTTTAATAACTTCTATGGAATGATATATTCGTGATTGTGAGTGGCAAAAATGCTTAGACATGCATTTTGAAGTTACTCATTCTGTGTGGCTTCCTTATTACATTTGTATTGCATGCGTAGTATAATAAATCTGTATTAGCTAATTAGCTAATAAATATGAGCTTATTCATTAATGTAATTTTATATACACTTATTCAGTGGATACTATATGCTAGTCTTCACCCCAGATGTTTGTTACTTAATAAGCAAAAACAACAAAAATCAACAGCAACAGAAAACAAACATACCCAAAATCCAAACGAAAACAAAAAACCATGAAGCCTACCTGTATAACTAATATGCCTAATGGAATTTCTAAGATGTTCTTTATTAATCACATAAATATTAATAAATTTTTATTTTTAATAAAATATGAATAGAGGATACTTTAGTGATGAAAAGAGAACATGAGTAAAATAATTTGAGCTTATTCAAATCTAGCTGTGCTATTCAATTAAATTATATAAATTCTCAGATGTTTATTTCATATTTAGAATTTGGTCAATTATATATAACCTATTTGATTCAGGAACTTTACTTTCTTCTTTTTTAAGTTTATTTAATTTATTTTGAGACAGAGAAGGGCAGCTCATGAGTGAGGAGGGTCAGAGAGAGAGATGGAGAGAGAGAATCCCAAGCTGGCTCTGTGCTGTCAGCACAGTGCCCAGCATGGGCCTTGATCCCACCAACGCATGAGATCATGACCTGAGCCAAAATCAAGAATCAGACCCTTAACTAAGCCACCCAGGAACTTTAAGTAGCTCAATGAATTATTGTGTTGTGTTTGGCAGAGTATCTAATTTTTAGTAGTCGCTATATTTATGAAAAAATTAATAAAGATAAAATCAATTAAAGCAATTTACTACAGGATATTTACATTGAGGAATATCAGATGATTGATCTGACAGTTTTTACATTTAATAGCCACTTGATAAAATGTGCCTTTGTCTACGATATGCTGGAATGCATTTGACTTACAGAGAACTGAGAAGATAGTGTTTCTATGCCAACTCATTCTTTGCCATTTAAAACTCTTCTTTCTTCTTCTTTGTGGTAGCTCTTGTGTCAAACTTGTCACCTCATTAGAATGAAGAGTCTTTTTAATTTCCCAACAGAGCTCTGAAATGAGTTTGTTACCTACAACTGTGGGAGCTGAACATCCTCTGAATTACTTTGTAATGATCCTTAATTGTATGTAGAGACAAGGAAATGTCAGTAATTTAGATTTGGAACCTAACTTATATCTTAAGAAATATATCCTAAATGTGTCTTTACTTGTCGTTTTAAAAAAATTTTTGAAACATAACAGATTTTGAACAGATCAGAACTGATTCAAAGTCATGACATATTGAAGTCCCTAAGAGTCCTAACGTAAAATGTATTCTTACACATAACTTAGAAGTTATATAAATTTTAAATTTATATAGTTCAATGTGCTACTCATATTATAAATATGACCTAAACTCATATAGGTCTAAGTTTAAAAGAAAACTTGCGGGCTTATAAAAAATGCAAATTAATTCAATCAATACAATAAATTTTGACAGTTATCATTTTGCATTTTTTGGACTATAGCTAGTGTTTTGAGTGTTTACCACATGTGGGACATTGTGAGGTGCTTTCTGTGTATTATCTAATTTAAATTGAAAATTGCCCTGCATTCTGTAGGATTAAAAAGTTTAGATAAATTAAATTGTGTGAGGTTACATACCCAGATAATGATAAAAGCATGATGCAAATCTAGTGTTTTGTGACTTCAAAATCCATATTTTTAACCACTAGACTATGATTCCTTTTAAAAAATAATCAAATGTTCAATTTTAATGCAAATAAAGCCAAGATAGCTGATACACTCAAGTATCCTCCCCAATATAACTAACTCAGTGGTCAAATCTATAATCTATAATTTGAGTGTTCTTAAATTATAGACAGTTTTTTGCTTTGATTGTTGACATTTAGTGAGATCTTACAGAAAGCTAAGGATAAAAACTTGATTGAGGAAAAAAAGATTTAAAAAGGTGAAATACTGCTTTGTAATCAACTAAAATTATATAAATATACATAATTATAATAATGCTTTGTAATCAACTATATATGTATATTTATATAATTTTTAGTTGATTACAAAGCAGTATTTCACCTTTTTAAATATTTTTAATATAAAATTATATAAAAGTAAAAACATATGTAACATTATGAATATGTATGATATTTTTAGTAATACTGAGTCTTATATTCTGAATTTACTATGATGTATTTTAATATTTAAAAGCCTGAACCACAAGATTATGACCTGAGCTGAAAATGGATTAACCTACTGAGCCACCCAGACACCCCCATTTATTTACATTTGTTATTGAAGTATAATTGACACACCAGATTACATTAATTTCATCTGTACAACATAGTTATTTCACAAGTCTATACATTATGCATGTTCACTACAAATGTAGCTATAATCTGTCTCCATACAATGCTATTAAGATACCTTTGACTTTATTCCCTATGCTGTACCTTTTATCTCTGGACTTACTCATTGCATAACTGGAAGCCTATACCTCCTACTCCCCTTCACTCATGCTATGCAATCAATTTTAAAATGTATATTAAAGTATAAAATCTCTATGGTGGTAAGACCATTTGGATTAAAAAATCAAGAGGGTATTTATTCTGTTAGCGTATACAACATTATTATAACATATTAAAAAGAAAAGTGGAAAGGACATGTATGTTATTAAGAAGAAAGAGACAAGAAAATGGCTTACTACATAAAAAATGTTATATCTCTACTTTCTACCATATAAAATGATGAAGGTCAAATAAATGTCAGAATACATTTGAGAGATAAAAATTAAGGGTTGTTGAAAGAAAATGTAGGAAAATATTTTGTGAGATTAGGCTGGTGAAGAAATTCGTAAACAAGATTCCAAAAAACCATATATTTTATATGTTAGGTTTGACTGTATGAATATCAAGCTATACTTCGATGAAGAACACCATGGTCAAAGTTAACAGAGAGTTGGCAGGTAGGGAAAAATGTTTTATCAAAATAGACAAGGTATACAAATCTGAATTATATAAATAACTCCACAAATCAATATAAAAATGACAAGAAATCTATTAAAATAATAGGAAAAGGATACAAAAGACATTTAGACAAGGAGAGTCTTAAAGTCGATGAAAAAGTAATGAGTTGTACAACCTCTTGAGTGGTCATAGGATGCTAAATAAAAGCAATTATTTACATCACTCAGTTTGCTAAGGAATAGAAAGAAAAAATATATCAAATATCCTTGATGGTTGATAATGTATAAAAATCCTCAAGCATTACTCCTACAAATTAAAACCTGCAGAGCTATTCTGCAGAGCCATCAATCAATAGTCAATGACAAAGGATATGTATACATTCCAAAGATCCATTAATAACTATTTTATATATATAAGCCATAAAATTACGACAGAGAATGTACCAAAATGCTTAGCTTTCTTTTTGTCAGCAGGCAGTGAGAAGGTACCTAAGAGTCCAGCAGTAGGGAAAATGTAAATAAAATGAGCAAGGTTTTTTTTTTCGCAGTAGCTATATAACATTAAAAGCACTGAATTATTTGTGGCCAAAACAATATGCATGGATCTCCAAAACAAGTGTGAAAAATTAGATGTATATAAATATAAAACACATTTACACAAAGGCCTACGCCATATATTTTGAAAGGACATGTAGAATATTGTTGGGGAATGGGAGGAACTGTCTGACCTCTGTTCTCAGAACGCTGGGAACATGGGACTTGATAAAGTCCCAGGAGGGCATGCAGGACAGAGCCTTCCTGGTCACCAGCCAAGTGCATCAGGAACCACTAGGCGGGAGATATGCCCAGGCACCACTACAAGCTGTTCCTGTTCTGTCCTTTCTTTATCCGCACCTATTGTTCTGGTTAATACATTTGCTGCTGACTAAATGTTTACTATGCTCTCCATGCTTGTAAGGAGGGTATAAAATAAGATGCTGTTTCTAATAAAGTTTGCCATTAGCCATCAGCTCTTGGTCCGTCTCCATTAGCCATCAGCTTTTGGGGATGCCCACATTTCCATTAGTCTTTGGAAACGTCCCTCTCCACGTTTCCCTTAGCCATCAGTTTCCGGGAACGTCCCTGTTTCCATGGCCATCAGCCTTTGGGAACGTGATTGTGTCGCTCGTCTCCCCAGGACCCCTCCTCACAAAGGAGAACCTACCACAAGTGGCGCCCGAACAGGGACCTGGATACCTGGAACTACGAGAACGGTGGTGATGGCAGACAAGCCTAGGGCAAACAAGACTCAACTCTCTGGCGGATGTGAGTTGACCGAGGTCCTCCAGGACTTCAGCGCGGGCCACAGCAGCGAGGTGACCATCCAGGTGGGACAGATGGTGGAGCTGCTGGAGCGGCCCAGCGAGCGGCCGGGCTGGTGTCTGGTCCGCACCACAGAACGGAGCCCCTCCTCCACCCCCAGGAGGGCCTGGTCCCCAGCAGCGCCCTGTGCATCCCCCATTCCCAAAGCAGCGTGGAGATGGACCGCTTCTTCCCCTGGTGAAAGATGCATACTCCCATTCCTCAAGCGAAAATGGAGGCAAGTCTGAGTCAGTGGCCAACTTGCAGTCTCAGCCCTCCCTGAACTCCATCCACAGCTCCCCCGGTCCGAAGCGTTCCACTAACACCCTTAAGAAGTGGCTGACAAGCCCCATGCACTGGCTCAACAGCAGGAAAGCAGATGGAAGCATCAAGAAGCAGAAGAAAGTAAGAGATGGCCGGAAGAGCTTAGACGTGGGATCTCCCAAGCCTGGGGATGAGATGACCCCTCAGGGGGACAGTGCAGATGAGAACAAGAAAAGATGGGGTGAAGATGAGCCAGATGAAGAGTCACACACACCCCTCCCTCCACCTATGAAGATCTTTGACAATGACCCTAAGCAGGACGAGATGAGTCTAGAAGGAGGCTCATACGGGGGAAGCGTGAAAGACCCTGCAGGCTGCCTGAATGAGGGGGTGACCCTACTCACACCTCCTAGAAACCTGGAAGAAGAACAGAAAGCCAAAAGCCTGAGAGGCAGGATGTTTGTCTTGAATGAGCTGGTGCAGACAGAAAAGGACTATGTCAAAGATCTGGGGATAGTGGTGGAGGGCTTCATGAAGAGAATAGAAGAAGAGGGTGTCCCTGAGGACATGCAAGGAAAGGATAAAATCGTGTTTGGAAATGTTCACCAGATTTACGACTGGCATAAGGATTTTTTCCTGGCTGAACTGGAAAAATATATCCAGGAGCAAGACAGGCTGGCACAGCTCTTCATCAGAATATAAACTATAGTGTCTATGGTAAAGAGAGAAAATAATTGGAAATTATATTTAAAAGGGGGAAATAACGATTGCTGATAATTGTATGCCATGAATTTAAGAGTCGTATTGTCTCAATCCTGCACTGAATTCCAAACAAGGAAAATGAAAAGGCAAACAGGGACATACTGATATGTAAAATAGGTGAGTATTTTCTAAACAAACAGTAATTAAAGAGGAAATATATCTGTCAGCTATGAATGATATTGGAGAAATGTAGTTCATGAAATTAGAATACCAGATAAGGCTGAACGTCTCCTGACAGGAAATATTGCACAAAGGAGAAGAGCAGTGCCCGCGGTCGGTGCTATTTGCAAACGCCATTTGTGCAGCCTCAATATCTGGTCTAGCAGCTGCCACAAAACAATTGTGCAAGAAGTGTTAGATGAGTAAAAAGGAATAAATGATTGAACACTGCCTGACTTGTGTGAGCCAGTTGGTAAGGTGAAATTTGGTGAAAGCACCAAAGTATCAGATATTCTTTATGTTTAAAAGTAGACTGTTGCTTGAGGGAGGAAAAAAAAGAAGAAAAAGGAAAAGAATGATGCCATCTGGCCACAGATACCCGTCTGTTCTAGTGACATGTCTTGTGCTGGTAACCTCTGGGTATAAAACAAAATGCCAAAGTGCTGCTTACAAAATTAAATACTGCTGTATTGTAGCTCCTGGACATGAAAGATGTCATCTTTAGATTGTAACCAGAGAAGTTTAGTCTCAGCCTAAAAGTCAATATTTTCCCCTTATTACTTGGCTCTGGATGTTCACAATGTGTACGACTGCCAATGAATAGAGAATGAGAGAAAAATGGCATAGTATGAAAGGTCTCATATATTTCATATTATCATTATAGAACCTGTCTACATCAAAGATACAATATGTCAACTGTCAGTCACATTGCTGTTTTCATATGTCTTTAGTCCTATGGAGATAGAAAGGTAATAAAGAATGCTTTTGCATTTAGACTCCAGATTAGGAACATTTTCTCACATTCCCTCCTTTCCCAACTGTCACGTTGTAAGTAGCCTTGAAGATAATATGCAAAATTGGCATCCACATAACTGAGCTATATAAAAATTTTCTTAAAGAACCTATAAAATAATTTCAAAAGCTCACATTTTACCAGCTTGTACTACATACAGTGTTATATCAAAATATTTACTTAAATAGATGCTCTTAATATTACCATATTTGTATACATTTTTGGATGAAAATTTGCATTTTTAAGGAACTGTGTGTATCTCTTAAGTTACTTTTTTAAGTAAGAAAATAAAATAGTCAATGGAAGAAAAGGTTTGGCATCTGAAAGTTTTTATACAAAGGGACAGGACATAAACTACAAAAGTAAAACAAAAATTTGGCAAAATAAAAAAATACTTGGCTAAATGAAGGGCAGGTTCAGAGCAGGGATATTTAAATAATAAAGCTAGGAAATAAACTCAGCACACTAAGAGAGAGGTTGAGTTAATTCTCACCGTGAATGATTGAATGATGCTAGGAAAAGAAGTCTATATTTTTAAGATGTTTCTTTAGTTACAGTGATTATAGGAGGTAGATGAGAGATATTTGATTTGGGCCTTGAACCAACTCTGAGAAGCAGCAAAATGCAAGGGCTCTGTTGGACACCCTACAGGGCGGAGATACTCCCTGAACATTAGGCTGCAGCTTAAGAAAAGATCCTAGCTGAGGTATGAGACTAAACATGAAAACAAAGGTTTTGTTGTTGTTGTTGTTGTGTTTGTGCAAAACATTGCGTTGAAATGTTGAGTTTTCATGTCTTTCATGAGCAAGCTATACTTCTCTGTAGGTATAATGCAATTCTTATAAACTCCAGCATGATTCTTTGTAAATGCAGACAAGCTTATTCTAAAATTTATATGGAAAGACAAAGGCCCTAGAATAGTGAAAGCAATGTTAAAGAAGAATACAGTAGGAGAAATCACTGCACTTCATTTTAAGGTCTACCATATAGCTACAATGATCAAGAAGGAAACAGAGAGCAATGGAACAGAATAGAGAACGCTATTAGACCCACAGATATATGCTCAACTGATTTTTGAATAAGCAACTCAGTGGAGAAAGGAAAGCCTATTCAAAAATTGTGCCAAGCAATTGGACATCCGTAGCCATAAAAACAAATCTTGACCTAAATCTATGTAAATATTAGATCAAAATAGATAATGGACTTAAATGTAAAATTTATAACTATAAAAGATTTAGAAAAAAAGAATATCTTAAAGATATGGACCAAGATTTGACATTAAAAACATGCCCATTAACAAAAAATGCTAAAGATAAAAGACAGACTACAGAGTGGGCTAAAACATGTTCAAACCACACATTTAATTAAATACTAGTATATGGAATACTTAAGGAATTATTAAAATTTAATAATTAAACAAAAAAATCTGATTAGAAAATGGACAAAATACATGGAAAGTTCACCAAAGAGCATATATATGCCCGTTGCAAATAAGCACATGATGAAATTTTTCAACGTCATTATCCATTGGAATATTCAAACTGAGACCACAATGAGTTATGACTACCCAGCTAGCAGAATGGCTACAATAAAAAATAATGGCAACAGCAAATGCTGGTGAAGAGGGAGTAAAACTGCATCACTCACACATTGTTGGTGGGAATACAAAATGGTACAGCCATTCTGGAAAAAAGTTTGGCAATTTCTTAAAACAAAAAAACTAAACAAGGAATTGCAATTTTAGACATTTTCCCAGAGCAATGCAAATTTGTGCCCACTGAAAAATTGGTACATGAATATTCATAGCAGCCTTGTGTAAAAGCCAAAAACTGAAAACCTAGATGTTTTTTCAATATGTTGCCGATTAAACAAATTGTTGGCCATCCATACCATGGACTACTACTCAGCAATTAAAAAAAAAATTAATGATAAGTGCTCCAACTTGAAAGAATTCACAAGGGAATTCTAAGAAAAAAAATACCTCAAATCCTCAATCCTGTAATAATGTATGATTCTATTTTATGTAATATTCTTAAAATGAAATTATGGAGAAATGGAGAACAGACTACTGCTCATCAGGAGTTTGGTCATTTGACAGTGGGATGGTGGAGGGCGCAGGTGGTGGATAGGTGTAATTCTAAAAGGGCAACGTGAAGTATCCACGTGTTGGGATTATTCAGCATTTTGACTGTGGTAATGTATACATCAACCTACACATGTGCTAAAACTTCATGAACACTTAAATACACAAAGGCACACACATACACAAAGGCATATATGTAAAACCATGAATCTGAAAAATATCAATGGATCGCATAGATGACAATATCGTGGTTGTGATATTTTATAATTTTGCATGATGTTAATATTGTGAGTCTGAGCAGAGGGTTCAAGGAATCATTCTATATTTATTCTTAAAATCACATATGAGTATATAATTAAATTAAAATGTTTAAAATATTTGCAAATCATATATGTGATATATATCTAATATATTGGAGATATATGTACACACAACAGCAAAAAAAAACAACCCATTAAAAAAAGGGCAGAGGATCTAAGGATCTAAATAGACATTTTTTTTTCAAAGAAGGTGTACAAATGGTCAGCAGGTATGTGAAAAGATTTTCAGCATCACTAATAATCAGGAAATACAAGGCAAAACCACAATGAGATATCACTTCATATCTGTTAGAATGGCTATCATCAAAAAGACCAGAGTTAATAGGGGCGCCTATCTGCCTCAATCAGTAGAGCATGCGATCTTAATAGGGGTCCTGAGTTCAAGACCATGTTAGACATGGAGCCTCCTTAAAAAAACAAAACAAACAAACAAAACCCAAAAAGACAAGAGATAACATATGCTGTTAAGGATGTGGAGAAAAAGAAACACTTATGCACTGTTAGTGGGAATGTAAATTGGTACAGCCAGTATGGAAATTCCAAAAATTTAAAAATGGAACTGCCAAATAATCCAGTAATTCCACATTTAGGTATTTATCCAAAGAAAACAACAACAACAACAAAACACTAACTTGAAGAGATATATGCACCCCAATGTTCATTGCAGCATTATTTACAATAGCCAAGATATGAAAACAACCTAAGTGCATCCCTGGATGAATAGGTAAGGAAAATGTGTATATATATACCAGGGAATGTTACTCAGCCATAAAAAAGAATGAAATATTGCCAAATGTGACAACATGGATGGACTTTGAGGGAATTACGCTAAGTGAAATAGGTCAGACTGAGAAAAACAAAAACCATATGACCTTCTTATGTGTGGAATCTCAAAAGAAGGAGCAGGAGGAGGAGGAAGAGGCGGGGGAAGGAGGAGGAAGAGGAGGACAAGCTCATAGATACAGAAAAGAGATTGTTGATGGCCAGAGGCAGAGGGTAGAGAGTGGGGGAAATGAGTGAAGTAGGTTAAAAGGTATAAACTTCCAGTTTCAAAATAAAAATGTCCTAGGTATGTGATGTATAGCATGACAACTATAGTTAATAATACTGTATTGCAGAATTGAAAGTTGCTAAGAGAGCAGATCTTCAAAGTTCTCATCACAAGAAAAAATTATGAAACTGTATGGTGATGAATGTCACCTAGACTCATGGTGATCATTTCACTATATCTGCAAATAGAGAATCATTATATTGTGTGCTTCAAACTAATATAATTTATGTCGGTTATACTTCACTAAAAAACATTAACCAGCAATACAGAGTTAAGACCAAGTGTGTGATCTTCTCAAGAAATGTGAATGTGCTTCACCACCTTATTTTGTTTTTAAGCAAAGGCCTACTCTCTGTATCCAGTTGTAACTTTGGAAGGATTAAAAATTTTAAAAATTTGGGAATGCTGAAAATAAGGTAATCTTAAAAACAAACAAACAAAAAAAAACCTGCTTATAACATCCAAACATAGTTTCCATGTATGGAAATTAATTTATGTCTGTTTCTTCATGTTGTTAGAAATAGTTTTAAAAACTAATTTAAATGTCCCTCTATTGCTTTCTAGGAAAAGGCTACATTTCTAAACAGGAAATGATTAGGGAGCCTATACTATATACTTTTTGAAGTATTGTTTCTATTAGTAATATTGCTACCTAACAGCCAAATCATTTCAATATAATTGTCTTTAATTACTGCTGACACCAAACTTTATTTTGCTTATGTATATCGGCCATTTCTCTTTCTTTTTTTTCTATCTGTGAATATTCTCTTCATGACTTTTCATTTTGGTATGGTTTTGTGGGATGTTTAAGTTTTATATTTTTCTCTGTTGGTTTAAAGTAGATTTGGTGAGAGGTACCTTTTGGCTTATCAATAATTTTTTGTTTCTCTCTCTCCTTTTTCCTTCCTCCTTTTTCTTCTCTTTCTCTTCTCCTCCTCTTCTTTTCTTGCTTTTCTCCCTTCTCCTCCTCTTTCTCTTTCTTCCTCTCTCTGCCTCTGGCTCTCTTCAACAGCCACAGTTGATTAAAATTGCTGAGGGTTTAAAAATCACCTCCACTTCCCCAAGTGGAATCAGAACTTTGGTAATAAATGATCATCAAACATAAGCCATAAATGCTTTATTCTATAATGAATAACATAATCTCTACGTACTTAAAATTTGTACTGAAAATGAGTTAAACAAAAATGAAAATGTAGTTTAATTGTTCTAAATTTATTCCAGAGAAAAAGAGATTCAAAGCTATTGCAGGATTTTCAGTTGTATTTTTGGTTATTACTCTTCTTTATTATCTCACAGTACATAAGGGAATCAGATTATATATATACGTATACACACACACACACACACACACACACATACACACACACACATGGAGAGAGAGAGAGAGAATGAATATATATATTTCCTGCCCTTAGTTTACCTACCTCATTATGACAAGGAAGTAGTTATTGTTCTGCATGTAAGTAGGTTAATTAGATCACCAGCTATTTCATACAAACTATATTAACATTGCAGGAGACAAAGTATTTGTGTGTTTCTACAAAGCACACAAATTTCTGATTAATGAGAAGATTAAGCCCGAACTATTCATAACTTATATAAAATACATTTTATCCCAGAAAGAAAATAGCTTTAATATGTAAGTTATCATTTTGGGGTTCTTTATGCATATGCTCCAAAATGCATTTTGATGTCTTCATCTCTATATGTTGCTTTAAAGAATTATCTTTTTTTTTTTGAAATTTTATTTTTTATTTATTTATTTTTAATTTATAGTTTATTGTCAAGTTGGTTTCCCTATAACACCCAGTGCTCTTCCCCATAAGTGCACTCCTCCATGACCATCACACCCATTCCCCTTTCCCCCTCCCCCTTCAGCCCTCAGTTTTTCAGTATTCAAGAGTCTCTCATGCTTTGTCTCCCTCCCTCTCCCTAACTCTTTTTCCTCCTTCCCCTCCCCATGGTCCTCTGTTAGTTTTCTCCTGTTAGACCTATGAGTAAAAACATATGGTATCTGTCCTTCTCTGCCTGACTTATTTAGCTTAGCATGACACCCTTGAAGTCCATCCACTTTTCTACGAATTATCAAAATGTTATAATCCTATAAATACATTTCATAGTGAAGTATTGCAGTGCCATTGGCTCTTGGTGAGACTTGTGCCATGCTCAAGAGTGCAATATTCCATATCTTCCTCTGGTAGTAGGGTTTTATTTTTGGTCTCACTGAATCCATACAAAAGTATCAATTTGTAAAAATATCTTTTTTTACCGACCATCATTTTAGAAACTTGTTTTTAAAAATTATAAATAGCATATTTATTTTCTGTTAACTCATAATAGAATAAGATCTAATTGTTAAAAAGAATTCCTACTGAATATTAGTTTGCTTATTATTTTATAAAACACTTAATGTGGAATATTTCCTTTCTCTTACACATATCCAGATACATTACAATTTGGTTTATTATTAGCTGTGAAATAAAGCTTATTTTCCAAAAGTAAATGTATTTAACTGGAAAAAATTATCCTATTATTTATTTCCTTGCTTCTGCCATATTATGAAGTTGTACTTCTATTTACAGCAGACATTTTTCTAAGGTGTAGTTGCTCTAAATCATGAATTATAGGTAGTTACCTAATCATGTGCCTTTATTTTCAAATACCTCAAATCACATATTAGCTGTACTGCATAGAATGGATACTTTGAAAGTTTTGGCAAGATACTGGACCTCATGAAATCATCTAGTATGGTGTGAACTCACTCCATGCTTTGATAAAAGATAAAAGAAGGAAAAGAAGGAATAGATCCTTGAATATTTGTCCATAGGCATGAGAGATGCCTCTTAAGACATTCTACCCTGTTGTTTGAGAGTTAAGTGAGCATACTAAATACAGATTGGAGTGTATAGCCTAGCACAAGGTAGATTACAACTAATTTGTGTTATTGCTATAGTATTCAAAAGGGACATGATATTACTTGGCAAATTTTAGAAACATGAGTTTTTAATATTATGTGTTTTTCCTGTAAGACTATTTAGAATCTATGATTTCATTTGGCATCTCATTTTGTTATGTTGTGTTTAAAGTAAATGATTCCTTGAGTTTTTCAATAATGAAAAGTATCAGGCACACATAAATTCAGTTATGTACAAATACAAATATTATAATTGCAAAAGTATATCAGTATATTTTAATACAATAATAAATTAAATGTTGAGTAAGACACATCCTAAATAAAAGAAAGGCATACATTTCAGATTAAAGTATTTTTCAAAGACAAAAGGACAAGTAAAAATCATATGAAAATATAAATTTTAGTTTCTCTTAATTAACAAATACTTTTATCTTACATGATGCTTTTCTAACTCAAATTTTCCCAAGTTAATATTTATATTTATAATAATTTACTGTTTAATCTAAAATAACCAACTAGTTTGGACATATTCCATATAGTAACTAACATATAACTGTACATTTCAGTGCCATCTGATGCCAATAAGAATTCTTATAAAATCATCAGCAGTAGAGAGTCAAGCGTACATTCATGGACTAACTCTACCATCAGAACAAATTGTTTTAAATGTGTTGCTATGTTTTACTTGCATTCTTGAAGGAGTCAAAATATATAATACTCCATTGATACAACTAGCATATAAAGGAGAGCTTTAGGAAGATGACAAATGTCAATGTACTAAAAAACCATGAGATTTGGGTATTGATGACATAGTTTCTTTTTAAGGTTATTTATTTATTTGAGGGCGAGAGAGAGAGCATGAGCACAGGAGGGACAGAGAGAGAGGGAAAGAGAGTCCCAAGCAGGCTCTGCACTGTCAGCACAGAGCCTGTTTGTGGGGCTTCGACTCACAAACCACTAAGTCATGACATGAGCCAAAACCAAGAGTTGGATGCTTAACTGACTGAGCTACCCAGGTGCCCTGATGACATAGGTTTGATTCCCAGTTTGCTACTTATTAATTATATGACATGAACAGAACTCATTAAATCTCTTTCTGCATTGGTAATCCCATTTCAGAATTAAAATAACACCAATCTAAAAATATTAGTAGTATAAAATGTGATACTGTATTTAATGCTTATAGATCCATTCCTTTGGCACACTTACTGAATGTATAGCACAAGTCAGGCAACTGTACTGTGGCTGATGATATGGAAATAAAGACACACACAAATTATTAGGATATGCTTTTATGGAATGTGTAGTCCGGTGGGGGACACAGAACTGGGTGCATAAATGAGCAAATGAATTAATATGTGTATACACATGGGCCATTTTCAATTTATGAGCTGTTAATGTATTCACAGTAAAGGTTGGCAGGGCATTGACTTTGTGATTATTTTCTTCTGTGATCCAGAAAACATTTTTTTGTTTTGATATTTGACAAAGAGAAAAGTTAAATAAATTAGTAGGATGTGATCTCTTACAAACATGTAGACTTTTAATTTATTAGTAGAAATATAAATTTTATTTAGCAAATAACTATAATTTAACATACTCTAAATTTTACTTAATTAACTTATGTTCTACCTAATATATATCTTGGTGTAGTTCTCTTTGTGTTTATCCTGCTTGAGGTTCTTGAGCTTCTAGGACTTCCATATTCATATATTATAAATTTTAAAAAATTTTATTATTTTGTTTTCAAATATTTGTTTCTTCCCAAACTCTCTTCTTTTCCTGGTACTCTATTTACATACTGGATCACACAACAGCACCATGTGAACTGGAGACTATTTTCTTCAGTTCATATCACTATCCATTTACCATCTAGTAATTCTTTCCCTAAAGGCTTTTTGTTTTGTTTTGTTTTGTTTACTTCTAGAATTTACACTTTGTTCTTTTTGCATATTATCTATTTCTGTATTAACTTTTCTCACATCCTTCCTTACATCCTTCTGATGTACACATTTCCCTTTAAATCCTTTAAAGCATTTAGAAGTGCTGTTTTAAAGCCTGTGTTTCTTAACCCATCATCTATGTGATTTCTAGATATTGGTTTATTTCTTCACACTGATATTATGTTAGGTACTATGAATATTATATTTTAGATTGTTGGGTTTTACTGTTTTCCTTATTAAAATGCCAAGTCTTCTTTAGATGACAGTTAATTTACATGTAGATCATATTGATTCTTTCAAGGCTTGTTCTTAGGGCTTTTAAATATTTTTGTTTATTTTGAATGTGTCTAGAAAATGCATTTGCTCTAGGCCTATCCTATGCTTACCCTAAGCCATGACTTTCCAGGAGTCTATCCTGATTGTCATAGGGTCAACAATGTGTCTCCATTCTGACTGATTAAAACTCACATGTGTCTCATTTCTATGTGATTTCCAGTCGTTTTCCAATGTAGAGTTCCCTGGTAGTTGTCCTCTCTTTGTAAACTGAACTTAGACTGGCCTCAAGAGTCTTCTCCTGCAAACGTGCAGGTTCCTATTTAGTTAAAAACTCAAGAGGATATCCATGTTGATACCAGAATTTTCCCTGTTGTCTACTGTCTGATAGTTTCAAGTTTTTGTCTAATTTTATAGTTGTTCATGGCCATCCCCTTATCATGGTCAGAAGAAGCCCTTTGTCAGTCTCTTCAATAAGATTTTTAAATTTTTTTCTTTTATCGTTTCCATATCTTGTTGTCATTTATTCTTATCTTTATTTCTTGTTGTTTTTTTTTTTTATTTTTTTGGGTTTATTCCTTCAACATACTATGTCAACTCTTAGTTTGTAAATTTTATTTTTTTATAGAACTTGAATGAGTTAAGTGACTATTTCATCAATTTCTATTCTTCCCATTTAAAAAGCAGGAGAGGTAAGGTTTTAAAGCAGGGTGTTGAACTCTGTAGTCTCTTGGCTCTCTCACATTGCTAGGTGCAATCATGAAAGTATGCCCAGTCAAGCCTCATAGGGAATAAAAGCATTTCTCAGAATTTATCTTCACTCTAGTAGCTTGACTAATTTGTCATCATCTCAGGCTTGGGGTGGGGTGGGGGAGGGGAGAATTCTGTTGCTTCCCACTTCAATGCTCTGCCCCTGTAGTTATTTGGCTAGTCTGTCTCTGTCACTCCTTTTTGACTGTTGCTCACTATCTTCATTCCCTCTCATTTCTCTCTTCGTCATTTCTTTTGGCTCACTGCTTCCATTACTTCTGCTTCCTGTCATTGGTCCCCATATTTTTCTGCTTCTCACTATTTTACTTTATGTTAACTCTCTTTATATACATTGCAGCTAAACTCTCTATTAGAGATTATTTTATTGCATTAAAATATGATTCAGAACCAATGATCCCTAGAGAGTACAGCTCTCATGCCAGTGTAACCTACAGGGTTCTGGAAAACTATACGTTTCTGTCATTGAACAACAAAAGATTTCCAGTTCATGCTGGCCGAGCTAATATAGCAAGATAGCATGGGTTCTATTATGGTAATCATTTTTTTAAAAAGTTTATTCATTTATTTTTGAGAGACACAGAGACAGAGATAGAGAGAAAGCAGGGGAGGGTAGAGATAGAGAGGGAGACACAGAATCCAAACAGGCTCCAGGCTCCAAGCTGTCAGGCACAGAGCCCCATGCGGGGCTTGAACTCAGGAACCATGAGATCATGACCTGAGCCAAAGTCGGATGTTTAACCCACAGAGCCACCCACGAGTTCCTATCATAGTCATTAAAAAAAATTCTTTTTTAATGTTTATTTATTTTTGAGAGAGAGAGAGAGAGAGAGAGCGAGAGAGCACGAGTCAGCGGGGGAGGGGCAGAGAGAGAGAGGGAGACATAGAATCTGAAGCAGGCCCCAGGCTCTGAGCTGTCAACACAGAGCCCAACATGGGGCTCAAACTCTGGAACCTCAAGATCACGACCTGAGCCAAAGTCAGACACTCAATAAACTGAGCCACTCAGGCGCCCCTGTGATAGTCATTTTAAGGAACTACTTTGGCAACTTAGAAAGGGACCTATGATAGAGTATGAAGTTTTCTCAAAGTATTATGTCTAACACAGACATACAAGCTACCATCTGCCTTCTGATTGTTTCTTATTTATGTTCACTTTCACCTTAAATAAATGACCATCTTGATTTATGTGTACACATGTGTATTTATGTGTGTGTGGGGATGGATGTGTGGATATGTGTATGTAAAATCCTCTTTTGTTTTCCCAAATGTGCAATATGGACAATCTAAGCCAATGATTATTTTTGCTATTATTATTTGCTATTTTTAATGTTTTGCTATTATTTCCCATTATTATTGCTATTATTATTTGCTATTATGATTATTTGCTATTATTATTATTACTACTATTATGACTATATATCATAATGGTCAATAGCATAGACTTCAGATTCAGACCAGGTTTGGATTCAAACAGCTCTACCAATCTTTGCCTTGCTTATGTAGGTGATGTCATTTATATATTCTGAGGCTTAATTCAACTTTAAGGATTCTTTCAAGTATTAAATGCATATGTGCATATGAATACAGCTTATAATAGGGTTCAGTTTTGTATGAATCAAATTAAGTGTCTATATTATTATCCCTTTTTGTAGAATCACTCTAAATGAGACTGAAGAGGAAAAAAAGGGGTAATCAAGCTAGTGTCCACATGTATTAAAATTATGTTAATTTTAATTGGGAATGTCTCTATTTTTTACAATATGGAGGTTGATTAAACATATTAAGGGATATCACTATTATAGCTACACAATTAAGCCATCAGATAAAGTTACCAAGATTAATTTCAGAGTAATCAGTGTTGCATGGGATGTGATATATTTATACACTCTAACACTAACACTGGCAACAAAAGACACTTACCAAACTTATTAAATTTTAAATATAGCTACTTGAAAATAATCTAGGCTTGTGGGAGAAATGCAAAGTCTTCAGTGATCTGAGAAAACAGTTATGTTATCTCCATGAATACACTTAAGATATAGGCAATGACTTCATAAAACCTAACCTACTTTCATCATCTTTTAAACTGGTAACACACTGAGGAAAACAATTTTTGTTTGACTTTAAGTAACATGTATTTTCTCCTTTGTTACTGATATGACAAACCTATGTCATTTTAAGAAAGTTAAATGTTAAACAAGCCTACTTGGTATATTCCTTCTTGAATGAAATAATCACATCAAATACATGAACAGAAGAATTAAAAAATGTGTATCTCTACAAGCACAAAAGCAGTGACCTATCATTGCTAAAGCAAGACAGGGGTTAGGTTAGAATCTGGAATCATCACTCTAAGGATCTACTGAGACTTTCTGCCTGGAAATAATTAATATAAATGTAGAGTATGGCCCTCGTTTGGAAATTTGTCCTATATCCATTACAACATTGCTCACAGAAACAATTTTGAAAGCACTGTAGTTTCAATTAAATAAAAAGTCACATTTATAATATATTCAGACTGTAATTATATGATTTTTAAAGGGAGATATACTAGCATGAATGTTATATTCCTGACCTCAGGAAACTATAAATCAGTAGTGTTATTTACATAAAATATCTTCTGGGCTGTATTTTCAAACTGATGTCAAAATACAGTAGAGGTACGATCAACTGTTTTATGTTGTCATTACTCTGTTGCTCTATTGTGTCCGTGGTAACAAGCATAATTATTTCATTTTGAAAACAGTGATTACTTACACAGGATGTGTACTCGGGATCTAAAATGAATTTTACTGAAGATGGCATATTGAAATCATTTCTAATTGTGGTTAATATTAGGATTATAATGATTTCTTTCAAAGTGTGTACTGTATCTTAATAAAGTTCAAGAAACAAACCATAATTTTGTGGAAATGTTGAAAATATTTCTGTCATTCGAAATCTAGATGACAGAAGTTAAAACACCTTAATGCTTAATTTATGAAAAAAATTGAAGTCAATGCCATAACCCATCCTATTAATGGGATGTAGCTCCAGAATTAAATCTTACGGTATCAATGACATAAAAATTGCCCATTTTCCATGCCAGTACCCCAATTCTAATCACCAAAAGTAAGAGCTATTGAATGCTTTATTTATTATTAGTTTTTAAAATAGTTGTTACCATGATTTTTTAAAATAGGTATTTCATCTGTCAAACATATTTAAATATATAGACTTTTTACTATAAAAGCTGAGGAATTTAACTGATCTACACTTTCTTCTTTCACTTTCTTACATTTCTACTACAATTATTTTTAATATTTTTCAGGACTTGCCTTCAGAACTTTAAATTGTATACTTATTTCTTGTTTCATCAGCTCTAGATAATACTTTTTAAGTTTTATTTAAATTCTATTTAGTTAACATACAGTGTAATATTAGTTTCAGGTGTACAATATAGTGATTCAACACTTCCGTACATCACCAGTATTCATCACAACAAGTGCACTCCTTAATCCATTGGATTATCACCTATTTCACTCATCCACCCATCATCCTCCCCTCTGGTAACCTTCAGTTTGTTCTCTGTAGTAAAGAGTCTGTTTCTTCATTTCTCTCTCTCTTTCTTTCCCTTTGCTCATTTGTTTGGTTTGTTAAATCCCACATATGAATGAAATCATATGGTATTTGTCTTTCTTATTTTGCTTTCTTATTCTTATTTTGTCTGACTTATTTTGCTTAGTGTAATACATTCGAGCTCCATCAATGTCTTTACAAATGGCAAGATTTCATGACTTTTTATGGCTGAGTAATATTCCATTGTATATATAGACCACATCATCTTTATCCATTCATCAGTTGATAGACCCTTGAGCTCCTTCCATAATTTGGCTATTGTTGATAATGCTGCTATAATATCAGTGTTCAAGTATTCCTTTGAATTTATATTGTTTTATTCTTTGAGTAAATACCTAGTAGTGTGATTGCTGGATCATAGGGTAGTTATATTTTTAACTTTATGAGGTAGTTTTTTTTTTTAACTTTTTCACAGTGGCTGTACCAGTTTGCATTCCCACCAAAGTTTGTGTTCCCAACAACCAAGAGGGTTCCCTTTTCTCTACATCCTTAACCAACACTTGCTGTCTTTTGTGTTGATTTTAGCCATTCTGACTGATGTGAGGTGATGTCTCATTGTAGTTTTGATTTGTATTTACTTGATGATGAGGGGTATTGAGCATCTTTTCATGTGTCTGTTGGCCATCTAGATGTATTCTTTGGAAAAATATTTATTCATGTCTTCTACCCATTTTTAAATTAGATTATTCATTTTTCAGGTATTGAATTTATATAGGTTCTTTATATATTTTGGATATTAATCCCATAACAAATATATAATGTACAAATATCTTCTCCTATTCTGAAGGTTGTCTTTTAGTATTTTTTTTATTTGTTTGTTTTGAGAGAGACAAAGACAGCACAAGTAGGAGGGGTAGAGTGAGAGGGAGACAGAAAGAATCCCAAGCAGGCTCCGTACTGCCAGCACAGAGCCCGATGTGAGCCTCGAAACCACAAAGCCATAAGATCATGACCTGAGCAGAAACCAAGAGTCAGAGGTTTAACCAATTGACCCACCCAGGAGCCCCCTGAAGGTTGTCTTTTAGCTTTGTTGACTGTTTCTTTTGCTGTGCAGAAGCTTTTTATTTTGACATAGTACCAATAGTTTATTTTTGCTTTTGTTTTCCCTTGCCTAGGAGACATATCTAGAAAGAAGTTGCTATGGTTGATGTCAAAGAAGTTACTGCTTTTGTTGTCTTGTAGGATTTTTATGGTTTCAGGCCTCATGTTTAGGTCTTTCATCCATTTTGGATTTATTTTTATGTATGGTGTAAGAAAGTGGTCCAGTTTCATTCTTCTACATGTTGCTGTCCAGTTTTCTCAACACCATTTGTTAAAATACTGTCTTTTTCCTGCTTTGTCAAAAATAAATTGACCATATAATTATGGGTTTCTTTCTGGGTTTTCTATTCTGTTCTATTGATCTATGTGTCTATTTCTGTGCCAGTACCATACTGTCTTGATCACTCCAGCTTTGTAATATAACTTGAAGGCCAGAATTGTGATGTCTCCAGCTTTGCTTTTCTTTTTTCAAGATTGTTTTGGCTATTCAGAGTCTTTTGTGGTTCCATACAAATTTTAGGATTGTTTGTTCTAACTCAGTAAAACATGCTATTGGTATTTTTTTTTCATTTTATTTAATGTTTATTTATTTTGAGAGAGAGAGGGGGAGAGAAAGCATGAGCTAGGGAAGGACAGAGAAAGAGAGAGAGAGAGAGAGACAGAATCCAAAATCCAAAGCAGGCTCCAGGCTTAGAGCCGACAGCTCAGAACCCTATGTGGGGCTCGAAATCACGAACTGTGAGATCATGACCTAAGCCAAAGTTGGATGCTCAACCAACCGAACCACCCGGTGCCCCCCTTTTTTATTTTTCTTAAATTTTTATTTATTTTGAGAGAGAAAGAGAGAGAGAGAGACAGAGACAGAGAGAGAGAGAGAAAAAGAGAGAGAGAGAGAGGAGCATGAGCTGGGGAAGGGCAGATAGAGAGAGGGAGATGCCGAATCTGAAGCAGATAATTGGTATTTTGACAGATTGCAGTAAAAGTACGGATTGCTTTGGGTAGTAGAGACATTTTAACCATATTTGTCCTTCTAATCCATGAGCATGGAGTATCATTCCAAATCTTTGTGTCATCTTATATTTCTTTTGTCAGTGTATTTCATAGTTTCTATAGTTTTCAGAGTACAGGTCTTTCACCTCTTTGGTTAGGTTTATTTCTAGATATCTTATTTTGGTACAATTACAGATTGGATTGATTTGTCAAATTCTCTTTCTGCTACTTCGTCACTGGTGTATACAAATGCAATAGATTTTTTTAAGTTGATTTTGTAAGTTGATTTTGTATTCTGGGACTTCACTGAATTCAGTGACCAATTCTCACAGTCTTTTGGTGGAGTTTTTTTGTTTGTTTTGTTTTGTTTTCTATGTAGAATAACATGTCATCTTCACATAGTGAAATTTTTACTTCTTCCTTGCTGATTTGGATGCTTTTTATTTCTTTTTGTTGTCCGATTGCTGTGCTAGGACTTCCAGTACTATGTTGAATAAAAGTGGTGAGAGTGGACATCCCTGTCTTGTTCCTGACCATAAAGGAGAACATCTCAGTTTTTTCCCTTTAAGGATGATATTAGCAGTGGGTTTTTCATATATGGCCTTTATTATGTTGAGGTATGTTCCCTCTAAATATTTTGTTGAGGGTTTTTTTTTTTTTATCATGAATAAATGTTATATTTTGTCAAATGCTTTTTCTGCATCCATTGAAATAATCATATGGTTCTTATCCTTTCTTTTATTAATGTCATATATCACATTGATTGATTTGCAAATATTGAGCCACATTAGCTCAACCCAGGAATAAATCCCACTTGATCATGATGAATGATTTTTTAATGTATTGTTGAACTTGGTTTGCTAGTATTTTCTTGAGAATTTTTACATCTGTGTTCATCAAGGATATTGGCCTGTAGTTCTCTTTTTAAGTAGTCTTTATCTGGTTTTGGTATCATGGTAATGCTGTCTTCAGAGAATGAATTTGTAAGTATTCTGTCCTTTTCCATTTTTTGGAATAGTTTGAAAATATGTATTAACTCTTCTTTTTTTAAATATTAAAGTTTATTTTTGAAATAGAGAGATAGAGTGTGAGTGGGGTAAGGGCAGTGGAGACAGAGAGGGAGACACAGAATCTGTAGCAGCCTTCAGGCTTTGAGCGTCAGCACAGAGCCCAACACAGGGCTCAAACTCATAGACCACAGGAAGTCAGACACTTAACTAACTGAGCCACCCAAGACACCCCTAACTCTTCTTTAAATGTTCAGTAAAATTTGCCTATAAAGCCCTCTGACCCTGGACTTTCCTTTGTTGGGAGATTTTTGGTTTTTGTTTTTTTTAATTACTGATTCAATTTCTTTCCTGATGATCAATGTGTTCAAGTTTTCTATTTCTTCCGTTTGTTTTGGTAGTTTATACATTTTTTTGAATGTTTATTTATTTTTGAAGGAGAGAGAGACAGAGTGTGACAGGGGAGGGGCAGAGAGAGAGGGAGACACAGAATCTGTAGCAGGCTCCAGGCTCTGAGCTATTAGCACAGAGTCCAACATGGGGCTGGAACTCACACACCGTGAGATTATGGCCTGAACCGAAGTCAGAGGCTTAACCAACTGAGACACCCAGGCGCCCCAATAGTGTATACATTTCTTTTTCTTTTTTTTTTTAATTATCACTATAGTTTTATTTTATTTTATTTTTTTACCTTTATAGTTTATTGTCAAGTTGGTTTCCATATAACACCCAGTGCTCTTCCCCACAAGTGCCCTCCTCCATGACCATCACCCCCTTCCCCTTTCCTCCTCCCCCTTCCACCCTCAGTTTGTTTTCAGTATTCAAGAGTCTCTCATGCTTTGTCTCTCTCCCTCTCTCTAACTCTTTTCCCTCCTTCCCCTCCCCATGGTCTTCTGTTAGGTTTCTCCTGTTAGACCTATGAGTGAAAACATATGGTATCTGTCCTTCTCTGCCTGAGTTATTTCACTTAGCATGACACCCTCGAGGTCCATCCACTTTGCTACGAGTGGCCAGATTTCATTCTTTCTCATGGCCATGTAGTATTCCATTGTATAGATAAACCATTCTAAGACTTTATCCATATCTTCCAGGTTATCCAATTTGTTAGCATACAGTTTGTCATAATGTTCTCTTATAATTGTTTGTATTTCCATATTTCCATAGTGTTGGTTGTTATTTCGCCTCTCTCGTTTGTGATTTTATTTATTTGAGTTTCTTCTTTTTTTTCTTTCTGATACGTCTGGCTAGAGGTTTATCAATTTTATTAATTTTTTCAACGAACCAGCTCTTAGTTTTCATTAATCTGTTCTATTGTTTGTTTTGTTTGTTTTTGTTTTGTTTTTATTTTTTGTTTTTCTTTATCATTTATTTCTGCTACAATATTTCTTATTTCCTTCCTTCAACTGGCTTTAGTCTTTATTGGTCTTTTTCTAGCTCCTTTAGGTGTAAGTTTAGGTTATTTATTAGAGATTCTTCCTAAGTCTTAAGTTAGACCTGTGTTGCTGTATACTTCCCTTTAGGACTGCTTTTGATGCATCCCAAAGGCTCTGGAACTTTGTGTTTTCATTTTCTCATGTTTCCATGTATTTTTGTAATGTCATCTTTGATTTCTTGGTTTTTACCAAAACCATCCATTGTTTAGTAACATGTTTAACCTCCATGTATTTGGGGTCTTTCTAGAATTTACCTTGTGGCTAGGGGAGGGCCCTGCCAAGGTACAGCTGAGGCAGGGGTGACTGAGAAGGTAGTTCCACTGGAGCTCAGGAGGGTGGAGCTTGGTGTAGGCAAGTTAGGCAGCCAGTGTCACCCCCAGGGCTGCTTCCAGTAGATGCTCTGTGTTTATGCTGAGGGGGATGGGAGGGAAATGGCCTAGGACACCTCCTTTGTTCTTGGAGAGGCATTGCCCTGAAGGCTGCCTCTTAGGGATGTACTCTGAAAAGAACAAATAATCTCCCCATTGTGTACCCCCAGGACTCTTCAGATTGCTGTTTTGCCCTCGGGTTGTTTGCCTACCTTTTCTCCAGGAGCAGTGCGGTGAGTGCTCTCAAGGCTTTATCCCAGCCACTCCTGCCTGCACACAAACACACACACGCACACACCATCCCTTGGAACTTTTAAAACTCCTGTCTTTAAGTCTTTAAGCCCCCACTGGTTGCAAGGACTCATTAATTTGAGCCCATTTGGTTTTCCAGGCCAGTGTGTTTGGGGAGATGTTCTCCTTCAGGGTTCCCCTGTGCACTCCTTTCTCTTTTGCCTTTTTCTGTGACCAGGGCCCCCTCCCCTCCACAGCACCCTTGACCCATTTCTCCCCTAAACCATATCACCAAATGTTCTACCTTCTTAAATGGGACCTTTTCTCTCCCTTTAGTTGTGGAGTTTGTTCTGTCAGTCTTTAGGTCAATTTCTGGGATATTTGAGATGATTTGATAGTTATCTAATTGCATTCCTCAGATAAGGTGCATCTAGGGTCCTCCTACTCCACTGCCATCTTCTCAACTCCTATAGAAACCACTTTATTCCTTCTCATGCAGTATGAATAAATCACTAAAATTTTACATTAATTTATTCTTTACCAACCTCTATCTCCCAATTTCTGCTGAGTATTTTATATATATATATATGTATATTTACCTATACACATAGGTAAATATTGATAGTATTTACACATTGTTAAAATTGTATATAGATCACATCTAAAAATTAAATGTTAATATAGATGAAAATATATTTTATTTATATGTTAAATCTTATTCAAAACCAAATAGTCATTGGGCGTACAGAGCAGTTTTACAATGTAATTTCATTAATATTGTGCCATTGCAAAGATGATATTCAAAACATTATAGTCAAAGAAGTATTATTTTTATAAGCACTATCAAATGCTCAACACCATGCCTTGAGTTACTATGCAGATAGCCATATTTTTTTTTTCTTTTTTCCCAGGTTATCTTTATACCTGTGAGCAAAAAATTAAAAAAATTTAAAAAAGTAAAAACTCCACCAACATTTGATTGTATCTCATCATGAGGAACATCCACATTTTTTATATCAGAATTTTGTTAAATAAAATCTATTTTCCTCTAGAAAACATAGAGGTTAGCCCACTAATTTTATTATCTTTTCATTATACTATTTCCTGTTTCTTAACATGCAGTATTTCCATATGTTCATCTTCATCTTTCTCTTTAGTCTGTTAATTTTCCTCCAGGATCTAGGAATTTGGGGAGCTTATTAATATTTTACTCTATTAACAAATGCCAGTAGCTTTTAAAAGATTTGGGGTAATTGATATATACACTTAATGACACCATTCAAACCTTCTCATGTATCAAAATGAAGATCTGACCCAGAAGTTGGACAATTTACTGTTTTTCACTCTTAGATATAATACATATCTTTCTATGGTCACTCCCTCAACTGATTCCACTGAATGTCCAAAACTGAATGACACCATTTTAATTAATAGTTTCTGTTAATGATTTTATTTTCACAAGCCTTTACAATTTTCAGTAGTTTCCAAATATCTTTATATGCTATCCAATTTTACCTTTTTATCAAATCTGTCAAGTGAATGGACATACATGATTATTAAATTTTATAAATTAATAAATTAATTTCAGGTAAAATGTCTTTGCCGATATCTTAAAAGTTGCATCCAGAGATTCAGAAAATCTGCGTGTAAGTCAAATAAGTATGCCAATTTTTGTTGAAGAATAAATGAAAATTTCAGTTTTGTTAGGTTTGTGATCTTAATCTTCACAAATAAGAAAAATCAGTCTTGCTACTACTCTTGGCATGATTAGCAATTAAATTATGAACTTATTTGGGATCAAGAAAATAGAGAGTATAGACTTTGAACATTTTAGTACAAATAAAAAAATGTGTGCTTGTTTTACTGCTGATTGAATATATAAATTATCTTGCATTCTTGACATGGTTATAACAAAACATCTGCTTGTAGCTTATAAACCAACAAAGTACACAAACCCTTGGGGAATAAGTAAAATGTGCAGTAAAGATTGAATAGATTGACATCATAGTTAGATGTAATAACATATTTGGATGCAAGAACAATGTTAGGACAAATGCCCTATTTGTAGCAATGGAATGCTAGCCTGCCAAATTGAAATTGAAATATACCTATAATTTTTGAAAACATTAAGCAAATATTTTTGTTATCAATGTTGTTCTACAAAAAAATGCTTGGGAATACATCCAGATGCAGCTTAATGATGTCAACATTTTAGAAAAATGCAGTTTTATCATTTAATGATAAATTTAATCATTTAAATTTTTATTTTAAACGTTAAATTTAATTTTAACATTTAAAATATTATCATTATAATATATTTAATTATAATTAAAAATATTTAAACATATAAGTGCTGAGAATTGGGCAATAAGTAGAACTTCTATGAGAATTTAACATAATGTTCTTTAGTTTCAGAAGTTAATGGCAAAATATTTTTTAGAAATTTTAAAAAGTAATCTATCAACATAATATTTTATATAATGTAGACACATATTTTGGGTTACATAAATACATACATATATATGTATGCATAAATACATTTATATATATGTTACATATATATAAATACATATTTAACAATGATGCTTATATGCTTAGGAATTTGATTCTACATACACACTATATATCATGTTTTACCTATTCTGTTTCTTTTGTCCTGGCTGATAGACTCTTGTGGTGTGTTTGTCTTCTTAGTGTGTTATAATATTGGCATACTCTAAATATTAGAATACCTTGTGTCAGAATATTATCTCTTTCCCAAAAGTAAGATCTATTATTCTTAATTTCTAAGACTAATTTTTATTATATTTTACCCAATTTCCAATAGAAAATGTCTTGTGTCATATGTGAATGATAGCATTATAGAAATTATTTTCTTTTTAATGCTTTCATACATTTTCCATATTTGCACAATAAAACATTAATTTCATAACAAAAGTAAATTTTATTTTCTAATAACATCAAGTTCAGGTTATTTTCTTACTCTCAACACTGTCTAGTTATTCAGCAAATATTTATTGTTTCCCTTTAGACATGTTGAATTGGTAATACCTGTGGAATATTTCAGGGGAGCTATCTTGTGGACAGTTGAACATAGAAGCCTGAATTGTAATGTGAGTTCTAGGTAGAAAGAGACAATTTTTTAAAAAAAGTCATGAACAGAGGTTAGTTACCTCACTAGGTAGATATAAGAAATTCAAAGACAAGAGGGCCAAAGATAGAATCACAGGGAACTATGTCTTTGAAGAATGGTCATAGAATAATAATAGCTAATATGTATTTAATGATTTCTCACTGTCAGTAAATTTTCTAAATTTTTTGGCTCATAATAATAAAACCCTCTCACTAATTTCCTGAAGAGAAAGCTATTCTTAATAGCATTTTGCAGATAAAGAAAGTGAGTCACAGAGAAGTTGAGTAACTTGCCCCAGGTCATAGATATAATTTGTGTAAGAATGAGATTTCAAACTCAGGCAATATGGCTTTGCAGCCCATGGTCTTCAAGGCTATTCTCTATTAACCTTGGAGCATCCATAAAGTTCAAAATGCTGACAGAATGGTCCAAGAAAGTTATTTGGAAACCAAGATAATGTTTTGGCATAGAAGCCAAGTATTTCAAAATGTGGTACAGATTAAATGTTACATTATATGGAGAGATCAATTAGTCTAGGGAGCAAAATTAAATTGAGAGGAAGCAGGCTGGATAGGATGGGGGTGGGCAGTCATTAGAAGGATTATGGACAGATATTAGAGATGTTCTTATATGGACATGGAGAGCTGTAAGGCAAGTTTTTTAGAATTAGCCCTAGTTGAGATAAGGAAATTTTTTGGTTTGTAAAGTTTGATCCATTTGTCACCTAGGCCAGAAGACCCTTAAGCTTAACAATTCCCCTTTTGCTTATTGGTGCCATTGAGGCCAGAAGTGCTAGAGTATCTGAGTATGTCTTGTGCCTGTTAATATTGAAACTGATACCAGTCAGGATAAAAGAGTATATTTGAACCCTGTACCCATCTCTGATATCTCTCCTTATTTCAAATTTTCTTGACCTTGATATAACTACACAAGCTTAGTTTCTTCCTTCCTTTATTTTTGTCAGCATTTCCTTTCTTGTCCCCTCCTTCCCTGACCTTCCAAGGCAAGATTTTCCCTCAGATTAGCTTCTTATTTTTATGCTCTACCTCCTATATGCCCTGTTTTTCTACTCTTACTGAACTCCCTTTATCCAATAGCTGATATTGATTCCTAAATCAGTTAGCTTTAGGCTGGAAATTCTTAAAATTATATTTTTAATCAAGTCTTCACATTCGACTTCTTTTGAATACTTTCTTTCAATTTTACCTTATATTTTAATCCCTATATTAACCTCTGTGTTCATAAAATTATTTTCATTTACACTCCTCATTCTATGCCCCAGTCTATCCTCCTCCTACTAAATGTAAACTTTGAGAAGGGAAAGTCCATACTGCCTTTTAATACTGTGGCAGCTAGCATATGTCTGTCATATGTACAAGTTTCCTTTTTTATTCTCTACTCATCTAATCTCAATAGTAATATCTGATGATTTCAAGTCTGTCTCTTACCCATCTATGCCACATCAACTCAAACGAAGTTTCCCATCTATTCATGCCTAACTTATGTTAGCAACTTAAGTCGTGATCTCAGTGAACCTCTACTTTTTGCTCCTTCTTCTAATCAAAAGTGAATTGTAGTAATGAGTGTAGTGAGGTTCCTTCCAGAATCTTTTATAAAAATTTATTAGGGGTGCCTGGGCGGCTCAGTTGGTTGAGTGTCCGGCTTCGGCTCAGGTCATGATCTCGCGGTTCCTGTGTTGGAGCTCCGCGTCAGGCTCCGTGCCTGACAGCTAGATCAGAGCCTGAAGACTGTCTTCAGGTTCTGTGTCTCCCTCTCTCTCTAACCTTCCCCTGCTGATGCGCGCTCTCTCTCTCGCTCACAAATAAAACATTTAAAAAATTAAAAAATACATATATTGAACTTAGAATAGAGCTTTTAATCTATATCATACATAAATTACGTATGAATTATATCTGTCTACATTTTTTACAACCTTATTTATTCATGCAATAATATCTTTTAACTATGGTAATAAAAAAAGATCAATTTTATTAATTTAACCATATCTTTAAACATCTGATTTATCCATTCCCTTGCTGCTGTATATGGAGTTGTTTACAACTTTTCCCAATTATAAGCCATCTTTCAAACACATTCTTGGGCACTTCTACTTCTAAAACTGTGTGATAATTTCTCTAAATATACTGTTTAGATTTTTTTTAGATTTTTTAAAAAATAGAGTAAATCCATCTTCACTGTTGATAGATGACAATGACTTCGTTCCAGACTGGTTGTTCCAAATATACTATATCAGAAGCATGTAAGAGAACTATCCCACCAAAATCTCTAACACTCTTCATGCTGAAAACTTTATTCTGTTCATCAATTTGGTAGATAAAAAGTTTTTATTTTTTTTATTTTTTATTTATTTTTAATTTTTTTATGTTTATTTATATTGAGACAGAGAGAAACAGAGCAGGAGTAGAGGAGGGGCAGAGAGAGAGGGAGACACAGAATCCAAAGCAGGCTCCAGGCACTGAGCTGGCAGCACAGAGCCTGGCACAGGGCTCGAACCCATGAACCATGAGGTCATTACCTTAGCCGAAGTTGGACTCTTAACCGACTGAGCCACCCAGTGCTCCAATAAAAAGTTTTTAGATCCATTACTTCAAAAATATCAATTTACTCAATAATAAGGAGATAGTATGTCTTTAAGTTTACTGGCTACTTGTATTTCTGCTTCTTTGAATTATCTATTCATATTCATATTCTTATTTTATTTTAATATTATTATTTTCACCCACTTCCACCTGTGTCTCTGGTCTCTACAGTTTTCTGTAATAGCAAGGAATATAACTCTTTGAGTGATTTACATTTTGCAAAATTTCCGAGTATATTGTTTTACCCTATGATCTTGTAGCTCAAGTCCAGAGAGAGTCAATGAGCAAATTATAAATGTGTGGCTAAATCAGTGAACACGACAGAATAAATATTTTGAGAAAAATTAAAATAATTATTTATAAAGTAATAAGTCAGCCAGAATGGACTTAAGTTTATTACTATTGATTTACACTATGATCTATTCAACAGATAAAACATAGTACCCAGCTATTTTATAACAATAATTCAGATGTATTTCAAGTGTCATTTGTCTCACTCATTCCATATGTATATAGTAAATCATGAATGGCTTTCCAAGTACATTGAAAAGATTTATTAGGAAGCATCATAATTATTTGGTTAATTTTTTAATGAGAAGTTTAGAGGGACAAATTTAATAGATATTTATTGATTAACCAAATATGCTTACCAGAAATAAATTTTACAAACAAGTTTTGAAGTAGCCCCGCTCCTCTCCCCCATATAGTTTAAATCCTGCAGGTTTAATTAAATATATGCTGCATATAGAGACTTTTTAAATCAAGTTATAAATGTCACCACTCAAAGTGACTAGATTTAAGTCACAATGAATATAAGATAAAATTAACAAATTCAATTTTAAGTCATTTCTAAGTCTATTTTCATAAATTAGTATGTTTTTAAATTAATATTTTATTATTTCTGTCGTGCTGCATGACAGGTAATTAAGAATAGGAACAAATTTGTAAGTAAATTTCAGTATCAATAAAGTGATTGAAAATATTTTATTCCAGGGAACGAAAGAATGAGAAGCTGAATATAGTTAACTTGACACTTATGTCTAATTAAGCAGATGACTAATTAGGTTTCCATGTTAAAGCCTTCTATGCTGGAGATTTGTTATTTACCCACTTCTCTTCGGAACTCCAAACAAATTCAGATGCCTATTGGCCATGAGAAACCTGCAGAATTCACAATTTATGGATATATGTGTTGATGGATACGTGGATGAATTTCTAAGGTTAACTGAAGCACTTTATACAATTGTACGTATTAGATGTTTCCTCCCAGAAACTTTTTACAAGTTTTAGGTTCTTTATTATGAATATGTAGATGAAGAAACTCTCATCTTACATTATAACTGATTTTCCAGAATGTATAGCCGTATAAATATTTCACAAGAAATAAGAAACAATTTAATGGTGGTATTTTTAAAATTCTAGTGAAAACTAGTATTGTCCTAAAAATTAACATGTTCTTACATGGCATGAGAATGGCATGAGAGCCATTGGCCTCTCCCAGAGAGGTGTTTTGCTTATTCATAGAAAAGGAGTAACAAGTTCTATTTACTTTGTAGTAGAATATATTCTAGGCACTTACAGAAATCATCACTGCTAAAAGCAAACAAATAAACAAAGAAACGGTAAGAAAATAGCCCTCCAGTTGGAATTCATTGTTAATATAAGTTAAATAAGGGGCCCCTGGGTGGCTCAGTCGGTTGAGCGTCTGACTTTGGCTAGGGTCATGATCTCAGTTTGTGGGTTCGAGTCCCACATCAGGCTCTGTGCTGACCGCTAGCTCAGAGCCTGGAGCCTGCTTCAGATTCTGTATCTCTTTCTCTCTCTGCCCCTCCCCTGTTCATGCTCTGTCTCTCTCTGTCTCTCAAAAATAAATAAATATAAAAAAAAAGATTTTATAAGTTAAATGAATTTACATTAAAAAAGACTAGGAAGGGCTCAGAGGAGAGTCTCCAGCCACCAACACTCTAAGCAGCAGGGAAAATGAAGGCTTCTATCCTAAAGGAATGATCCAGGTGCTATTCCACAGTACTTACTACAACTCAAAACTAAAGTACTTGAAAAAAAACTCAAAACTTCAAATATATATATTTGCTATTTAAGATTATTACATAGAAGCTGATTAGACATTTAGAATAGTTCACAAAAATGATTCTGTTTCAAACTAATCCTCTGCATTTCCTTCTATTGGTTATAATTCTTAATCTGAGATGGAGTCTTATAAAGCTATCCATGATTTTATGGTCATTACATTGTTCTCATAGGACACAATGTTAATTTTGTATTTAATCCCCATTGGTGGACAGGGAAAAGGGATATACATTCCTGTCAAGTAAAAATAGTTTCATCAATAAAAAGATATGAAAGAAATTCTTGGTCTGCTATCAGTTCTGGCAGGATAATAAGATAAAAATAAGATGAAAAATTATTCTGGCTCTAACATCTGCAAATATTGAATAACAAGTGAAAAAAAAAGCATTAAACCCATCATTAAATCATAAGTGAGCAAAGGAATTTCTCAGTAAAGAGAAAGAAAGAGGACGCTGTAAGCCAGAACAGAAAGTCCTGCAGCTGCCTCAGTAACATTTTAACACTCACCAGGTAATTGAGGAAGAGCCTGTGGGTTCCCATGAAAGGGTTGCAGCTGATGTCACTGCAACAAAGTTTAAGTCCTTGGAAGAATACGTTTCTATGGCGGGGGGGGGGGGCGGGGGGAGAAGTGGGAACTGGACTAGGAAAAAAGATCTGACAACCAGTTCAAGGAGATGGCAAGAAAGCTTGCAGGTATCAATAAGCTTCTAATATCAAAGCCTGGGACCTACTTGGGATTTTCAGCCTCCATTTGAAGGCACTTTCCACACACAGGCATGCATACACGCATGCAAGCACCCATGAATCCACCCAAGAGACTCAGGCAGAGACAAATTCCCACGTAGCTTCCCTGGGCCAATTGTAATTTCATCTGTTGGTCCTGGTTTCATGAAGACCATCATTTCCAGGGTTCCAGCTGAATTTAGTGTCCTCAGTTCCTTCTCCCTACTTCACACCAAACTAAAGCCATATCTGGGATTTCACCAGAGTCCTTAGCTGTAGGGACCACAACTGGGTTTGCTATTCATCTCCTCATCCTTTCAAGACCAATCCAGCCTAACTACTCTGTGTTAGCTTCTATTTTTAACACACACATCTGCCTCTCTTTAAGGATAAGCAATGTATTATTTATCCTTATGTATTTACCCGGCAACTCTATGTGCTTACACTCTGCAGCAGGGGGAGAGGGATGCCAGCTCTGCCCACTACAGAGCCAGCATCAGAAGATCAGAGTCTACTGATCAGAGTCTATCCCATTTCAGATATTACCAGTGAAACTCCTAAGCGATTTTTTGATGATTTTTCCTTTGGCTTATTAGCATCACTGCTATCTTCCTTATTTACAAACAACAGAGAGTTAACCTAAGCGAGAGGCCATAGAATATATGAACCTTTAAGTGATATTTCTTTTCACACTGGTACAGGCATTCAGCTTTCTTTTCTACCCTCCAGGAGTTCTGCTGTTTTTTGGGTTTGGGTTTACCAATTAACTTTGCCTATTCGTGCTCAGTTGAAATGGCATTATCCCTAGTGGCTTTCCTTTCCATACACCTGCAAGAGGATTCTTTTCTTTATAATGCTGTCTTTGTCGTGATTGTGGCTTCTGTATTTTCTTCATTCACACATCTAGCTCGGAGTTATGAAAAGTTAGAAATGGTCTCACTTAAATGTGATGGATCTTCTCATCAATTCTAGTCTTTCCAAGGACATTGTATTTTTGAAATAAATGATCATAGCTAGGTTTTAGTTCGTGTTTGTCCTTTTTTTGAAGTTAACTGAATTTTAAACAATGGTACACCAAAAATTTTGAGATATTTGGAAAGATGCTTTGGTTTCATTGTGAAATTCAACTTTTTGTGTCCTAACAATATTTTTCCCTTTTTGCTCCAATTTCCTGAAGGAATGTAAAACTTGAAACAAAAGCAATCCACTTATCTACCTTTATCTGTTGCTTATAATGTTGGTCATAATGGGGCAAGATGATTATTTTTGTTGATCTTGTAAGGTTTAATGGGAAAAAGTAAAGTTTATTTTAAAAACTCTAGGAAATCTTAGGATGCTGCAATTTGTGAAAATTTTTCCCAGATAAAAAATTTTCCCAGATACAAAGCATCCTTATAAACAAAGAAAACGGGGGCACCTGGGTGCCTCAGTTGGTTAAGTGGCCGACTTCACCTCAGGTCATGATCTCATGAATTGTGGTTTCGAGCCCTGCGTTAGGCTCTGTGCTGACAGCTCAGAGCCTGGAGCCTGCTTCTGATTCTGTATCTCCCTCTCTCTCTGACCCTACCCCACTCACACTCTGTGTGTCTCTCTCTCAAAAATAAATAAATATTAATTTAAAAAAAAACAGAACAAATTTATAAAAATTATAACCATTATAACAAATTTATAAAATAAATTGATAATAATAAGTAATATAATGTAATAAAAACAAATTTATAAAATGTACAAAATGTACTTTAAAAGAATTGAAAGAAAATATTATATTTTTATATTATATATTATTATAGTGTATTTTATTATATTTATATTTATAAAAATATTAGATATTTATATTTATATTGGTCTCTTATGGACAATGAGACATTAACTTAACTCCATCCTTCTCTATTCCACTGATTCCTTTATAAACTACTTCACAGAAACTTCAAATATGTTGTTTTTATACACTTTTATAACTGCATTCAGATTCCTAACCCCTTAGATAGAGGGCCCATGCCTTACCAGTTGTATAGATAGATAGATGGTGGATAGACAGGTAGACGGATGTACAGCTTGATGCCTCATGGTGATAAAACAAAATGCCCCAATTAGGGTGGATTCACTTGAAGCCAAGGGACTGACCTTAGTGTAAGAGGCTTGCATTAAGTTTTTAGGGCTTAATGTTAACATATTATTGAAAATAAGCAGTCTATTAGTAAATAAGCCTAAATTAAATCTCACCATGACTTCTTTGAAACAATAATTTACCCCTATGATAATTGAAATACTTCTGAATCCAGTGAAACCTCATTTTTTAATGTTCTATTAAGAATAAGATTTCACTTTTAAGTGTATCATTGAAAAAAATGTCCAGCCTTTACTCATAGTTCAACTACTGATTCATTGGTTTATGAAGTAGGGCCTTATTCAAAAGCTCTGTGTTGCAAGATACTGAATGTACCCTGGGGCTAAGTGATGTCTTTCATCTCTGGGTCTCTTTTGACTTATTTCCTCATTTTACAGGTGACCCCAAATGACTGTCTTCCCCCCATGCCTTACAGTACCTGCCCCTCCCCAGCACTTTGATTCTCCCTCCCACCACCCCCCAGTTCCTCTCTATGTACTTTACAAATCCATTGAGCATCTCCTCAGGCAATGGCTTAGCTGCCCTTGTGCCCTATTGTGTAGCATCAGCCATGGTAATAAAAGAGAAGAGAAAATTTTGTCATGCCTTTTATACAGAAATGCCCCTTCTCAGATCATGACGAGAAAACATTCTTTAGAAGGGACTAAGTGGAGGGGGCCCTGAGTGGCTCAGTAGGTTAAGAATCTGACTCGGTTTTGTCTCAGGTCGTGATCTCATGGTTGGTGGATTTGAGCCCTGGGTCAGGCTCCACACTAACAGTGCAGGGCGTGCTTAGGATTCTCTCTCTTCCTCTTTCTCTGCCCCTTTCCCACTCATACATGTTCTCTTTCTCTCTAAATACATACATATATACATAAATACATTCATACATAAACTTTAAGAAAAAATTAAGGGGCTAAGTGGAGCCAGCAAAACAAAATGTGTTACCCAGGGCAGAGTGACAGTATACCTTGGATAAGTGGGGTGATATGGAGAATGTCTCCTTTGGCCTTTTAACACTTTACATATATAACTGTATGTTGGTCAAACTGCTTATTTGATGCTGTCAGTTTTCTCTCTGCTTTGAGATGACTCAAACTTGTCTTTCCACATCAGTTTCTCAGAAACAACTATCTCCACATCCCCTATCCCTATCATAAACCCTTATTCCTCCCTATCATAAACCCTACTTCCTTTGTAAATACACTCATGCCCCCAACTCTTCATGTCTGGCCCTAAGGACTTTCTCCATCAAATATTTAAAATATTTTAAAATTCATTGCCAGCTCATGGGAGACATTATCAGTGATTTGGTGAAGGAGTTTCCAAAGGTTTGGTTTTTGTTTTTGTTTTCTGACTAATACTACTTATATAAGATAATAATATCACTTAAATTTTATTGGTAAGTTTGGGAATTGCTACATTTAACACAGTTAAACTTTTTTTTTAATCCATACAGATTTGCAGGGCTTTTGTTAATAATCATATATCTATTACCCATCTCTACAAGGGATATAGAATTTCCATTATATCTGATCTTAGAACTTTTCATGGCATATAAAATTGACTATTATTCCAGAAGATATGATATAAGAAACGCTAGGTGTATTAGAATCATATTAGCTATTTGTAGACTCAAACCTTACAATTTCAGAGATTTAACGCAACGAAGTTTACTTTTCAGTCCTGTCAGGGTTCTATGGATGTTTTCTTGTTTGGTGGATAGTTTTCCTCCGTATGGTAAATCATGGCCACAGGGTCTTTCAACCTTGTTACTGTGTCTTCACTAGGATCTCAGAGTCCTTCCCTTTCAGTTATTCAAAGACACACCTGCTTCTGCAAACTCCTGAGATTGACAAATCCCTTTTCTACTTACATTCCTTGGTGAGAGATAGTTCCCAAATCACTCCTTGATGTAGGAGAGAGCATGAGGAGAATCTAATCCTTATCTGCCTAACTGTTTCCAAGCCACACTCTACATAATGAAAAGGAAACATGATATTTTTGGGGGGAACTATAATGCTCTACCGAGTTAAATGAGTTTCTTATCTTACCATACTCTGGAATCCAAACACAATTTGCAATGTTGTTTCTATGGCAAAATGTACTTAGTATTCCTTGAAAAGTAAAAGAAACTTTTGATAATAATTATTAATTTGGAACATTACTCAGTACTAAGTTTTATTGATTTTCCCAACATGGTAAAATTGAACTCATTAAATAAATTTAGTAAAATGCAATGAATGCATATCTTTGTATAGCTTCATGGACTCCTGAAAGCTCATTAGTTAAAATTAAAAAGAAGAATCCAATTAAGAGTCTGTAGAAGTTTAGAAAATGATGTTTGTATCTCATGTACTTGTTAGAGAAAATCAATACTTTAACTTTTTATACAGACTGAAAGACATATTCAAAGCCATCTCAGTGTCTTGAAATACAAAAGATTATACTCTTTTACACCAAATCAGGTTTTGAGTTTCCACTTGTCTTAGATTTATCTCCCTAAATATATTGTGAGCTCCCTGAGGGAATATGTCATGCCTTTGATTTATTAACCATTTATTCTTCAGCTTCATTATATGCTAAGTATTGTGTTGACAGTGAGAATTGATTGACGAAAAGTATATTGTGTCTGTCTCAAAAACATTTTAGTCTATTTGAATAGACATAAATTAGATTTATTAACTAAAATGCAATGTGATTAATTGTAGGTACACATTTCTATTTACTTTGGATACATTGTAATCTGGGTACATTGTATTGTTATCTTATGTGCTTTTGTGAATGAATATTTATTGTTATTAATAGTTGTAATATTATTTAGATTTAAAGTAAATACACAGTTTTGTGTGGGTTGTTAGTGGGTTTAGGTGGCATGTAGGCTTTTAAAGAAGGCATCTCACACAGGTGGAGGGGTCGGAAGGTGAGGAGAGATAAAACTCTGGATCAGGATGAATGGAGGAAAGAATATCGTACGTAGCGTAAAACACAGTGTTAAGATCTTTGTTAAAGATTTTGACTTCTATGCTTTGTCTTATGAAGAGCCACTGAATGATTTTAAACTTAAGAGTACCATGGCAACATTCTGGTAAGCACTGAAAAATAAGATCTGGATAATGTATGGAAGATGAATAGGACAGAAGACTGAATGGAAGTCAGAAAAACTCAGAAATCTATTGCAAAACACAAGTTTTTAACTATGACTGTGCCATATGAATGCACAGGAAGGGATTATTTTCATAGATACACAAGACACAATCTATTGAATGAAATAATCAAATGGATAGAGAGGGGTATGAATATCACAAAATATAAAAAGTAACATTGTGATTATCTTTAATCAGGACTGGAAAAGAGAGAGCTGTTTACAAAGAGATTGGTAGGTGGTATCTGGGGTCCTAGCAGCGTTCTGTTTCTTGACCTGGCTGAGAAGGAAGTGGGAAAAAGATGGTAGAAGCCTGGCAATTGACTACAAATTGATGTGATGTGGCTTATTGATGGATGTGAATTCTATTGTTAGAAACTATCAATTTCTAAGGATATAATTATATGTCTCCTAAAATGCATTTACTTTTGTACTAGCAAAAATATTCTGATCACTCATGGAAGTACCATTTGTAATAGCACAAATTTGGAAACAACTCAAAGATCCATCAGAGTGAATAAGTAAAACAAAAAAATGGTCCCATAAGAATCATGTGGCACCTGGTAGCTCAGTTGGTTGAGCATCTGACTCTTGGTTTTGGCTCAGGTCATGATCCCAGGGTTGTAAAATCAAGCCCTGTGTTAAGCTCTGCACTGAACGTGAAGCGTGCTTAAGATTCTCTCTCTGTCTCTCTCTCTGTCTCTCTCTCTCTCTTTCCTTCTCCCCTGCTCAAACTCTCTCTCAACTAAAATAAATACATTTTTTAAAAAGAATCTTATTTGTGGTAGTCTTTAGTGCAGATAGAGACGTTTTAAGTTGAAGGGATCTACAAAGAGCTCCTGGAACACCTGGATGACTGTCAGTTGAGCTTCCAACTTTCTTTCAAGTCATTATTTCATGGTTCGTGGGTTCGAGTCTGTGCTGAGAACTGAGAGCCTGGAGCTTGCTTTGGATTCTGTGTTTCCCTGTCTCTCTGCCCCTCCCCCACTTGTGCTATGTCTCTGTCTCTGTTTCTGTCTCTGTCTGTCTGTCTCTCTTAAAAATAAACATTAAAAAAAAAAAAAGAAACCTCCTGGAGTGCCGTAGTGATCTGTTTCTAAACCTGGGTAGTGATTGCACCAATATTCCCTATTAAAATAGATTATTAGACTATGTTTTTTATCAACTTTATGGGGTGTGTGTGTGTGTTTATAAAATAACAATAAAATATAATGAGGGTAATTAATTTAGTAAAAGAAAATATCTTTTTTCATCTTATTTAGGTTAGTTTTTATTTTACTTTTTAAAAGTACACCCTTACTTATTTAAACAGAAACATTTTGCATCTGTTTTTAATGTATGTGAAAACCAGAGTTGAAAAAGTTGCCTCCAAACTAGTAACTAGTTATATTTAATTTTTAATTATAAGTGAAAGCATAATAATTCTTTATATTTATATAAAGATTTATACAAAGAGGCAGAATGTATTTACACATTTTTGTATCTTTGCGTTAATCAATATATCTGACTAGCAGTGCTGATAACGGTGATTGAAATGGGCACCTGGGGGCACCTTGGGGCTCAGTTGGTTGAGTGTCCAACTCTTGATTTTGGCTCAGGTCATGATCTCATGGTTCATGGGCTAGAGCCCTGTGTCAGGCTCTGCTCTGACATTGGGGAGCCTGCTTGGGATTCTCTCTCCCTCTCTCTCTACCCCTCCCCCTTGCACATATGCTTGTGCTCTCTCTCTCTCTCTCTCTCTCTCTCTCTCAAAATAAATAAAAAATAAACTTAGAAAAGAAAGAGAGAAAGAAAGTGGGCACCTTGAAGAAACATCTAACTTACTAGACAAGATAGAGCTGAGACTCCAACACAATGGTAAAAATAGATTAGAGAATAGGTTCAGTGTAAGGCATCAGTCTAAGAAAATATTCAAAAAGTTATTTTTCCAAAAGAAAGGTAATTCCTTAGAATTTTTGTCAACTTATCAGTAAGTAAGAGAATATCTACATCAAATAATTATCCTAGAAATTATTATCAACAGAAATGTTAGCTCCAGTATATTCTTCTAATTCAATCACAATTTATTGTTCTGATATCCCATTCACTTTATAATGAAGAATGTATCTTAAACTAAAATTCACTATTGTGCTTCAGATTTAAAAAATAATAATAGTAACTCAAGATGACATAGTGTTATTGATGCAAGAGCAAAGAATTTTAAAATTAAGGAAATTTTAAATATTGTCCATATATTCCTATAAGCCTAGATTTATTTTCATTTTTGGCTTTCCCTCCAGAATCCACTCAGAGCAAATTATTTTCCAAACAAGTCTGGTGCAAAGTTGTCCTAAGGGTCAGCTACTTTAGAGGACAATGACCTACTTCATTGGCATTCTCTCCCATGACTCCCTGAGGTGAATTTCATACATGCCACATAGAATTGATTTTACACCTAAAAACACACTATACCAGATTGATGAAAATGATTTCATTTATTCTTGAAACTTACACATATATGTATGTATTATTTTTTTACAAAAGAATTTACAATGTAAATATTTACAAAGTAAATATGAAGACTCTGATAACTTTTGTGACTAAACATAAAGCCTAGATGTGGTAAACTGAAAAATGAGGAAAATGTAATAATTCAAATATGAAAAAGGAAGCATATCATTCCATAAGGAACATAATTTTTGTTTGTTAGTTTCTTTTGTTTTGTTTTGTTTTTAATTACTGAATTCCTAAGGAAGTCACTTACATATGAAGAGCAATGAATGATGTATTGGAAGGTATTCTCAGTAAACGTTTTACTGCGGCAGTTTAAGAAGTTGAATTTGTGTGGCAGGTTATTTTAGGAATCCTCAATAAAAATTCAAGACATTGCACTGATGTTCAGTTCAGTGTGGGAATTCTGCCAGTGGCTATACTCATATTATCTCAATATGGAATCTTTCTGCTGCCAGACTCTACCAAATGATAGAATGTAGCCTTCTAAAAAAATGAATCATTTTTTTTAAACGCTCTGTTCTTTAAAATAATATAATATCACTCAGCTGGAATTTTGACAAGAAATCATAGCCTCTGGCAAGTAACCAGGGTTAATATTCTCCATGGCTGATTAAGGACAGATTAGTTTTTTTGAACAGGTGTTAGACTGAGCATGTTTTTATGAAAATTAGAGAAATTAATGGAAGACTTATTTACAAAGATATTACAAATAACTTCCATTTTAGATAGTATCTTTTGATTGGAATATTTACAGAATGGAAGAAGAATATAGGAAACAACGTAAAATTTATTCTTAGTTTAAAAACTACATATGTTTGTGCACATACAGGCACATATCAAATAAGAGGATAAAAGATTTTTTTTTTCTGTAGACCATTACTCATAAAAAATACTAAATGTATTGAAATGTTCTCAGTTTCTTAGTTTTTGTAATCCTCAGTCTTACCTTATAATCTAAAATGGATTGTTTTATTTTAGTTGTAAAACTTCCCATGTAGCTAGCCAAAATGCCAAAGCGAAAGAACTCTCCTCTAAAGCAACTCCAGGAAGAAGTCACAGCCACAGAACTGCTCAAAACAGGCTTAAACAACATGACTGAAC
>CM053567.1:22469427-22572295 GCA_028646485.1 Cryptoprocta ferox
AAAAAAAAAAAAAACTTCCCATGTGATGTAATGCTTTGTAGTAAGATAAATGACAGATTTATTACTTAATCATTTGGCATACGCCTATATTAAAAATGTTTGATGCAAGGGGCACCTGGGTGGCTCAGTCAGTCAAGTGTCTGACTCTTGATTTTAGCTCAAATCATGATCTTGCAGTTTCTGAGTTTGGGCCCCACGTTGGGCTCTTCACTGACAACACAGAGCCTGTTTGGGATTCTCTCTCTCCCTCTCTCTCTCTGCCCCTCTGTTGCTTGTACTCTTTGTCTCTCTCAATACATAAATACACTTAAAAATATTTCATGCAAAATAAATGATATAACTCTATGGCTTAAAATAGTATGTTCACCTGGCATTCTACTTAATATCCTAATTTCACTTTTCTTTTCCATATATTTTTAGTTTAGTAGACTCTTCTTTAGAGCACTTTCCGATTCACAGCAAAAGAGCAGAAAATACAGAGCTTTACCATATAGTCCCTGCCTCCACATATGCATACCTCCTCCCATTATAAATATCTCCACCAGAGAGGTACATTTGTTATAATCAATGAACCTTTATTGGCACATCCTTATCACCCCAAACCTGTAATTTACCTTAAGATTCACTCTGAATGTTGTACATTCTATGGACTTGGAAAAATGTGTGATGTCATGTATTCATCATGATAGTATCATACAAACAGCTTTACAGCCCTAAAAATTCTCTGTGCTCTCTGCCTGTTCATCTTCTCTTCCAGGAAATTTTGACACATGCTACAGCATGGATGAACTTTGAAGACATAATGCTCAGCAAAATAAGCCAGGCACAGGACAAATATTGTATAATTACACTTATCTGAGGCACCTAGTGTTGTCAAATTAGAGACAGAAAGTAGAATAGTGGGTACCAGGGCCTGGGGGGTGGGGTACTGGGGAGTCATTAGGCCTGGGGGTTGGGGTACTGGGGAGTCATTATTAAATGGGTTTAGTTCAGAATGATGTAAATTTCTGGTGACATAGGGTGTTGATGGTTGCATAACAATGTACTTAATGCCACTAAACTGTACACTTGAAAATGGTTAAAGTAGTAAATGTTATGTTATGTATATATCATCACAATGAAAACATATTACTTTCAAAGACAATTGGTTTTACACTTTATTATTTTATGACATATTTTGTAGATAATTTCAGTGGATCCATTAGTCTGCTATGAGCTACTCTGACATAGGCATTCTTATTACTCTCAGATATTCTAAAGATGCATTTTTAAACTTAACTGATGTTTATCAAGACCTTGCAAGTATTGTACATGTATATACAAGTCATTCTGATAAATTCTAGAGATAAAAAGAGAAGGAAGAAGCAAAATAATAGAATAAAATATACACATATTAGTCTCTGCTCTCAGTTCCTGCCACAAAACTCTTAAAACTCTTAAAATTTCCTAAGTAATAAGAGCATTAGGAACGTCTTTTATCCTCTGTGCTCTTTGATCCTGGCTCCTGACACAGAGCCCCTAAATCTCTTGGAATTTTCTAGGTGGTAGAGGTGTCTTTCCTAATGAGGGGACTTTCCTTGGGTACCTGGAGAGCTTCAGGATGGGGCTTATTACTGAAAAGACCAAGCCATGATTAGAAGCTTTGGAACTTTCAGCCCCATCCACCTCTCCAGAAAATGGGACAGGGGTTGGGGACTGCGTTAATCATTGATCATGCTTATATGATAATGCCTGTATAAAAATCCCCAAAGTACAGAGGTTTGAGAGCTCTGGATCAATGCATGTGGAGGTACTGGAAGAACAGTACCTTCTGAGGGATTGAAGTCTCTCTGTCCTTCCCACATTCCTAACTGTGTGTATCTCCTCCATCTGGCTGCCCCTGAGTTAGATTCTGCTATAATAAGCCAGTAATCTAATGAGAAAAATGTTTCTTTAAGTTCTGTGAGCCACTCTGGCAAATTAACAAATCTGAAGAGGTCATAGGAACCTTCAATTCAGCAGTTTAGTCAAAACACAGGTTTAGAGTGCCTGCGTGCAACTCAAGATTGTGAGATTGAGACCTGAACTAGGTGAGGATTTTCTCTCTATTTTCCTCTCTCTCTCTAAAAATGAAAGAGAAAGAAAGGAAGGAAAGAAGGAAGGAAGGAAGGAAGGAAGGAAGGAAGGAAGGAAGGAAGGAAGGAAGGAAGAGAGGAAGGAAAGAAGGAAGAAAGGGAGGGATGGAAGGAGGGAGGGAGCGAGAAACACAGGTAACAACTGGACTCTCATTTGGCATCTGAAATGGGGACTGGGGTAGCAATTCATGGGACTGACCTCAACCTGTGAGATTTATGTCCAGGTAAGTAGTGTCAGAATTGACTTAAATTGTAGCGTACACAGCTGGTGTCTTAGAAAATTGTTTGATGTGTGAAAAATCTACATATCTAGTGTCAGAAGTGTCATGAGTATAGAGTAAAAGAAAAATACAGGAGTGTTTTTTTCTACTGTGTTCTCTCAGTAAAATCAGACCGCAGGGAGAGAGTTGCCAGTAAATAATGAAGTATAACACACTGCAATAAATACTTGAATAAAAGAATAGTTGTTATGGGAACAAAGAAAAAAGAATAGGATACATTATGGGACTGTTTTTAAAGTAATACAATTGTTCTTATTAAATTATAACTTACCAGAATATAGTTCAGAATATGACAGACGTTTTCAAGTAGAGTTTATACTTGGACACTTATAAAATAAGCTTCACTTTATAAGAGAGTAAGAGCATCAACAATTTTAATAATAATTAATTGGCTGCATTAATGGTAATGAGAACCTTTAGGAAACTGATATCATAGTATAGGCAGAAAGTGAAAAAAACTGAATTAAAAAATAGCAATGAGGATAAAACAAAGGGGATATATAGAATTGACCATTCTGCAGCAGATTTTCCTTTGTTTTTATTTTTTAAGTTTGTTTATTTAAGAGAGAAAGAAAGGAAGGGAAGAGCAGCGAGAAAGGGAGAAAGAAAATCCCAAGAATGCTCTGTGCTATGAGTCCAGAGCCTGACGAGGGCTTCAATCCCATGAACGGTGAGATCATAACCTAAGCGGAAATCAAGAGTCAGACGCTTAACTGACCGAGCCATACAGGTGCCCCTAACTTTGTTTTTAAATTCAGGTGCAGAGGATTGAGAGAGTTATGCCCATCAATTTATGGAACATTGTCATCGTTAGCCCCTGCAAATACTCACTTACTGTTTACCATTTATTGTTAGTTCATTTATTATTTTTTTCATTTTTTAATTTATATCTCCATTTCCACTCCATTTTTTAGTGACCATTTTATTTCTGTGTCCTGACAAATGGATTTCATCGGTGTTATACACACATTTTTAATTACTAAAATATTATTCTATCTCTTACTTTCTAATTTTCTAACTATTATTGCTAAGGGTACATCTACTCATTTGCTGCACATTGCATGATACTCTATATTTCACTCACCTACCTTTTCAAGGATGGATGCTTAGATTTTATATCCAAGTACCAACCTCCAAAACCTCCCCCTTCCACACACAAAAAAAGACCACACATATACCCAAAGACTTTACACGAGCCTATTCTCCAACATATTCATAGGATATGGGAGCTGATTCATTGGGGAAACAAACAAACAAACAAACAAACATTGACCATGACTCCGAATTTTGTACTAAAAGCTTTCAATGGATAGTAGAATCACTATCTACCATACATTGTCAACCAATATTCCACCAAACATCATATTTTATCTCTTAAAACTTTTATAAATGTATACATTTAAAATTTTGGAAAACAACAGTTCTAAATTTTTATTACTGTGCATGTAGGGAAGAGATATTCTTTCTCTGGCTTCCAGGTCAGTAGAAACTAATTTAAACTGCATCATTTATCTGGACTTGTGTGATTAAATGGATTTCCTTTTTTTGTAATGAAATATTTTAAGAAAGTCTGTGATAATTGTATTACCATAGAGAAAAGCTTTCAGTGCAAACATTAAAAACGAAAGAGCTTTTCTGGTGTTGATGGTACATTAATAAAGCACTCTGTGGAGGAAAGAAAATTATGGTATGTTTAAGTGGTCAATATGAATATCATGTTATCCTACTTTTTTTCCCACCACGCAGAAATATTAATGTTCTGCTTTCTCTAATATAGATTATAGTTCATTTTCATTTTCACATCAGTTTTATCCTTGCCCTAAGATTTAATTCAATTTTTAATTTAATTTTAATTTAAAGAGTATCATGGACTTATTGCTCTTTGATAAAATGATTTCTTAATAATGAAATAATAGCATTACATCAAGGGAGCCAGACTGAGAAGAGAGAGGAGAGAAGTCAATCTGTGATGCAGAGGAATGGCAGCCTTAACTGACCCAACAGGGAGCTCCAGTGCTAGAATAATCCTGTGAGTTGTCTAGAGTGGGGATATAATAGCTGAGCCTTTAAATCTTCACTTTGATTAGTTGATCATGGACCTGATGGCTCTTTGTGGTTGAAACATTTCTTGACAGGACTGACAGCTAAAGGTTTGCTGCCATTGGTGGTCATGGCAAATGGGGCAAATCCTTTACTAAAGTAGGACCTGACTTTTGCTGGATGTGGTGGCTTACCTGGTAAAATGACTAAAATCTTAATTTCTCAGGGGTCTCACACTAGGGTGATGGCACTTGTTTATTTACTGTAAATTTGGCAAGAGAGACCCATGGATTCTGGGTCGAAAATTTGCCTCATGACCAAAATTGGGTGAGGAATCATACATTGTTTATTGGGACAACTGCCTTAAGCCTACGATTCACACACCTTTGATTCATGTTGATACTACAAATTGAATAGTGCCCTTCTTGTATAATCATCATTTTTGTCTCTGTGGCCACCATCTTCATAACATTATGGAGTTGTGCCCTGATTGTTCCTCTAACCTGGTCCCTCATTAGCAAATTGTGTTAACCTGGCTTTAGGCTACCATTTGCCCTTTATTGTTTTAGGGCTCTGTTATCTCCATTGCTGTCTGTGAAGCTCATTTTATAATAGTCTCTTCTATTATCAGCCCTGAACTACAGAAGAGAGCTACCACTAAAATTAATGAATCTTGTATACCTCTCAACAGTGATTTCCTGTACTTTGGTAAATGGTATATCCCTGCGGGTCTTCCCATAGGTGGTATTGATTTCAAGAGTCATTCATGCAGTCCAGCATATTCACGTCCCTGAGGTGTTTAGTCCCTTCTTTCACCATCTGCCATCAAAATCCAGGTCACAGTTTACTTGACATGGGTCATTCCATTTAACATGCTTCTAGGAGCTATCCTAGTAAAGAGTTTGCACAATCTGTGAGGAGCCTTTTCAGGTGTGATATTCTATGTCCCAAATCCAGCTTTGTATTTTGACCACATGATAAAACATCCTTAGAAACCACTTGCCTTCCTCTTGCTGGTACATGCTGGCTGGCTGCATCTTGCCACTCCTTTGAAATATAGCGTGTTTCTCCTTATCATTCCCTTTCTTTTATCTCACCCTGTTTATGTTTCAGCTAAATCCTTGGATACAGAAAGTGGCCAGGAGAGTAGGTGAGAGAAAATCCAGAGAGGGGCAAATGTAGATTTGAGAAGAGCCTCTACATGTGTCCAGTCAGTCAAATGGGGAATTCCATCCCTAAATCAGGAAGGATGGCCTACTTAAAGAAGCTCAGAGGTTTCAGGGGATTAGCACAATCTCCGAAAGATCTTACAGTTAAGGATTACCTACTCTCCTCCCTTCCAGCCCTCAGGGAATAAGTCTCTCATGTAAGGGCTATCAGTATAGCACATCCACTGTGTGCCAGAGCAATGCCAGAAGGAAGGCAAGTGGGTAGCACTTGGCAACTGATCCATAATGAGAAGGAGGACTAGAGAGTCCAGGATGAGACACAGATTTCTATTAAATAGAGATGTTAATAATTTCTTTTGAGATAAGGGACACATCATAAGAAGTAGTTCATGTTGGAAGATTATCACCTTTTGTGGGGGGATATGCTTGGTTTGAGATGCTTGTGATATTCCAGGAAATAGTAGGAAGTAAGTAGATGAATACCTCCATCCAGAATTCAGAAGACAAATTTGAGTTGTAAAAATCTGGTTGTAAAAATAAATCATGGAATAAATGATGAGCCGAAAGATGTGATACCTGCCTAAAATAAGCTTTCAATCTGATGGCAGGTGTAATCAAATATTAACACATAAAGGATGTCAGCTGGTGCAAAGTCTGGTAAGGCTCTTGAAGGAAATGTGTATGGTGCTGTGATTCACAAAAGAGACAGTTCCAAGCTTGTATGGGAAGATGCCTTCAGGGGAAGATGCCTTCAGTAAGACATGTTTGAACTGCTATACAAAGGATTTGACAGAGATAACCAAGTGAAGAGAGAAGAGGGATGGAGAGAAGGAAAAGAATATGCAAAGTTCCAGAGCAGAAGCTTGATTTAACTAAAGGAATTTTAGCCACGGAATGAATGTGAACATATAAAGCAGAGAATCGATTGGGATGGATTTAATTGTTTTCTTAGTAAACTAGCATGTAGTTTAGGAAGAGGGAAGAGAGAGAAGAGGAGAGGGGTGGAGAGCAGGAGGGAGAAAGAGTGAGAGAAAGAAAAAGAGGGAAAGATAATTTGTGAGGTCATGATACTTAAGGAAGTGTTGGGAAAAAAACAATACACTCCGAGAAGGATAGTTATGTATTTAGGCCTCAGGAACAACAAGAAACAGAGATATGTTTGCCAAGTCGAATTAGCTTCTATTTTCTCTTGGCCTTTCTTAACCTAGGCATATTCTGCTTTTCACTACATAATTGAAAGTATGGTCACATTTTTACATTCAAAGATATTTTGTTTAATTGTTCGTTGTACTTGATTTTGAGTTCAAAATATACTAGTAAAATAGCTGATTGACCCGGCTTGGGTTTAGTGATTGACTCTTGCTTGTATCGTCTGTAGCAAGCACATCAGAATGAGGTGGGAATGGCAAAAGGGGAAGGAGGTGGTTCTCACAGGAAGGCTTCCATCAGAAGCCTATCATGTCTGTCTGTGGTATAACAAACAAACAAACAAAACTTGAAGAGGATGTCATTTGGAACTATAATAAAGTATAATAAATAAAAAGTAGAAGAATAAAATCTTATTAGTTTCCAAATGGATAGTTTATAGTATTCATAATGGAACTTATGTAAAAAATGTGATGCTAGCCTACATGTTGTAGACAAAAATAATCCATTTTCAAAATGTGAGCATGAAATAAATGGAAACTATAGTATTCTTCAAGGAAGCTTATGTTATCTTTTAAGTTTGGACTGAGAGATGACTCATTGCATTTCTGTATGAAAAGTTCTCACTGACGGTGAGAAGAATCTTCAGATATAAAAACCTAAGCTACATCGTTAAAGAGGCCAAATGTTAGAGCTATAAATTCAGTGATGTGCTTGCCTGCTGCTATGTGGATTAGAAGATGTGTAAGCCATAAAGCAATCCAAAGTCAGGCAATTCTTTCCAATGGTCCCATTGTCTGATCCCACAGAGAGCATCAGCTTCCTCATCTGTATCTCCATGGGATTTCTTTCCTGTCTCTAATGAGGGTTACCCATTAGTTCCAGGCTAGTAGGATAGCTACAATTTTAAGTTTAAGAGATTGATTTTACCTGTGACTCCTGTGAACTAACCTCTTCTAAATACACACATACATGCATGCATGCATGCATAACTTATTTTTACGGGATGAGGATAATCACAAAACAATTCATAGGAAGAATATCAAATGGTGAATGTTTTATTTACTAAAAATATTGTTTTGAGATTTCTTTTAAATGTCCTATGCCGAACAAATATCAGTAATTTGTTCCTAGGACCTCATTTTCAAGGCAAATTTTATAATCATTTGGAACCAAAGTTTCCTCTTAACCAGAACTTTTTTCGGAATATCACGATTCAGGTATGAGCCAAAAGAGAAACGTATGCTGGTAAATGAAGTGAGTTAGAGAAGGAAAGTTTCAAAATTAAAAAGGCATACAATTTAAGAAACAAGCACAAATACCAATTAATTCAAATAATAATGAAAAATATTGGGACATCCTTATTGGAGTTATATAATAAAGTAAATTTAACTCTCAGTTTTTATTCCTATTGTCATCTAGATGGATTAAAAGTAGGAGGAATAGACTTTGGGTAAACTTACTAGCTGGATAAGATCTCTCTCTCTCTCTCTCTCTCATTGGTGTTTTCAATAAAATGAGAACAGGGTTGCAGTGATGTGCCATTGGCTCAGTATCTACTAAAGTGCTCTATGAACTAAGCTATTACCATGAATTCCATAGTGAAGGTGGATATTAAAGATGTTGTCTTGGGAGTTTGGAAGGAATTATTAGGTAACACCTTACCATGGGACTGCCAAGGAGAGTTGCCATACCTTATGGTTTTGCTCTTAATTTATAGGTCCAAATATGTGATTTTATTCAAGGCAAAAAGGGATGTTTCTCTAAGGAAGTAAATTATGCTTATGGTAACTGACAAATATATGCAAAAACCAGGCTCGTGCTCAGCATTCTCTCTCTTTCACATTTTTTTATAAACAATAAGAAATTACATCTATGAAGCAGACCAGATTCCTAGCAGTGTCCAGCATATTCTCCCAGTATTTAAAAACAGCTGGGAAGCCAAATTATAAACAGAGTTCAGTGGTGCAATGTATAGGCTCTCAATAAATATTTGGAGATACCATGGCTTTTAACGTTTTTTGTAATGTTTATTTATTTTATGAGAGAGAGGGAGAGAGAGACAGAGAGAGGGAATAGGGGAGGAGCAGAGAGAGAGGGAGACAGAGAATTCAAAGTAGGCTCCAGGTTCTGAGCTGTCAGCACAGAGCCGGATGCGGGGCTTGAACTCACAAGCTGTGAGATCATGATCTGAGCCAAAGAAGGACGCTTAACTGACTGAGCCACCCAGACACCCCAAACTTTTTAATCTCCTGTATGCTTAACAGTGCAACTCTTTGTTAATAGATCTTCCTTCAGACTTTATAAAATATAAAGGATTTGACCAATATATGCACAGTATGTTCAAAGGGACATTTTTCCACCTACGTCAACATGTGGGCAGATGAGTGGGGGACCAATTCGACACAATATTGAGTGAATTCTGTATTGAATGAAGTAAATATGTTCTGTTACCCCAGACTTCTCAGAGTGTTTAGTATGCTAATATGCATTATGAATCTGAGTGGAAATATATCATTTAGTAGTTTCCTAAATTTAACTGCACATGGAGCTTTTTTCTTTCCTTTGGGTGTATTATAATCCTAGTATTCTTTTTATATTTTTGGGAAGATAAGCATGTTAACAGTGCACCTGTAGGCTTTGTACCTTTGTTACAAAGATTAAAATACTGGATGTTCTTCAGTCACCCATGTACAGATGACAGTCTTTAGGGAGCATAGCATTACTACTAATTCATTATTTATTATTTTCTTTACGTCAAATGTCTGAGGTTCTTTCCAGTTGTCTCCATTTACTACCAAGAAATATGATTTGTGTATAGTAGCAGGTTGGGTTTTCCAAAGCGCTCTTCATTAGCAAGTGTCTGTCTTTTGTCACAGTTGCTTATCACATTCTTTGTGTTTACGCTTAATTTCAAGTTAAGGCAGTACAATGCTAGTGTTTCCACACATATTTAAATCTGTTTTATACAATTAATATTATAATATTAGATTGAGGCACACCAATAGTTTTCTCCTGATACTGATTCCAAGAGATATTCTATAGGAAAACATTTCTCTCAAGAATATTGAACATAAAATGCTTCTGTGTTCCAAATGTTCCTACTATAATCTGTTTCCACATAAATATGGCTATAATCTATTACCTATTATTTTAAGTAAATATGTATATATTAAAAATGTATATTGCTGGGTCTCATATATATAGAGAGTCATTGGATTTGTTGATCTCATCCATTTTTTCTTCCATTTACTGGATGATTGTGATTCATATCTGCCATCCCAGATGAACATATTTTTGGTTTTGGTTTTATTTTGTTTCAGCATATTTTCATTCTGATGATTTTGTTATTAAGCGATTACATATGTTTATGAGGTTACTGATATGTAGATTGTTAGCAAAAAAAAGGAAATGCTTGTCAAAGAATTCTATTATCAGTAGAGGAAAATTTGGAAAACAAATTTTATTTTATTTTATTTTTTAAAAATAACTCACATAGTTAAAAGAACACCAACAGAAATAAGTGATACAAAGTGCAATATTTATTGTTGTATTTAAATATGAATACATTAAAGCCTTTTCACAATACTGACAATGACATATAAATTATGAAGCTTTGAACAACTTTTGGCTATGAACAAAGTTATAAATGCTCCAAATGATAAAATTATGTTATTAACAACAATTTCTAAAGATGCTTCTATACATGCTGAATTAGAGGTCAGATTCCTAAGTCTGTCAGTTCTTATCACTGTAGAGTTTATTTTCTAATAATGGATAGGAATAAGGGAGTCCAATTAAAATGAAAATAAAACACAGCCTTATAGCAAACACAGTAAAAACGTACATATAAAGCAGGCTGTCAACTTACATTTTGTTTGTTCTTTCTCTTGTGCTTGGGGAAAAACAACTCATTATAAATTATAAATAGCACCAGCTTAAAACAGGTACAAAAAAGAAAGAAAAATGCTAAGATATTTTAAAGAGAATTTCGTCTTTAATTAGGAGTTGGGAATTAAACAGTTTTTATGGGAAATTGGAATATAATAAAGAATCAATAATAAAAGACATTCAAAAGTGGTTTGTAATTGTTTTTGAACAAACTAATACTTCCATTTCCTTGTATGGTTTTTTACTTTATTAAAAATATTTAATTCCCAAGGTTTTACAAATAATTTATCTTACTAGACTTCAATTTCTCTCTAAATAGCCTCTTTAATGTCATTTCCTCATGCAAATTGAAATATGGAATGAGTGACATTAAATAATCAAAGCCATACAAGTATGTGTATTTGTCTCCCTTTCTAATCAGTTTCTTTTGAAATGATCCTAGTAATTTAGAAGAAATTTATTTTTGGTTTTAACCCGAAAACTATATATTTATGTAATCTATATTTAATTATCTCCTGGCTACTGGATTCTTTCAACTTTCTTCAAAAACTTTTTAAATAATTGGGGCTCCTGGGTGGCTCAGTCGGCTAAGTGTCTGACTTCGGCTCCGGTCATGGTCTCAGGGTTTGTGAGTTCGAGCCCTGTATCATGCTCTCTATTGTCAGTGAGGAACTCGCTTAGGTTCCTGTCTCCTTTTCTCTCTGCCCCTCCCTAACTTGTTCTTTCTCTCTGTCTCAAAATAATAATAATAATAATAATAATAATAATAATAATAACCAAGTCCCAGATTTTCTATATTATTTAATGAACACAACAATTTTAAAAAATTTTCTCAATCCATGTCAATATGCTCGTTACTTTGGAAGTTACATTTGCCTGTTAAGGCGTAATACAAATCCTGTTTAAACAGCTCTTCTAATACCAATCAGCTAAGAGTTAAAAAGAATCTTGTATGGGGACAGACTACACTAGGTTAAGAACATTGCAAAGTTATGAGTGTGGATTTTAAATTAATATGATGTGCGATCAATGTTCTCTTTGTTTACATTCATATCTATGGTTTATTTTAATGTCAGTATTTCATAATAAATTCCAAAAAGAATATTTCTCAACCAAGTATCTTGCTCCTTGTCCAAAAAAAAAAAATCAAATGTATGAAAACTATAATAAAGAGTATCTGCAGTTTTCTCAAACAAGTATCTTCTTCCTTGTCAAAAAAAAAATCAAATGCATGAAAACTCCAATAAAGAGTGTCTGCTGTTTCTAAAGATCAATTCTATAAATTTTAGTGATGACTTGATTTTTTATAAGGATATCAATTTAATTTTTGTTTTAATTTTTATCAAGTAAAGATCTAAATTCTACTGATAATTTAAATATTCATCCATTTAATGACCACATACTTCATACAAACCACTGTTGGAAGGACTATGCTAGAAGCAAGAGAAAGTACATACAGAAATGCAATAATTAACTTTTCAAGAAGAAATAAAAATGTATATATAGTGAACTAAAACTGTAAGCAGAATATGATACATTTCATGAAAATATAAAAATGTAGCATTTTGGATATTCAGAGTAGACAGTTTCAAATCCAAGCTGTTTGGCTCCACATTTCCTTCTTTTTTTAAAAAAAAAAAATTTAAACATCTATTTATTATTGAGAGACAGAGACACATAGAGCATGAGCATGGGACGGACAGAGAGAGGGGGAGACACAGAATCTGAAGCAGGCTCCAGGCTTTAAGCTGTCATCACAGAGCCTGACACAAGGCTTAAACTCACAAACTGCAAGATCATGACCTGAGCCAAAGCTGAACGCTCACTGAGGCACTCAGGAGCCCTGCTCCACGTTCCCTTCTAAAATGACACTACACTTCTGTCAAAAGTAGCTAAGTGATTCATGAGATTAGTAGAGAATAAATAACAGCATCATAACTGTAATGATAATAAAGCTTGAGGTAGAAACCACTGAAGTTCAAAAATAATCTCTCTGAAGATAAACAATATGAATTTTATAATAATGATGGGACAAAAATTTAAATTATTTTTAGTAAAATGTTAATAATGGTTAAAGCTATTAAGTGCTTCTACATAGATTAGACATTATTGTAAGCTTTTTATATCCTCATGCAGCCCTTGCCATAAATACATTAAGTTGTGTTTTTACTGCATTTACTGATGACAAACTTAAGGTTCAAAGAAATTAGTTAAGTGCTTCAAGCTTACATAGGATGAAAGTGACAGAGCCAAGGTTGAGGCCTGAACCATAAGTATATTCAATTCCCTATTTTCTGGTGTCTTGGCAATGTCATCCTTAACAGCAAATACAGAAGTTATTTTCTCCCTTTTAGCTGTGGAAGGGACCAAGAATATAGTGGATCCAGAGAGTACAGTGACAGTAAGAATAAAATCACTTTGTAATGCTCCTGCAGAAGGGAAACTATCTCATAAATTATTAATGGACTTGGTACATGCCTGTGAGGACAGGATGATTACATACTGTAAATATGTTATGCATTCTTATGTAATTTATAACTACATATAGGTACTATGGAAGAAGTTGAATATTCATTTTTTAAAGACAAAATGGAAGAAATAAAAGGAGGGACAAATGGACATGGTAGAGTGAGGTTGGGTTCAAAACACAGTACTATCATAACAGTCTTACAGGGGATATCTATTTCATCTAATTTAAGTAAAATATATTTATATGTCCCAAATTCTGTATTATATAGAGAATATAAGAAGAAACCATTGAGCTTAAGATTCAAAGCTTTCCAAAATTAAATATGCATATGGCATCAGTAATATCACAGTTAACTTTGGACGTCCAGTTATTTTATTTAAGACGGTTGTCTTACTAAAACTTTTTTTTAAGATTAGTGTTGCATTGGGAATTATGTTTATGATAGAATTTCTCTCTGTTTTTTCCTGAGTTAGACTAAAAGTTGCATTAGATGTTCCCATAGCAACTTCATGGGGAACATTTCAAAACACTTTCTTCTGGCAGATATTTGAGAATATATGTGGACAGTCACTGTGGGAGATTTAGTCAAGAAAATCCCTTAGGGACAAAGTAATATTTTAAAGCCATGTGTCACTTTGAAGTTTCCTTCTGGAGAGTTCAGTCTCCATTCTCCTGCTACCACCACTCAGATGTTCTTCGGGCTTCATGGTGTTTGGAATTTTTGTCAACCTTCAAGATCTCAAAATTTGAAGTTCCATTCTCTGATGATAAACCTGTCTTAACATTTCTCATATTTCTTAACTCCTACTGAATTCAATCATTAATGGGTCATCAGTTGTCATTCCTTGACCCTGTGCTACTATTTTTACTGTCCAACATTGCTGTACTGGCTTTACTTGTCTCTACCCAATGAGAAACATGATGGTCAAGCATTTGAAGGGCATCAATTTTTGCTACTTTGGCAAACCCCATACTTAGGACTTTTACCATTCCTGCTCAGCAAATCCTCATTCTTGAGTCTCTTTCCCTGTTAGTTTTGCCAGTTTTTGTTCCTAGATAGCTGTGATGTTGCAAAATGATACTAATTAGAGCCAGTAAATGGGTGACCATGTAGTTGATGTCTAAATCAGAAACACTTTTCGCTTTTGAAAGTGAAAGAGGATACTATAAAAGTGGTATAAACCAGCAGTGTCTCAGAGAACATAGGGTGTGCCATCCCAACAAAAGTAGATCTTGATTCTCATCAGAATAAGTCTTCAGTGAAGCTTGAAATCCTCTTTTTCTTAAAAAAATTAGTCCATTCCATATTAGACATTTCCAGTGTCTGCTTTAAGCTTGAGTCTCAATAAATTAATTCCTTCATCCCATCCCAAGTTTATTTCAACCAGAATTCATTACTCTGTCCTTCCATTAAAGCATTGGGACCCTACCACCTCAAAATCTCCCTCCCTCTCTCTCTCTCTCTCTCTCTCTCTGTAGTCATTTTCCTTGTGTGACTTAAAATATTATTTGATTCTTACTCAAAATTCTATTCATTGCTATACTACTTCATTGGCTTTCTTTTGGGGTGGGAGGAAGAGGCAGGTGGCAGAGACTGGGGCCATGATAACTTATTGGCTTTCTTCTTATACTGATCATATACTTATTTCATGTATGAAATACTTCTTTCCAACCCATAGACTAGTCATTATCTAAGAGCTTCTCCTTGGTTTTATAGATATCTTCCCAGAGAGGACTTGCAAAACCATCATAGAAGATTCAAACATGCCTTAAACAATTGTCACTCTCCAATCCACTTTGTACAGATGTGCTAGTTGATGGAAAAATGTCTGAATTTTCAATGATACCTCAAAGTTAGAAAGTCCAAAACTAAAACCATGTTTGCCATTGAGCCTACAGAATTCATTATTCCACTTTAAAATATGAACACATTTCCTTATTTAGTCATAGTCACGAAATCCGGGATTAGTCATAAATGTCCCTGTTTTCAGTAGTTCCAGATAAAATTAGTCACCCAGTCTCATAGGCTTTTCTTCCACCATATTCCTTATACTTATTATGGAGTTGTGCCTTATTACTGGTTCTCTGTCAGCCCCCCATAGTGCCTCTACCAGATTAATCTTAAAGCTTAACTCTGATCATTCCAAGCCATTGAGCTATTCAAGAACTTTTTATGCTTTTTCTTCTGGAATTTGACGTAAGTACAGACTTCTTACCTTTGCATTCATGGCTTTCCTTTCTCTGCCTTCAAAACATACTCTAGCTCTTTTCTCTTATGGTATTTCATATATTTGCGAGATTGGATGGCATGCTGTTTCTTAATGTTACAGGATGTTCTTTCTGTTTCTCCCTCTATGGACATCTCCTGTTGAAACTCCAAATTCCTAAGGTCTTTCTCGTAGTCCAACTCTTCCATGAGAAATTATTTATTCTCTTAGCAAATTTGAAATCTTTCTTTAATTCCTGTGGTACTGCATTCTTACTTTTCAAATTTATTTTATTCTGTCTCATGAGTATTATTTATATACTTGTTTTATTTCTCCTTATAGAGTTGTTTTCTAAAGGAGATAAGCTTTACTTATATTTGAATACAGAAACACCATGCTTACTTATACTAGCCAATTATTAAGTACTTGTTGAAATCATTGGACAAGTGTGACTATTTGAATATTGTAGAAATATGTGTATAACTGTAATGTAAAAATATTATTAGAATTCTCTGCAAACAAAATTTGTTTCCAAGAGTCAGGTAGCAAGTATCATTATATCCCCAAAAAAAGAGTTAAACTGGCTGATGCATGAAGAAAGTACAGGGTTTATTCATAGATAAATCCTAGTCTCTGATAGAGCTATGAAAAGATCTTTTCATTGTACACAGAGCCCTCTATATGCATGCAAACTGCTGCAATCATTCAATAAGTAGATTCAGTCTCTCATTTTCCTTAAATCATCACTGATTTGAGCTTACTGTTTTCTCAATTTAGCCCTAAGAAAATTATGGCCAGTTATTAATTCTCTAATTAACCTAAAAGTGAACTATATTTCATTGCTTGTAGGATGGTATGGGAAATCTGAGAGTCACCAAGAAGGGAATCCGACTTGAAGGTATATCTGAGTTTCTACTTCCATTGTATGTGAAAGAAATTCATTCCCGAAAGGTATGTGATACTGGCTTTGGCTTACTGTAAAAGATAATTTAGAAGTTATGTTTTAGCTTGAAATAGGAGGATAGAACCCCTTTATCTCTTCAGTATGTATTTAGTGTCCTTAAGCTAAAGATTTATTTGAAAAAATGAAAACAATGAAACAATTGAAAAACCAGTGGAGAAGGTTAGTTTTAAAGAGACAAGTTAGAGAACCATTTTGAATTAAACTGCAGTGTTGCTTTTGTTAGTCTATAAATTTGCCTCTCTATTTTCAATGGAAGTTAAAAATATAACATTATGAAATTAAAGGGGCATTTGATACATCATGAGTAATTTTTGCAGGAAACATTGACATGAATAAATGACTTTGTTTCAATATATTATAGATCTTTTCAGCTCAAATAAATGTGCATTTTCTTAAAAAGATGAGGAAATTTCTTACTATAGAAATTAAAGTTATTTCTGGATGAACAGTATTTAAAACAAGCATGAATATTTATCCTTTCAAATGTATGGGTGTGTGTTTGTGTGCCTTATGGGTATTTTATCATTTAGCAGCATGCTAAAAATCAAGATTATAGTTTAGCCATTATACATTTTGGCTTACGTGTATTACTTTTCAAGTAGTAGTAAGCATTATTGGATACCAAAAAATATAACTAGATACTTTCAATCTATTAGGCCTATGTGTGTATGTGTGGAAATCTAGTAAGACAGGAAAAAATGGAAAGCTTGTTATTACATAAAATGTGGAAAGATTATTAACCTTACTTCATAAATATGAAAGTCTATTTTAGACTAGAATAATCTTTAAATATTAACAATGTAATATATTAGCAAATGGGTTTCATAGTAAGCCATAATTTGATCATTTGCTTCAAAGCTATTTTTTCCTTTAAATCTCAAAGTAAAAACAGAACGGAGGATTATTTTTCATAAAACTTCTAATTAGGTGAAGTATATTAATTTTAAATTTTATTTTGTTATTATATACAAACCTTCAGAGCTTTACAAATACACTGTATTGACTGCTACTCTGGGTGCTAGAAATTTATCACTGAGATCACCTTACCTGCTGGATTTTGGGCAGGTGAATAATACAATAGACATGTGTATGAACACCTGACCTTCCTATAAAAACTGCTTAAATTTAAAATATACAAGTTGCATATTATTTACTTTTTATGAACACTGAAAAAAATAGCGTGCATACCCAAGTTAGTGCCTTCTCTCCTATTGGACGTCACCACACACAGTTACTGGTTTTTTCTTGTGTTGGGTACTATTCAACAGTTTAATATTTGAAGAAATGAAAACTTATACATGGAAACCAAGAAATTACTGAACACAGGAAGGTGAGAATAATCATTGGCAGGAACTTCTTTGAAAATGCATCCCATTGTTAAGTCCAGGGACAGCAAAGATTGATCTTTGAAGCCATTTAGATCAATTCAGAGTGGCCGCCGGGGAATCCAACTTACAGAAGGATTGGTGAGCCCTTTGACAGCAGGCAGGTCAGAGTATTTATCTTCCCAGCCAGAACATTTTTGAGAGTATAACAGCTGTGCACCAGGACTCTCCTGGGAAACTGGAGTCTATGTTAACTCCATCAGTGGACCAAATAAGAAAGAGTCCACCGACGTGATAGCTTCGAAGAGGGAGGTGGTGGCAGTCAGGGTTCCTGACCTTTATCCCTGGCGAAGTTCACAACCTCAAGTTCATAAACATTTCCCAAACCCACTGTGCTGATTGAAACCTCTATGCTCCCTTTCACATCCCAGACCTGTTGCTTGTACCCCGGTCCCCCCGCTCCTCCATTTCCCGGTGAAGCAAAAGCCAGCACAGCACACACAGGTGGGAGCTTGGGCTGTCAACAATCTGACAGGAGGCCTGGCGTGACGGCAGAAAATATAGACTCGTTTCCTCTGTGAACGTTTCTCTACACATGCACTGCAAAAATAAATATTTAAAATAAAGAGAAAAATATATTTTTTATAGGCAGTTCTCATGTTAGGATTCTCTTGCCCATGAACGTAGGCAGTGATTCATTCTTTGCTGTAAAGTCTATTTACTGCTTTAAAAACGCAGCAAGTTTCCCTAGTCTGAGTTTTCTCATTAATACGTGAGTTTTGTAGAAATGTGTCAAAATACTTACTTCTTAGGTTAAGAATGAATGCAAAAATTCCAGTAAGACTAGTAGAAATGACATTTTTATAAACCCCATTATACATTTCAGGATTTGCACACACTTTTATGTATTTGAATATTTTTATGATAAAATATCAAAGTCCCTGTAGGTCTAAGTTAAGGAAATCCATTGAATTCAAAAGGTACTTATGAAGATTCAATTAAGATGAGAAAAATACTATGTACTATATACTATTGTATATAACAATTTTAATTTGTATGAATTTTTTCCCTAGATTTTTGATTTGCATCTGTTTGCGTGTGTGTTTTCCTGCATTAATGCCAGTGGGCACCTTTCTTTATATTTTATTAGTATGCTACTCTGAAATAAAGAATCTTTTTATTTAAAGTAACTTCCTGGGTATGTAGGTGTCTAATCCCATATTACTACACAGAGAGATTTCTATTAGTCAAAAAATTAAGTTGCCCACAGACACACACATCTAGTCTTGTAAAATAATAAAACCACGGGCTGTTTCTACTCTATGTTAACTGATCCCCTTCGTCCACCACTATAAATATTTGAGGTTTACTGTTATACATCATGGTTTACTCTCTTCTCCATGCTTTTAAAAAATCGGCCTTTTTGAGTAGTCCATCATTAACAGTACCCAGAAAAACATATTACATTCTATGTTTGAAATATCTTAGAATTCAATGGATCTTTCAGAATTAGCAACACTATTTTCAGGGAGTAAGTACTTACTGAACATTTGTGAAGTTAAATATGTAGTTTTCTTCAGATGGGAAAAGTACAAAGGATATGGAATTTGGGGTTACCTTACATAACTGATAACAATGAGAGTAAGATTTTGAGTCAGTCTTCAATGCACATGATCTAACATTAGGTCAGAATCTTTGAACTATCAGGAAATTAGGACATATAATCACCAAGCTTTTTTAAAAAAACTGTAATTAGAACATATTTCCCAAAGTTTTCTGAGTCCAGAGAACTAAGGTGATTAAAGTGCCTACATTTCACTGATGATTGCTCCAAAATTTTGCATCATTCAATTCTCTAGAACTTTTTGTGTTACTGGGTCTTATCTAATAGTAACTGACCAGTTACCTCGTTAATTTTTTTTTTCTCTTCAAGGATCCTTAATTAAGTGGTACCTTACCTTTGACCCCTATCCCAGCATTCTGCATGAGTGACTGATAATTGTGCTAGGGAAACTGCTACCAGATTAATTCCAATTCCAGTAACTCTGCAGTAAACAAAGTTAAACTTTGAGCTCTTGGAACTCCTGTTTTGGCCAGGCTGGGAGTAAGGCTGTGCTCTCTCCTCTTTATGTACAGTCCTTTCACTTGGCTTCAAAGCTATGATGCTCAGTTCTTGGTTACAAACAGTTTTTGGCCTTGTGTATTCAGTTATTCTTTATGGAACATTATACATATATAGGCACATACAGCAAACCTCTTTCCTGTTTATACAACATGCTGATCTCCTGACCCTGTATCTTTCAGGTACCTTGGTAAACCTCCTCTATACAAACCAATTCATACAAATAGATATCTGCACGCTTCTGTAACCATTTTATTATCATCATTTTTATCATTATCATTTTACATGTAAGTGTTTAATTGAGTGTTTATTATTTTACTATAATGTCTTCAAGTTAAAAACACATATTATTCCAAAATCTTTCATTAAAAAACTATTAACATATGGTAAACATCAACAAATTATATAATTACACGTCAGCCTCAATAAAAGGGTAAGTCAAGAGACATGTACATGCTGTATATAATTAATATATCATACATGCTTTAATAGAAGAAAAATCTGAAATAAAGGGGAAAGAATTGCTAAGCTTAAATATTTCTTCACCACGAGGGTGTTTTTAAAGTAAGTGTCCTTATGGTTAAGAATAAAATACTATGAATATCATTAAGAAGCTGGATACATTAGCTCCATGTTTTAATTTCAGACAGTGTTCATTAACTCCCTGCCGTGCAATTGGAGGTGATTAGCTCCTCTCCAATTTGTCTTTACCCTTCTTCATTTTCAGTTTTCTTTTTGATAATTATGTTATTTTAACTTTGTCACAGTTCATAATATTTACATGCTGTTCTGCAACTTTAATTGTGTTGGCACATTGGTCTTAATTCTACTGATAGATGGGCTGCAGTATTAACCAACTCCTTTTATTATGGTGTCTTCATGACCGAGTTCATTATTTCCATCATTCCCTGCTTACTTACATTTCATGTTAATGAGTTCTGTTTGTTAATCCTTGAAATATTTCACGTGGAAGGTGCCTGACTGTTGTCTTTATCTTTTCTGGGAATATTATTAATGGTTCATCCTTCTTTTCCTGTTAACTAATTGCTCTATCAAATTCCACCGCTGAGCATTGCCATAAAAAGTGTGAAGGCAGCCTAGGATGGATGTTTTTCCTGTGGATGACATGAATGTTCTGCCTAAATGCCCGAAACATTTTTGCCATTTCCTTTTAGGGAAGTATTGTCTATCATATCACTCTATATCTTTCATTTTCATTTGTTCAGGTCTTCACTGCAGAGAAAGCAACCATTGTTGTGTTGCATCATCTTCGTCGTCCACATCTATCATAGTTTCTCGAATTACTTTTATTTTTCCTCTGCATGCAAGTAACTGTCACCATCTACAGTTTTTCTTCCATGTCATTAGTTGATTTTTCTCCATATGAATTTTGCCCTTGCTCTCTCTAATTCTTTTATTTTATGTATGGGCGGGTTGTTTTGATTCTTAGACATTCCCATTGATCCATAATCTCCTTGTAAATCATATTAGGTTATTTTTATTGTCTTTGAGCTATGGTTTCACTAAAATTAAAAATTTATCATTCTAAAACTTAAAGCAGTTGCCTGACCTCATTTGAATAATCTCCAATGAGTCACAATTTGAGGCAGGGGAATTATGGTCTAGTTACTTTGTTTCCCCAGAGAGATGGTTGTTGGGAAGGGGAAGACAGTTGGGGACTGCTTTCCCTGCCTGAAGTGCTACTAACTCACATGCCAACCAGATGTGGACTATTTTAATTCCGTGGGTCTTAGTGGCCCTTCCTACCTCTGCAGAATTCTTCCAGTGGTATGTGAATTCTTGGTAGACTGTCTTAGTACCCTCTACTTTACCACCCTCTTTTCCTCTATCCACACCGATTTATTGAGGTTAGACTTCTCTGAAACATATTAACACTCCTTCTTTCCTTCTAGGGATATAGATGAAAGTTGGAGAGGGATAGCTGTTACAGGCTGCTATGAAATTCTTGGCTTCCACTTGTTCAAGCTTATGGCATATGCTTACATCAATAAATTGTTGACTGTTCCAAGAAAAAAAATGATTTTTTTTAAAAAAATTGTCATCTAATTTGTTATGTAGTGAAGGAGAGAAGTCTTTGAAAACTTTTGTGTTTTGATGTATAGTATTAGGTAAAATTTTTCCTTCCCTCCCTCCTTCCTTCCTTCTCCTTCCCCCTCTTTCCATCTCTCCCTCCACCCTCATGGCCAATAGACATTAATACTATAATTTAAATAGTCCATTTTCCACCGCTGATCTGAAATATGACTTTATACTGCATTCTTAAATGTAGATAGACTTATTTCTGGTCTCTCAGTTCTGTTCTATTGACATACTTAGACTAAAATCAAACTTTAAGAAATATGTTTTATATAACTGTGAGAGCAGTTCTTTTATATTGCTCTTTTTCAAAAGTTTTTGCCTATTGTGCATTTTCTGTTCCAAATGAATTTAATAATCAGCTGTCAAGTTTCATAAAAATTCCTGTTGAGAACTTAATTATGGTTAATTTAATTTGTGGGAAATTGACATCTTTATAGTTTTGAGTTATCCTATCTAGGAACATGGCTTCTCTTTTGATGTTTTTAAAACCATACCTTGCATTGCTCAGGAACATTTCCTAATATTCCTTTTTATATAATCATTAAAGATTTGTTGTCAATCATATTATGGTTCTTACTGCACACAGGAATGCCTTTTACATTTACTTTTCTCATTAGCCTTGTGCTTGGGTAAAAAAGCTGTTTTTTTGGTAAGGATATATTCTGGCCATTTTCTTGAAATGATTATTTCTCATATTTAAAATCATTCTATGGCCATTTAGACAATGATTTTTAATTAATAACAGCTAACATTCAGCTTATACTACAGCTCTAGAATCAAATTCCTGGTTTCAAGTCCTGTCTCTGTCAATTAGCAGTTGTTACTAAATTACATTATTTAACTTCTCTGTGCCTTACTTTTATCATAGGTAAAATAAAGTTCAGAGTAGACCCTGATATTTTTATTATTAAAATTATAGTAGTATCCAACCCAAGGAATATTATTATTTTTAATGAAAGTCAAACATTGTATGAAATGCTTTGCATTTTATGGCTCATTCACTCCTTACTATGTGATATGTACTATTATCAAAGACTGTATTTTGAAAGTAGAGTTTAAGGATTTACTGGCACATTATAAATAGGATGTGAGAATAAGACATAATCTAATATTATATGTTTTTTTGTTTTTTTTTTTTGTTCTGAGTAGTTTCTCTTAACCAGTTGGGGGAAAGTAGGGAGTCGGAGAAAATTGTGAACACATTTTTGAAACTGTTAATCTGCCTATTAGAAGAGCATGGATTTTCAGTTAGGTGGATCCATGAATCTAGATTTCATGTTAGAGGTGCAGGCTAGCAACATAAATTAGAGACACTGTCTATCTGTCTATCTGTCTATCTGATTTAAATACATGAGATTAGACAAGAATATCAAGTAAGTGGGTATAAATAGAAAACATAAGGAACTTTATTGAATGAATTATTGAGTATCCAAAATTGAACAGTTTGGAAGAAGTGTAAGAACCAAACACAAATTAAGAAGGAAAGGGGATTGAGATGGGAGGAAAACCAAAAGAATGTGGTATCCTGGAAGCAGAAAGAAGAAAGTGTTTCCAGTTTGATAGCGTGAAGAATTGTTCTGATAGGCCAAGTAACATAAAGATTGAAAATTTATCCTTCCATTATTAGTTTGATTATACTCTAATCAGAAATAGTTTTTAACATATTTGAAGATATCTATTAATAGGAGTTTTAGTTTTAAATTTAATGTATTCATTGAATTTCATGAAAAGGTATCCAAATATCAAAGTATTGTTTTATTCCTGGGACAATCTTTTTTTTATTCATGAGATAGCAATTTTTTAATAAACAATCCTGAACAATAAATTTGCACTTTAGAAAGCATTTTTGTGCCTATTACCTTGCTTAATCCATACTGCTATCCAGGAGGGGCTACTGTCTTTATTTGCATATGGCAATCCAGCTGCCTTAAGTTACATAATTTAACTCTTAATACTATGCCTAGAATCTCAATCTTCCTATCTTGATTCACTGCTTTTAACAATTCATCAGACTCTGCAAATAATCCTTTTTACATATTCTCCAGGAAATCCATGTTTCTATTTATCTGTGTGGAGTGCTGATTTGGACCCATAGAAGAAAGAATAAGAACAGTTTGAGCATAGTGGATAGTGGACCTTGCTTAGGAATGAGAGAAAAAATAATAATATCATGATAGGAAATCTTCATTAAACTGCTAGATACCATGAAAGTGCTGAATATATGAATATAGGTGAAATTAGCTGTCCAGAGGTAATATTCATTGGACTAAATAGCAACAACAACAAAACTATAGGGAAACCCCAAAAGAATTCTACTTCCTGTGTGTTTTCTCTAAAGATGGTGATTGTCCCCTCAGTAGAATGGTCTCTGAGACACCACTGAAGCCTTACAGAGAAATGAAGATTCTCCCATCATCTCCTATTTAATCAGCTCTCTTTATAAACAAGCATGTAAACAAGTTACCCGTAGTTTCTCTACTCCACCAACACACCCACGCATGCACACACACACACACACACACACACACACAGCCCTACATTTACTACTTTCCAAGAAAATAAGTGAAATGATGAAATAGCAAACCTAGAACAAAAAAGAAACACCTGTTAGCTCAGGTTGATATTATGTACAGTATCAAAAGCTTATGTTTTTACAATCTGTTGCAGAGAACCTGGAATAGGGTTATATTAAACATAGAGTAAAACTGAGATGATAATAAGTATTGAACATCATTTAATGCTTTACAATAATCTGATATAATATTATGAGTCAGTGTTAGGAATTACCTGCCTCAAGGAGCACAAATAATTAAGCTTCAAATGCCTGCTAGTTCTCTTGAATAGCTCCTGTTACCAGTTATTAAATTCTTTCCATATGCTAACTGCTTTGTGAAGGGCCTGATATGCATTCTTATCCAATTCTCACAGCAACTCAAATGAAGGAGACATTATTGCATTCATTTTACAGAGAAAAAAGCATGAAGCTCAAAGAAGTTATATAACTTTCCTGAATATCACAAAAAGTTGTAGGCATAGATCAAATCCGGGTCTGTCACACTCTTATAACTCATGCCCTTTTATAACTGTTGAGGACTCTCTACATCAGTGAGTGGAACAAGCAAAGTCTTGTTAGGAAGGTGGAGAAGAGGATTTCTTCAGAATTCTATTTTTATTATTATTGTTCTCTGAAGCATCCCATACTTTCTATAAAGTATTTTTTTTTTCTAAAATCCTTGCTATGGAGTTTGTTTTTAAATAGGACTTAGGTCCTTTCAGAATTTTTTCTTGCATGAGATAAAAAATAGACCCTTGCTATATCAAATGACACTCTCTAGTGAATGTGATTTTAATGAGGCATCAGTATCATTTTGTATAATGGAGCTAAAAGAAATTATTCTCCAGCTAGTAGATTACTTCATTACCCCAAACTTGCATGTCTACCTGAGTGTGGGGGTGCACTATTGGTATACAGGATCATTGTAGTCATGATGAGGTGAGAGATTCTCTGAAAATGTCCAAAGTTCTGGGAGCAGACTACAGAGAATATATTAGCAACACATACATTAGCTGAGTGTTTTTCAAACTTCTTTGAATATGAACCACAGGACGAAAGAAATTTTACATTGTAGCATGAGATACACTCTGATTTTTTTTTCCTAATCTAATATATTCTAGCAAGGCCATCCTATTTTAAATTTCAATAGAATTCATTAATTAATAATACATTGATATTAATTAAAATAATTAATTAAAATATAATTAATAGAATTACACCATATAATGATATTACATGCTATGATTGTTAATAAGCAATACAAATTATTAATATATTAATATGTATATTTGTTGCAGCCCACAACATTTATTTAACGGCCCTGTCATGTGTGTGACTTGAAAACCACTGCCCTAGCTATTAGCTACTCAGATAGTATAGTCGATGAATTTTTGGCACATTATTTTCTCTTTTCTCTCAAGTGTCACAGGTGTAATGGATTCTGCAGTGGGGAATATGTAACACTTTTTTCGAATTTCAAAAGACAAAGTACACAAGGTGTGAATACCATGAAAGCAACGACCATGTGTTTTGACCACTTCCTCCAGCTACGCCTGGTAGATTAAATGTCCAGGGAAATTTTTAAACTTTTTATTAGTATATGTGCATAAAAAAATACACACATCTCAATGAATATTTATTTTATTGAGAGAATGGATGGTTTGTGTATTCCAAAAATATACATTAAAACCACTCAAAAAGATGTTTTCTCTGTCACATTAGATAAATGGAATAGGTAACTGTATTACTCCTGTATTACTCCTAATATATGGTATTTGTTCCACAAGTTTTTAACCAATATAAACACATATGGTGAATTAGATCCCAGAATTGTCATATATAGCATAAGAAATAGTAGTCACATTAACTTATAAAGAGACATAGTAGGTTTCATTCACTAAAAAGAATTAAAGAAAACAGAAGATCTAGTTTTGAATTTTCAGAGCTTTGTGAATTTATTATGATCCTGTCTGTACTTGAGCCACAAAATGATCTGCCTTATATTTCTTATTACCGTGTTGTTGCTTGATTACATTGTTTTTCTTAGTTTACAAAATAATTTTTTTTTCTTTAGTGCTTTATCCTTAGTGTCAGGCCTGGGAAATGAGTTTGGAAAAAAATCTTAGGGACAGTATTTTCACCTTAGTTTGGGTCTTGCACCCTAGATAAGTATCCATAGATAAAGCTTATATGCCTCCATAGGAAAGAATTTCAGCTGGACTTTAAAGAATGATTGGGACTTGAATTTCAAATTGCATAATTTTTATGAGCAAGAAAGTAACTTTTAAAAACATTGTTTAGAAAACAGTAAATAGAACAGTTTGGTTTTATAAGAAGAATCCTATAAGTCAACAGTCTCAAACCCAGGCAGGCATAGACTAAGACCTTCCAGGAGGTGCCAAGACATGGATATCTGTTTCCAGGCTCTCAAGTTTCCAATGCACTCTCTCCTAAATTTGATCTACCTGAGAATGACACTCTAGCTCCTACTTCTCTTTTTTCTGCTTCTCTACCATCTACCACTTTTTTTCTTATTTTACATAAGGAAAAGACTGTCATCAATCTTTTTTTTATATACATTTTAAAAAATATTGTTGCTTACATAAGAAATGTAGAGTAGGGGAGAAGGGACTGGCCAAACAACAACAAAAAAGAGTTTGAGGATACATTTCACATGAAGTAAAAAGTTGATAGGTAGGTAGGTAGATAGATAGATAGATAGAGCCAATAAATAAATGTAAAAAATATAGAGACTGGAAAGTGTCAGTTGCTAGGTAAGAACTGTTGAAAGGGCAGCATATGCATTCATGCAAACCATAAACTCATGGTGAAAAATCTCTCTCTTTTAGAATTATAAATCAAAAGTAAGCTAGTTATGATGAGATAATATTAATATATTTGTAATGACACATTCAAACATTTTTCTGATAGAAAGTAAACTAGTTTTACTGATTTAGGTTATATGGCAGATGTGTTCTATTATTTATATAAGTTTGAGGTAGAGTTCCATAAAATTGGAGCATTCCACAAAATACATTTAAAATACATATACACTATGGGGCGCCTGGGTGGCTCAGTCGTTTGGACATCCAACTTCAGCTCAGGTCATGATTTCACAGTTTGTTGGTTCGAGCCCCACATCGGGCTCTGTGCTGTCAGCACAGAGCCTCAAGCCTGCTTCAGATTCTGTGTCTCCCTCTTTCTCTGCCCCTCCCCTACTCATGCTCTGTTTCTCTCTGTCTCAATAATAAATAAAAATATAAAAAAATTTAAAAAAAATAAAATAAAATACATATACACTAGGTAGTGTCACTTGGTTTATCCCCTGTAAATACTAAACTTTAAATACCAAAAATATTTCAAATATGAGCTTAATATTTGAGTGTATATAGTTTTAAAAGATATTTTAGGGAGATGAGTGAGCAAAAAATATTTGAAGAACAAAGATATAAAGGAGCAGAGATGCATTGATTTGGAATGCAGTTTAGGGCTTTACACATGCAGGGTTTGAATGCTAAGAAATTTGGAATTTATCCTTAAGGTATTGATATTCTAAACTGTGTATGTTATCTCACTTTTGCTTAGTATGCTATATTTCAAATTAATAAAATAAATTTCTTTAAAAATAATAAAAAGATTTTATTAACTGAAAAAGCTCTTCATTCAACCCATTATTTTGGGTTGCTGTATTTTAATATGTTGGGCATTCTTTTCAATAGTTCTAAGACTTAGAATGTTAAAAATTTTATTAAAAGGCATTATACTGAGCCACAGATATAGTTTTTAAACATAAATATGCAGCATCTTTTTTTAAAGTTTGTTTATTTTTAAGAGAGAGAGAAAGGAGGGGCAGAGGTGGAGGGAGACAGAATCCCAAGCAGACTCTGTGCTGTCAGTGCAGAGCCCCACACGTGGTTCAGACTCACAAACCATGAGACCATGACTTGAGCCAAAATCAAAAGTCAGACATCCAACTGACTGAGCTACGTATGTGCCCCAGAAGTATTCAGTAACTTAATACTAAAATCCATTATTCCTTTGTAAAATATTACCAATTTCAGTATTTGTATTTACTCAGTTGATGGTTTAGAAATGATTTTATATAGAGATTGTTCCTTCAAATGGAATCTTATACAAAACAAAAATGACATAAAGCAAATGAATATGGAGCTCTGACTCACCATGATAGGAATCTGTTACTCCTTGAGAAACACTGGTTTTTCAAAACATTATACCTTGAAAAACACGGGGTTTGACCAATAGTTTCAGTGTCATCCTACACTTTTCTCATTGTACACTCAGGAGAGCTATCAAAATAAAATCCATTATAAATCTCATATATAACTCCCTTTCTGTCCATGTTTTATCATAGTATGCTTCCTCATCACTGTAAAAGCTCACAACTTATTATAGTCACACTTTTGCTTTTTCAGATACTTCTTCCTTACTTCTCTGATTTTCCCTTGATTTGCATTAATAAAATAATTGAAAGATTTAGAGTATAATCTCTACTTGTTCATTTTCTATCTCCATAGCAATTGAAATATTTTGAAGTAAAAACAACTCATAAATCCTGCTTTAAATAGTATTTGTGTGACAAAATAAGTAATCTTTATCACAAATTTACCAAGACATATCAAGATCCTGAAATTTCCAGATATTAAAAAAAAAAGAACAAATTATGTTCAATGTAATTTTGGTTTTATTAATTTTATTAATGCTAAATGTAACATTTTTATTACAACAAATCCATATGTTGCCCTTGATCATCCTACTTTCTAGAAATTTAAATTTATATCCTGAACCTTTACAAATTTATTGGTTGATTCCAAAAGTTTTTTGGTTGAACCTTCAAGGTTTTTTACATATAGCTTCAACACTTTTTTAATATCTTATGGATGATCCAATTATGTCCGTAAGATTTCTGCAGATTTCCAGCGAAATTAGGTCTTCTGGCTCCAATTCAACATTTGTTGACTGTTTTGGTTTATTTTCCCCTTCTACATAGGAAAGTTCTTACTTCTGCCATAACATTTACACAGATTTGGATTTCTGTCATTTCCTGGATTAATCTTCTAAAATGAACAGATATATTCACACACATTTTTTTATTTTGTAATGACTTCACAAAAGTTTTAAGGACATGGAGTCTTTACATTTTGATTTGTAATATAGCACATATTAGGATTAGACATCGAATTTTATAAAAGCATTTTACCATTTGCAGTCATTCTTGCCCTTGTCTTATTTTTCTCTTTCCCTCCTTTTCAAGTACAGCAATGAAAAAAATTATTTCTATGTAAATATATATTTATGTATTTTTATTTAAAAAAGAAAAATATAATGGGAAAATGCCCACTAATTTGTTAATAAATTTTACATTAGATAATTAAATGAAACATGAGAAGAGATTATAAATTTAATTTAGACATTTTGTGTTTTTAAATTATTAAAGCAAGCATATATATCAGGACAAAATTTTGACTCATTTCAAGGTCCTGGTTTTCAGGACCCCAGAAAATATTGTAATTCTGTTTTCTCTTTACTTAAAAACCTAGAGGAAAGAGGTTTTATGCTAAAAAAGGAAAAAGAAGGGGGGAAAAGGTAGGTCAACCTACATAGCTCAGGAAAGGGGAAAAAGAGTGGAGAGAGGGAGGAAAAAATACTGGGAAGTACTAGAGACATTTGTCAGATTCTACAAATATGGATGGGGCAGAAAAATCCTTATGTATTCAGATTCTTTTCATAGATTTTGAGATATGCAAATTAAGGTTTTGAACTGTTAAAATTTACTTGGTGCTGTGAACTGTTTCTTTGACCCTGACACCACTCTAAGGCTGAATTACATGGTTCTAGTCTTTAACCAGGTCACAAAAGTATCCATTTAGAAACTTCAATGACTGGAAAATAAGTAAGGAGACAATAAGAGGAATAGTTAATTAAATGCCCTATATTCACTGTGTCATGCCTACCTATGCACTAGTTATTAGTTGAGTTAAAGTTATTGTAGCAGTATTTTTTTCTGATAAAATATTTGGTTAAGTTCATTTTCTCTCTTTATCTCTTTCCTATTTCTGTGTGCGTAGTTCCCTTCAATAACCTTGGGTGTAATCACTAATTGTCTGCCATTACATTTCTTGGTAGGTAGTATTTGTGAGGTGAAATGCTTTCTAATTTTTATTATTTTTATTTTATCCTGAAGTAAGAAAGGAGGAATTTAACATCATATACACAAATGCCTGCGTGTATTGCTTTTTTATCTTTTAAGATCAGTGCTGATGTAACACTGTGTCGTTCTTGCCCTCTTCATCTATCTGTGATTTGCAATCAGCATTTCGTATTGCATTCCACTCAGCTAACTACAGTTTCACCATTCTGGCTCCTTCTTTTGCTCATGAAGATCTAAATCAGGGAAATAAAGTCAAAATACTCTTGAGTATGACAGATAACAGAGTTTATCAGAGAGAACTTGGGAAATAAATCTAATATAGCCAAAAGCTTTTGCAGAGAAAGTAATTCTAAAATTTCTGAGTGCTTTACATTTTATTTGGAATAATGTTTAATTTGCTGAATAGTGAACTAAACATGTAACCTTTTATGTTATTTCAAAATTCTTGAAATTAATGGACAGGTATATGGTTTTAATAGGGAAGTATATAAACTATTAACTTTGGTTAAGAATGTTATGTCATACTATTATCTTGTCACATTTGACATTGTTTTGCTTTAATCATGTTGTTTTCTAGACGTTTTTGTTTTTCTGATAGTTATGAAAAATTGTTTAGTTGTGTTAAGGCAATATGTGAAGACTGATTTAGATAGCTTTTGCTAAAACAAAAACAAAAAAGTTTTGCCCAAAACTTAATACCTTAAAACGAAGCATTTATTATTCCTCTCAAATTTGTGCATAACCAGGCAGTTTTTCTAGTTTGTACTAACTGGCCTCAGGGTCGAAAATCTAGAATGTCCTCATAGACATGTTACAGTTGCCCATGATGTCTGAGATGACATTACATATGGTCTCTCATCCTGTAGGTTAATCCCAGCTTGATCACATGATAACACCCTGGTTCCCAGCAGCAAAAGAAGGCATCCCAGATGTGCAAATGCATCTCAAGCCTCTGCTTATGGTCAGCTTGTCCATGCCTCATTAGCCAGTACAAGTCACAAGATTGAGCCCAAATGCAATGGTGAAATTGACTCTATTTCCTGATGCTAAAACAGTAAAGTCAGTTTACACAGGGCATACACCAATGGGAGGGATTTATGGTCACTCTATAAGATACTACAGAAGCTTTCATTATTTCTGGTCTTAATAATTTTTTAGCGCTTTTTTAATTTTGTACTTCATCAAGATCATTTTCTATAAAAGATTGAATTAGATACTTATACATTTGTTTTAAAAGAATTTAAACTACACTTAATAGGATGAATATTTCCACTTAAAGTCAGATAAGATTCCTAGATTTTTGTTATTCTGTGTTTATAACAGAACTTTGAATGGTCTTTGAAGATATGGAAAACCTGCTTATCAAATGCTTTAGAAGTCTTGGTTTTGGGACATTGAATCTTTTCTGCAAGTTTAAAATATGCAATATAAATATTAGAATTCTAGGATGTTGTGGTCATATCAACAAATGTAATTTATGTGGCATTACTATGATTTATAAGGCATCTATCATGCTAATCATTACCCATCTCTTTGAATTTATGTGATTATGTTGTTCTTATGAAAGTAATATTAGTAGATTGGTTGTTGACATTGTCCTATGGAGATTTATAGCTTGGCTTTATATTATATTAAAATAAACACCAGCAAACATAAGATATGTGTCAATCTATTTGATCTAGAATCTTTACATAATAAAGCACACTAAGCTAGGATAGATTATTATAATGCTTTGTATGTGCTATTTGTCTTAATACTTGATTTAAATGAATATTATAGAAATAATGTAATTATCATAGTCTATCTTTCCTAATTGTTATTAATTAATCATTTTACTAAGGCTACAAAACTCTAAACTTGGTTCTCTTTTACTTTCTATAACAAGCCGTGTCTTACTGCTATAGCATAAACAAATTGTATCCATAATTAATGAAAATAGGAGTGCTATTTCCAGACATGGAATTGAATGGCTACACTTCCTTAAAGTATAATTGAGATACCACATTATGTTAGTTTCAGGTATACAACATAATGATTTGACATTTGATTACCACATTAAGTCAATTCACCATCTGCCCACCATACAAAGTTACAATTTTTGTTCTTGTGATAAGGACTTTTAAGAGTTTCTCTGTTAGCACTTTCAAATTTGCAACACAATATTATTGACTAGAGTCCCCATGCTATATAGCCTCAGAATTTATTTATTTTATAACTGGAAGTTTGTCCTTTTTGATCTCCTTCGCCCATTTTGTCCTGCCCCCAAACCGCCTCTACTCTTTCAACTACAAATCATTTCTCTGTGTCTATGAGGGGATTTTTTTGTTTATTCACTTGCTTTATTTTTTAGATTCCAGATATAAGTGAAATTATTAGTAGAAGGAAGGAAATAATAAAGATCTGAGTAAAAATGAATGCAATAGAGACTAAAAAGACAAAAGAAGAGATCAGTGAAATGGAGAGTTGGTTCTTTAAAAAGATTAATGAAATTAACAAACCTGTAGCTAGATACAATAAAAAACAAAAAGGGAAGAAGCTCAATTAAGTAAAATTAGAAATTAAAGAGAAGTACAACTGATAATAAAATATACAAAAGAGGGGCCCCTGGGTGGCTCAGTCGGTTATGTCTGACTTCAGCTCAGGTCAGGATCTCGCAGTCTGTGGGTTCGAGCCCCACGGTGGGCTCTGTGCTGACAGCTCAGAGCCTGGAGCCTCCTTCAGATTCTGTGTCTCCCTCTATCTCTGCCCCTCCCATCCTCGCATTCTCTGTCTCTCAATAATAAACATTAAACATTTTTAAAAAATAAAATATACAAAAGATTGTGAGAGACAACTATAAACAATTGTGTACTAGCAAATTGCACAACCTAGAAGAAATGGATAAATTCCTACAAATATATTATCTACTAAGACTGAATCATGAGGAAATAGAAAATCTTAATAGACTAATTACTGATAAGATTAAGTCAAAAATTAAAAAAATTCCCAACAAACAAAAGTATAGGACAAGATTTACTAACTATACTCCTCAAAATCTTCCAAAAAACTGAAGACAAGAGAACACTTACAAAGTCATATCAATGGGCCAATATTACCTTAATACTAAAACTAGACAAGGACAACACACACACGCGCGCGCGCACGTACACAGCTACTAGCCAGTATCACTGGTGAACATAGATTTGAGATGGAAAAATCCTCCATATCAGCAAACCAAATTTAACAATAAATTAAAAGGATCATATACCATGATCAAGGGGAATTTATATCAGGAATGCAAAGATGGTTCAACATCCACAAGTCCATGTGATACACACATTAACAAAATAAAAGATAAAAAACACGATCATCTCAATAGATGCAGAAGAACATTTTACAAAATTTAACCTCCATTTATAATAAAAACTCTTGACAAAGTGGATGTATACGGGACATACTTCAACATAATAAAGACCATATATGACAAGCCCACAACTAACATACTCAATAGCAAAAAGCTGAAAGCTTTTCCCTTAAGAATGGTAACAAGGCACAGATACCCATTCTCACCACTTTTATTCACCATAGTATTGGAAATCCCAAGCAGAGCAGTTAGGAGGGGAAAAGAAATAAGACATTCATATTGGTAGGAAGTAAAATTGTTACTAATTGCAGATGACATGTTTTTCTATATAGAAAATCCTAAAGATTCCACCAAAAAACTACTGGAACTAATAAATGAATTCAGTAAAGTTGTAGGGTACAAAATCAATATACAAAATCTGTTGCATTTTAATATAGCAATAAAGAAGTATCAGAGAAATTAAGAAAATTCCCTTTGCAATTACACCCAAAAGAATAAAATACCCAGGAGTAAATTTAACCAAGGAGGTGACAGACTTCTACACTGAAAACTATAAGACATTGATGAAAGGAATTGAAGAAGACACAAATAAATAGAAAGATGTTTCATGCTCATATATTGGAAGAATTAATATTATGAAAATGTTCATATTACCCAAAAAATGTACAGGTTCAGGGAAATTTCTGTCAAAATTCCAATGACAGTTTTCACAGAAATAGAGCATACAATTTTCATTTTGGCCACTTTTTCAGAAAATGAAATAAATCCCCCAAAAAGGGGAATGCTTTACCATAGCAATGGGATATAGAGCCATATATTTATGAGATATATGCATTTTGGTTTTTTTCCTGATATAAAATGTGCTCATATTTTTATTTGAAAATGATGCTATGACATCATTTTTACATGACTTTATGTTTTTATTAATCCTTCACATATGTATAAATGTACATATTTAAATGTATAGCAGAATAAGAGAAACTATAGCAGACACTATGAATCATCATTTTCTTTATAGTGTTTCAGAGAAATAAATTGGGAAGAGAATAAATGATATTTGGAGTGTGTTTGACCAACTAAGGGAATAATTTCCCTCTAACCTCTGTAGACATCATACACCTCCATTTATTATTGTAATAATAAAAAATAAAAGTCTGACATTATTGTAATTCCAAAAAAAAGTTGAGTTTCTGATGAAATGAACATAAAGCAATACTTTGTTTTTGAATGCACAGTATTATATTGATTGATATTTTGATGCTTAATGTGATTGATTATCAATTATTTCCACTGACAATCTAGAAGACTCTGATGTTTCAGTATGTCATTGTTGATGTGTTATGCTTCATTGGAAGTTTTTTTAGAGTCATTCAGTTGAAACAAAAATACACATTTGGGGTATATAATTTTAGTTTGACACTTCTGTGAATCCACTGACTCATTGTTCATTGAAGCAATGTTTGATTTTCTGTACAAGTATTTAAATAAGAGAACTTCTGGCCTGTGAACTTCCAGCACGTGTGCACATGCAAAATTGGTTTTTAATATGTCCTTTACATTTAGAATTTCTAATGTTGATATTTATTTTTATAGAATAAGTGAAAATTTTTCTTTTTAAAGTAACTCTGTCTTCTATGTTTATGCTGTTTGTCTCATATTTTTTAGTTAGGATTAGTTTCCCTTATTTAACATTTCTTATTATGATTTTGATTTTCAGATAACTTGGGAATACATTTCAGTAAATTATTCCTTGTAGAAACTGTTTCCAAAATATGTTTGGAAATTTTAAATAGATTTGTTTTATTTTATATTTAAGATGTTTTATTTACAAAATTATCTCAGACAAAAGTGTCCATTGAATATCATGCAGTTAATGGCCTTTGATGCAGGTCTTGTAAGATGACAGACAAAGGGGCATGCTAGTTTGGGGTAATGTTTAATGTCTCTCTGAACTTGAATCAAGAATTTAGATTTTACTGACTGAAAAATCGAGAGCCATTAAATGCTTTTCAAGCACTTAGATGTTGTAGGATTTTATTTAAGACTAGGATTTTGGTAGTTATATACAGAATGAATTTGATGCAGGGGAAAATATTTGTTACAAAATATAGCATTCGTGGGGTCCCTGAGTGGTTCAGTTGGTTAAGCATCTGATTCTTGATTTCGGCTCACATTATGATCTCACAATTCGCGATAGATCCCTGTGATGGACGAGCTTTGTGCTGACAGCAGAAAGCTGGAGCCTGCCTGGGATTCTCTCTCTCCCTCTGTCTCTCTCTGCCCTTCCCCCACTCTTTCCCTCTCTCTCTCATTCTCTCTCTCTCTCTCTCTCTCTGTAAAATAAATCAGTTTTTAAAAAAAATAGCATTAGTAGATAGGTGATGGTTGAGTTTCCAAAGAGACATTTTGATAGAATAGTCAGCAGGCCTTCGGCAAACAGAAGCTTAGTGAAACATAAAGTGGGAGAGACAAATGAAGAAGCCAGTACATGGGGAGGGGACAATCTCTTTTTAAGAAAATGGCAACTGCATGAAATTGGAGAGAGACAGAAACACCTGATATAGGTCAGAAATCTGAGAATGATATTTTGGTCAGAGAGAAAGATGTCCCTATGGGCCAGTGTTTAAAGAAGTAGGGAAATTAAACGTATGAAATAAATAAACAAAATATAAATGCTTTCAATGTACTTGGCAGAGGCTTCTCTGAAAATGTACCAAACAGGTAAAATATACCTGGTTTGATAAACTGAAAAGCTAACCACCTATTGTAAAGGTAATCTGGATCAGTTAGATCATATATTCCATCAATTTAAGAAACAAATCCAAATACCCAACTCCGTATTTTTACAGAAGTGTTTACATTTCATGTCAGAAAAAAGTTATTTTGTTTTCCTTTTGGGGCAAGTTGTGTAAGATGCTTTCTAAGTTTTAAGAGCTGCATTTAACTTAAAATAAAAAAAAAACAGTTATTAAGATGATATAATAAATTCTGTCTTCCCTCACATTTTGGTCCAATTACAGTGATGTATATGCCTTTAAGTTGTAATCTTAGAGAAAGAGAAGACACTTTCTCTATTCCCTTGATACTTTGTGTGTGTGTGTGTGTGTGTGTGTACATATGTGTCTGAAAAATCACCTTTGTAAATCACTGACTTCATTTAATTAGTACTTTAAAGAAGTTGACATATATTTCTAAAAAATTTGGGGAAACATCATTGAGATCTAAATGAAAGGCATTCTTTGAAAAGAGGAATTTGAAAATGTTCAAACAGCTCATAGTGATCATTTTCATCTGAAAATACTTTGTTCATGCTTTGAGTTTAAAAATCTGTTTTCTAAAGGAGACAGATGATCAACAAAATAAAGTTATAACTTAAAAACTATTTGTGAAGTATAACACGATAATTAAATAAATATTAAAATCAGTTTCAAAACTTTTCCCAAAACTTTTAAGTTATTCACCTCAAAGTATTTTTACTTTTCTAACATTCAGTCATATTACAGTGAATGGATAGCAGCATCCAATAAAATAAAGTTATGACAAATAAACTATTCTCATTTTGAAAGAGCTAAAATTGAAACACTAAGATATAATCTCCTTCTCTTTAGATTCCCTATTAAATCTCTTGAGAATGTCTAAATTTTATTCTTTTGGTAAAAGGCATCTCTGAAATTTGTTGTAGTGTGTTCTAGAAGATATCAAAATTAAAAATAAGACAAAGGTGAATCCAAGTGTAAACAGGCAACTTTTTTATAGTTAACTCCAGAAAAGGAGTTATTAGACTTTTTAAGAGTTGTCATTGTGACATTTGAATCCTTTTTCAGGTAGAGATTGTAATACACATTGCCACAATCCTGTCCTTTCTTCTGTCAGAACGCATGAGTCAGTTCCATACAGAAGGGGAGAAGCCCTAAAGAAAGACACACTCAGACTCTTTCAGTTGAAATATGGACTTGGGGGGGGGGGAGGAGGAGCTATACATAGATCTCCACAAAGTAATTGAAGGGGTAAAACCAGGAAAACTACACACAATGTTGAGCATATAGTAAATGTTCATTAAATAGAGGATGATGATAATACAGGGTCGTCCAGCTCAATGGTCAAAAAGGAATTCCTGAGATGTTTTACAGTGCAAAAAGGTGCCTTACAGCACAGGGACAGGACCCATGGGACCAAAAAGCTGCCCTGTGATTGTGAGGAGTGACGGGTCACATAGGGTTTTTCTAACCTATGATGGTAAAGGTGGCATTAAAGCTCCAGGAAATGGAGTCTATAGGTTCTTGGAGGTCTGGCTATTATGAAGATTATGTTTTACTCATAAATCATTAAGATACTTGCAAACTATAAGTGGAGTTTCCTGTCCTGCATGACTGTCATCTTTATCAGTTGATCATTTGTTTCCCCCTGCCTTTCTTCGTAAGCCTTCACCAGAGCCTGAGGAATGTTCTACATATTCTACCTTAAGGGGAGAAGGTTTGCAGGGTGTCAGCTCCTGTTTTGCCCTCAGGTGCCTTTTGCCCTCTCATCAGTGGTGATGCTGAAGATGATTTCCTTGAATATCTAGGTTGATTCACTCATCAACAATGGGACAGAGACTTGCTGGCTGTTCTCTTTCCTGGTCCTGTGCCAGCTGCTGCTTCACTTTACTTCCACTCCTGAACATTCTCTCTCAGATCCATGTTGTTCTGATTGCCTTTAAGATTTACATGATGAGGGGTATCTGGGTGGCTCAGTTGGTTAAGCGTCCGACTTTGGCTCAGGTCATGATCTCATGGTTCATGGGTTTGAGCCTCACGTTGGGCTCTGTGCTGACAGCTTGCTCAGACCCTGGAGCCTGCTTCAGATTCTGTGTCTCCCTCTCTCTCTGTCCCTCCCCCACTGGTGCACTGTCTCTCTCGCAAAAATAAACTTTAAACAATTTTTTAAAAAAGATGTAAGTGGTGAATCTGTTGCCATATGTGGCAGCTCCTGCTTCTGTGGGGTCCAACACCCCTCTTCTCCCTCCAGTCTGCAGTTAGAATTCACAGTAGCCACAAAGGAGCTCTCATTTTTTCCCAAGCCTACCGGTTTCCTTTTCAAGGCAATATGCCTCAGCAACAAGTGCTGGAGAAGGAAATATTTCAGTGACCAAAGGTCCTAACATTCTTTTAATGGAGTCCTTCCTTCTTAAAACTTTTTTTTTTTTTTTTTGAGAAGGAAGCTATTATTTCCTTGTTTTACAAACAAAGTTAACTTGGTTATTTGCTTTAGGGTGATTAGTCAAAGAGACCACATACCATATCCTCATCAGGCCCCTCTGGCTCTACTTTGCTTCAAACTTGTCTGGGACCTCACCAGCCGCAGAACCAAGAGCACTGGGGCAGCTATTGGGGTGGCAATGTTGTAAGGAATTTTTTGTTGCTCTTAAACTTGAGAAAAGGATTTTGGTGTCGTACTGTACGCTTTAAGCTGAAATGCCAGAGTCTTGAGAGGTGTGGACTTTGTAATCCAATTCCAAGGGCTATTATAAAATTGATACAGGGCCTAACTAGGATTTGTTTGTTTTGGTGTTCTGCTCTCCGTATGAGCCAGTGCAACATTTTAATTAATGATCTGGCTTAATGAAGTGTTCAGTATCTATTTTAAATCCTCTCAAGGGGTGGAGATACATAGAAAGTGGGAAAATGCTTAATTATAATTCTCTTAGAAAAATTTCTACATCTTAGATCAATAAATTCCTTATAATTTCAGCATCCTTTCAGAGGTTAATCAACTTCACTAGCTCATTGGCCTTATTCAATTTGCATTAACCAGTGTAAAGACTTTCTATAGATGAGAGAATTATTGAAACACATTATTTTATATTTTTAAGATTGAGCCATTCTTTACATTACTTAGACATCATTGGTGAACTTATGTCAAAACTGACACATTTCTTTTGGGGTTACATGTAAAAATTACTGATGAAGTTTCTACCTAATGTCTACTATTAATGTGAAATCACTGGTTGTCCAGAAGTAGACATGAGCTATTTAGTTTCAACCCTAAGCATTTCATTATTTTCAAAGATTTTTCTTTGTTAAACCTGAAATATCTCTGTTTTATAGAATCCTATTTCATTATTCTACACAGATGAAAATACAAGAAGTAAGAAAAAAATTTGGGACTTATGTGTGGCAAGCGTAGAATCTGGGCTAAAATTTGAATGCATTCATTTTACATATATCACATTCATTGTCTGCAGGGATTTTCTTTCATTTGCATCAGATATGTGTAGCTAAATTAAGGTTTGTTCCATATTCTTTTGATTTTCATTTTCTTAAAATGAAAAAGGTTCTTCTTTAGATTCTTTTTAATCTTAACAGGATATTTTTGTCTGTACATTTTAGATAACTTCTGAAAAGTTCAATAGGTCAATATACCTTTGGTAAATCATTATGTTTGCTTTTCTCCAGAGGTATGAAGGTGACCATTCTTTTGTATCCTAAAACCTAAAGAATCATGAAAAGGCTTTTAAAGTTGTATTATACATTAATACACTCCAATAAATGTGTGCTTTGTGTATTAATACTGGGCTAGAAATAGTACTGTCCTAACAATAATTCCAACTAATACTGGACTAGCAATACCAAGAATAACATCCTAATAATGCCTCCTAATATTTATTGAGTAATGTGTGTATAACATAATGTTATATATGTTTTTAAGTTATCTCATATTTGCAAATTGAGGCCCAAAATTGTTAACATACCACATAAGTGATAGAGTTAGAATTTGACCCAGGTAAAGCAGGGTCTAGTAGTCTTCAGTAACATGATCTAAACTACCATGCCACATTGCCGTAGAAATGACATGAAAATAAAATAATTTAGGAGCTAACACACATAAGCAGTCTTCTCTTTCATCAACCACAGCATGTCTTTTTACTCCCTATCCTGTTTCTCATCTTCAGGATATGCTGAATTTCTTACTGATACCTGGGTTGTTATGCTCTATTGAATCAACATATTTGCATGTGTTGCTGCTGCTTCTTCCCTTAATACTTGCTTTTCTTTTTCTTTTTTGAGAGAGAGAGAACGAGTGGAGAGGGGGCAGAGGGAGGGGAAGAGAGAATCTTAAGCAGGCTCCATGCCAAGTGCAGAGCCCAACATGGAGCTTGATCTCACGACCATGACCTGAGCCAAAATCAAGAGTGGGATGCTCTACTGAATGAAATACCCAGGTGCCCCCCCTTAATTCTTTCTTAAATTGCACCCGACTCATTTATCATTTTTTGTTATATTAGTAATCACCTTAGGAGACCTATCTTTCAGCAGAACTTCCTAAGCACCTTTCTTTATCTACACTTGGCTCGCTGTCATCATATCTGTCCCATGTAAGTTTCTGCAAATCTCCATGGTACTTGTATATATATAATTGTTCATTTCTCCATTACCTGAGTAGGAAAATTAAAGAAAAATACATAATCTCTCATATTTATTTTTTATACTTGATGAAGTTTTATAAAATTAATGTATTAGTTAATGATGTTTCCTAAAATAAAACATGGAATTTAGAAATCCACGTGCCATTGACTCTTGAGCCCTGAAACTTAAAAACCCTCTTCTGCCTATTGAACTGCCCAGAAAAATGAACCATTAAGATAATGGATGGAGTATTGGAAAAGCTTTACTTCTGCCTGTGTTATTCAAGCAGTTTGGGCTTGTACACAGAAAATGAGGGCCTAGATTACACAGTAAAGTCCCTATTCTTGGTATATTGGGAATGCTCAACAAGGATAGGACTGACTCATGTTTTTTCTTATGAAAATACTGGTGATAAATCATTTTCATGTAGGCAAGTTTTCTTTGAAACTATTTTTTAAAATGTTTATGTATTTTTGAGAGAGAGAGAGAGAGAGAAGAGTGAGTGAGAGTACAAGCAGGGGAGGAGCAGAGAGGAAGACACAGAATCTGAAGCAGACCCCAGGCTCTGAGCTCTCAGCACAGAGCCCTATGCGGGGCTTGAACCCACGAACTGCAAGATCATGACCTGAGCCAAAGTCAGACACTCAACTGACTGAGCCACCTAGGCACCCCCACAAAAAGAGACAGAGTGCAAAGTTAAAATATACGTTAGTGGCATGTTGAATGTAGAAAACTGCTTTCCTGAAACGAGTTTTTTGTTTCTTTATTTTTTGCATATCCTACAATTTAAGAGATATTTAAATCCAATTTATTAGTAAACCAACTGATGATTGGAAGAGTGAAAACTATCTTGAAAAAGAAAAGCAAAGTTGGATGACTCATATTTATGATTTCAAAACTTACTATAAGGATGTAATCAAAAGTATGGCACTGACATAAAAATAGACATATAGATTAGTGGTACAGAATTGAAATTCCATAAATAAACCCATGAATCTGTGATTAAGTTTGGACCTGAATGCCAAGACAGTTCAGTGGGGAAAAAAATAACCTTTTGAACAAAAAGATGCCAGAATAACTAGATATCCACATGCAAACAGATGAAGTTGAATCGTTACTTATGCCATATACAAAACTTACCTCATAAAGAATCAGAAACCTAAACATAAGAGCTAAATCAAAAAATCTACTTGAAGAAAACATAGAGGTAAATCTTAATGACCTTAGATTTTGGCAATGGTTTGAAGATATGACATCAAAAACATAAGCAAGAATAACAAAATTGAATAAATTAGATTTCATCAGAATTTCAAAAGATTGTGCATCAAAGGATACTACCAGGAAAGTAAAAACAAACAAACAAAAAATCGTGGTGCCTGGATGATTCAGTCAGTTGAGTCCGACTCTTGATTTTGGCTCAAGTCATGATCTCACGTTTGGTGACTTCAAGCCCCGCATCTGGCTCTTTACTAACAGTGCGGAGCCTGCTTAGGATTCTCTCTCTCTCTTTCCCTTTCTCTCAACCCCTCTCTCACTTGCTCACGCTCTCTTTCTCAAAATAAATAAATCAACTTAAAAAAAATCACACAATGGGGCAAAATATTTCCAAATCATATATCACTAGGGCTTTAGTATCCAGAATATATAAAGAATCCCTACAATTTAACAACAGAAATTCAACAACAGAATTAAAAATTGAGTAAAGAATTTGATTGCACATTTCTCCAAAAAAAGATATACAAATTTATAATAAGCATGTGAAAAGGTGCATCATTAGCCATCAGGTAAATATAAACACACACACATATATATACAAGCACAAACGCACACAGTCTGATATGATTTGATATGCCCTAGAATGGTTATAATCAAAGAGACAAATGTGAAAATGTGGAGAAAATTAGAACACCTACACATTGCTGATAGGAATGTGACATGGTATAATTACCGTGGAAAACAGTGTGGCAATTCCTCAAAGGTTAAAAACAATTTAGAACATGGTCCACCAATTCCATTCCTAGGTATATGCCTAAAGAATTGAAAACAGGTGGTCAAGCAAAATCTTGTACATGAACGATAATACTAGCACTATTGACAATTACCAAAGGTGGAAACAACCCAGTGTCCATCAATGGAGGAATAGATAAAATATGGTAAATCCATACAATGGGATGTTACACAGCAAAAAAAAAAAAAAAATCTCTGCATGCTACAACATGAATAAACCTTCAAAACATTATGCTAATTGAGGTGGGGGCAAGATGGTGTAGAAATAGGGAGTTGCATACTTCCTGTTTGCATCTCTCAAACAAAGAAGGGCTGAAGCCAAAGGACTCTGAACCGAAAGAGTCTGGGAGGAAAAGAGACAGAGTCCACTAAGAACACAGCCTCATAGGGCTACCTCAAGAAAGAAACCGAAGTATGCATGGTGGAAAGTCCCAAATATCACTAAGAGTAGGGAAATAAAATAACCAAAGTCACAAAAAGGGAGACCAAGGGACACCATTAAAAGAAACTTCCTGAACAGACAGGCCCTGGACAGTCTATGAGCCTCCTTTAATATAGCAGTACTAGCAGGTGCAGGGCACATAAAAAGCTTTTAAAATTGACAGGAGTCAGAACACTAGCCAAACAGACAAAATGGAAGAACTGTCCTCAAAAGAAATGCCAGGAAGAAGTGACAGCTAAAGAATTGGTCAAAACAGATATAAGCAACATAACTAAGAATTTAGAACAATAGTCATAAAATTAATCACTGAGCAATCCCAATCAAAATTGCACGAGCATTCCTCTCAAAGCTAGAACAAATAATCCTAAAATTTGTATGGAACCACAAAAGACCCCGAATAGCCAAAGTAATATTGAAGAAGAAAACCAAAACAGAAGGCATCACAACCCCAAACTATGGCCTCTACTACAAAGTTGTCATCATCAAGACAGTATGGTATTGGCACAAAAACAGACACATAGAATAATGGAATAGAATAGAGAACCCAGAATTAGACCCAAATGTATGGCCAGCTAATCTTTGACAAAGCAGGAAAGAGTATCCAATGGAAAAAAGACAGCCTCTTTAACAGATGGTGCTGGGAGAACTGGACAGCAACATGCAGAAGAATGAAACTAAACCACTTTCTTACCACCATACACAAAAATAAACTCAAAATGGATGAAGGTCCTGAATGTGAGACAGGAAACCATCAAAACCCTAGAAAACCCTAGAGGAGAAAGCAAGAAACAACCTCCTTGACCTCAACCACAGTAATTTCCTACTCGACACATCCCCAAAGGCAAGGGAATCAAGAGCAAAAATGAACTATTGGGACCTCATCAAGATAAAAAGCCTCTGCACTGCAAAGGAAACAATCAATAAAACTAATAGGCAGACAATGGAATGGGAAAAGATAGTTGCAAATGACATATCGGATAAAGGGCTAGTATCCAAAATCTATAAGGAACTCACCAAACTCCACACCCGAAAAACAAATAATCCAGTGAAGAAATGGGCAGAAGACATGAACAGACACTTCTACAAAGAGGACATCCAGATGGCCGCAGACACATGAAATGATGCTCAGCGTCACTCATCATTAGGGAAATACAAATCAAGACCACACTGAAATACCACCTCATGCCGGTCAGAGTGGCTAAAATGAACAAATCAGGAGACTATAGATGTTAGCGAAGATGTGGAGAAACGGGCACCCTCCTACACTGTTGGTTGGAATGTAAACTGGTGCAGCCACTCTGGAAAACAGTGTGGAGGTTCCTCAAAGAATTAACAATAGAACTCCCCTATGACCCAGCAATAGCACTGCTGGGGATTTACCCAAGGGATAGAGAAGTGCTGATGCATCGGGGCACATGTACCCCAATGTTCATAGAGGCACTTTCAACAGTAGCCAAATCATGGAAAGAGCCTAAATGTCCATCAACTGATGAATGGATCAGGAAGATGTGGTTCATCTATACGATGGAATACTACATGGCCATGAGAAAGAATGACATCTGGCCATTCGTAGCAACATGGATGGAACTCGAGGGTGTTAAGTGAAATAAGTCAGTTAGAGAAGGACAGATACAATATGTTTTCACTCATAAGTGGAACAGGAGAAACTTAACAGATGACCATGGGGGTGGGGAAGGGGAAAAAATCATTAAGAAGAGGGAGGGAGGCAAACCATAAGAGACTCTTAAATACAGAGAACAAACTGAGGGTTGATCAGGGTGGGGGAGAGGGGAAAATGGGTGATGGGCATGGAGGAGGGCACTTGTTGGGATGAGCACTTGGTGTTATATGGAAACCACCTTGACAGTAAACTATATTAAAAAAATAAAACATTACGCTAATTGAGAGAAACTACAAAATGTCATGTATTGTATGTTTCCATTTGTATGGCATATCCCGAATAGGCAAATCTGGGAGGCTGAGAGCAGATTAGAGGTTACCAGGGAGGGGCTGAGGAAGGAAGAAATGAGGAGTGACTGATGTAAGGGTACAGGAGTTTTGGGGGGAATGATGAAAAGTTCCAGAACTTTATAGTGATGATTGTTGCACAGCATGGTTGATATATTAAATGCACTAAAATATACATTTAAGCTGTTTAAAATGGCAAATTTTATCTTTTGTGCATTTTACCATAATAATATATCAACTAACACAGAGCCACCTTAATTTGAGATTGTAATAAAATTTAACAATACACTCTAGAAGAAAGCACTCCATACTCACATAATGAGAGGAAAAGGATTTTCACACATATAGACACAGAAAGATCTTGCAGCTTCGATTGGACAACCTCATTCATCAGTCAAAAGTAAACAGATATACAGAAATCCATAATGCTTGCCCCATAAAGTGGCTCTGCTTTCTCAAGTGCATAGAAATCTTCTTCTAACAAATAGCAGAAACAAACAAATAACAAACCATATTTTTTATCATTGCTCACCAAAGAGAGAATAAATTCCATTATCCCCTTAAAAAATATCACCAAATTCTCAGACTATAAAACCAGATTCTAATCACTACAGATGAGGGGTCAGCAAAAATAAAACTCTAGGGCTGCTTGGGAATCACCTCAGAAACCAAGAGAAAATCTGTTTGAATTATTAAATAGCCTGTGAGGTACACCTCTCAGTCTATGTAGCTTATGTATGCTGACAACTGAGTCTAATTAGGAATATTGGTAGAATCTGCAAAAACTTCTCAAAATATAAAAAAATTGAAAAGCATGACCATCATGAAAACATAAAAATAAACATGTCATAGATATATTATCTCATTAGTCCTATGACCATTTAAATGTCTATGCTAGTTCAAAGAGTATTTTGTAAAACAAGGATTTTAATAGTGCATTAAGGAAGATATATTGAAATAAGTTTGCTGAGTTAGACACCAAACTCATTAATATCTTACATAGCAATAAAACTGTAACCTTTTGGGCTATTTTATTCTCCTGGGCAGAGATCTATAATTTAATGTGTCTCCTCACAGAGTCTAAGTCCTTAATTACTAGTAAATAGTAAAGTCAAATCAAGATATGTTTCCCTAGATAATTAAATAATTCTGGGTTAAGCCAGTCACATAATGTTTTAATATGACATTGAAAGGATCTGGTGCCTACCTTTTTGCCTTATCTCTCAGTTTGATTATTTTTTACATTATTGGACTATATAAACATTGGGAAAAATTAAATGACAGTTAAATTAAGACAATTGGCAAACAGGGAAATAATTTGCAACAATTAAAAATGCTTATATACTTTCTAAAAAGCTTATATACTTCTGATGTAGCAGTTACTTATATATTTATGAGAAAGCATAAATATTCTACTAGAGAAATAAGAAAATTGACAAAGAAATCACAATTCACAAAAACATTGCTAACACATCAGGAAAAAACTAAACTCATTAGTAATCAAGAAATGCATGTTAAAACTATAATGGGATACATTTGTTAACTTTTCAAACAAAAATTTTGATGACAGGTTTGTTGTTCTGATTCAGATACTCTCAAAATGCTAATGGGAATATAAATGACTTCAGTCTTTCTAGGAGCAATTTTATGTATGTCTTAATAGTTTTTTAAAAATTCGCAAAGACTGCTCTGTAACAGCTTTATTTCTGGAAATATGTCCCAAGAATATAATGAATGAATAATTATAATATTCTAAAAGCAAATTTTGAAAATAACATACAATAAGGAAAATATAAAAAGCTATTCTTTCCTTATTTATTTTCTATTTAAATGATCTGTCCATTGATGTAAGTGGGGCATTAACGCCTCCTACTATTGTAGTATTATTATCAATTAGTTCCTTTATGTTTGTTATTGTTTTATATATTTGGGTACTTTCACATTGGGTGCATAAATAATTACAATTGTTAGAATTTCTTATTGGATTGTCACCTTCATTATGACATAGTACTCTTCTTTATCTCTTGTTACAGTCTTTGTTTTAAAGTCTAGCTTGTCTGGGGAACCTGGGTGTTCAGTCGGTTAAGACCAACTTCAGCTCAGGTCATGATCTCACAGTTTGTGAGTTTGAGCCCTGCATCTGGCTCTCTGCTGTCAGTGCAGAGCCTGCTTTGGATCCTCTGTCCCCCTCTTTCTCTGCCCCTCCCCTGCACTGTCTCTGTCTCTATCTCTCTCTGTTTCTCTCTCTCTCTCTCTCTCTCTCTCAATCTCTCTTAAAAATAAACATGAAAAACTAAGGCCTAGTTTGTCCAGTATAAGTATTCTTACTCAATCTTTCTTTCAAAATTCATTTGTGTGATAAATGTTTCTCCATCCTCTCTGCACTTGTTAGCCAAAAGGCCGAGAAGCGATCTCCATCTTCTCTGCAGGCATCTTTCTGTCTAAAATGAGTCTCTTCTAGGCAGCACATAGATGGGTGTTGTTGTTTTTTAATTCACTCTGACACCCTATGATTTTGATTGGAGTACTTACATTCAAAGTAATAATTGATAATTATATATCTATTGCCATTTTATACTGCTTTGTCATTACCTCTGGAGATTTTTTCTGATACTTTTTTGTGTTGGTCATTTTTTATATTTCCTTTCCACTCAAAGAGTCCCCTTTAATATTTCTTAAGAGCTGGTTTAGTGGTTATGAACTCCTTTAGTTTGTGCTTGTCTGGAAAACTCTTTATCTCTCCTTCTATTCTGAATGTTAGCCTTGCTGTATATACTATTCTCTCTTGCAGATTTTTCCTATTCAGCACTTTGAATATATCATGACACTTCTTTCTGGCCTGCCAAGTTTCTGTTGAGAAATCTCCAGCTAGCCTTATAGGTCTTACCTTGTTAGTTAAGGACTTCTTTTGTCTTGCTGATTTTAAGATTTTTTCTTTACTGATATATTTTGCAAATTTAATTACAATATGTTTCAGTGTTGGCCTGCTTTTGTTAATTTTGATGAGAGTTCTCTGTGCCTACTGGATCTGAATGTCTGTCTCCTCTTCTAATTAGGGAAGATTTCAGCTATTATTTCTTGAAATAAAATTTCTGCCTTTTCTCTGTCTCTCTCTCCATCTGGGACTCCTATAATAAGAATGCCATTTTATTTGAGGCAATCACTGAGTTTCCTAAGTCTATTCCCCTATTCCATAATTCGTCTTTCTTCTGTTCAGCTTCACTTTCTCCATTATTTTATTTTCTATGTCACTAATTCATTCCTCTACTTCTTCCAGTCTGCTGTTTATTGCATCAAGCCTGTTTCAAATCTCATTTATTTTGCTCTTCATCGCTGATTGATGCTTTTTTAACTCATTTATCTCTGTAGTAAGGGCCTGATATCTTGACGCTTTTCTCAAGACCATTGAGTATGATTGTTGCTTTAAATTCTCCATCAGGCACATTACTTATATCTGTTTCACTTAGATCTGTCTGTGGCCTTATCTTGTTCTTTCATTTGGGATAAATTCCTCTATCTTGGCATTTTGTCCAAATATCTGTCTCCTCTGTGTTAGAAAAACCAGTTATGTTTCCTGTTCCTAGAAGTAACAGCCTTCTGAAGAAGAGATCATATGGTGTCCACAGCCTGGCACTTCAGGGAGTGCCCCTGATGTGTAATGTGTGTGCTCTGCGGTAGTGTTTTGGCTGCTCTGTCCTTCAGGCCAGTTGTCTCCAGAGGCACCTCCAGATGCTCTCCTTGCTTGCTGTGGGCAGTATTTGGTCCTTGGCCTGAATGTGGCAAGGTTTAACTAGGTGTGCTCTGGTCTGCTGGTGAAATGAGACCTGATAATACTTCTATGAGAACTGAGACCCTGCAGAACTCTCTGGTCAGGACATGTAGTGTGAGCAAGGATTTCTGCTGGTCTTCTGGGGAAGCCCTGCTATTTCAAGACTGAGGCAGGCTTGCCTAAAAAGAGCAGTCCTTCCAGAGAACATGGGGCTGGGGCTGGGTGTCTCCAAGTGAGGCATCCCGTGTCTTCACTCTACTGCTTCTTGCAGGTGGCTCTGTGTTTATGCTGGGTGGTGGGGGAGGAAATGGCGCCAACCAGCTATTTTGTTCCAAAAGAGCATATCCATGAAAGCTGCCTCTCAGGGAAGCTCTCCAAGAAGAGTGAATAAGCTCCTCCCTGTGTGCCCCAAGAGTTCTTCAAATTGTTATTTCCATACCATCTCCCCCCATGTTGTTTGCCTGCCTTCTCTCTGGAAGCAGTGCAGGGGCCTCCAGTCTCTACCCTAACCAAGCTCACTCAGTTTAAAACTCAAGGCTTTAAGCCCCACTGGTTGCAAGAAGTCATGAAATTTAGCCTTTCTCGATTTCCAAGCCAATGGCTTTGGGGAAATGTTCTTCTTGTGTATTCCCCTGTGTGCTCTTTCTCTCTCTTGCCCTTTTCTGTTACCACCCCTCCATAGCACCCACAGTTCATTTCTCTCCTAGACCACGTCTTCTTCAATGGGGCTTGTTCTCTCCTTTTAGTTGTGGAGTTTGTTCTGTCAGTTTTCAGGTTAATTCAGGGGTACTTAGGATGAGTTGATAGTTATCTAGTTGTGTTCATAGGAAGATATGAGCTTAGAGTACTCCAACTGTGCCCGTCATATTCCCTCTATATTTCACACTGGACCAGACGGACTTAACAGATATATTCAGAACATTCCATCCAAAAACAGCAGAATACACATTTTTTTCAAGTGAACAATGGACAGTCTCCAAAAAGATCAAATATTAGGTCACAAATCAGGCCTCAACAAATACAAAAAGATTGAAATGATACTGTGCACCTTTTCTCACCACAATGCTATGAAACTGAAAGTCAACCACAAGAAAAAATTTGGAAAGACCACAAATGTAAACAGCATGCCACTAAATGATAAATGGCTCAACCATAAATCAAAGAAGAAATTTAAAAATACACGGGCACAAATGAAAATGAAAACACAACAACCCAATCTTTGAAATGTAGCAAAAGTGGTCCTAAGAGGGAAGTATATAGCAATACAGGCCTATGTTAAGAAGCAATAAAAATCTAAAATAAAAAACCTAGCCTTAACTAGAAAAAGAGCTAGAAAAAGAAAAACGAAGCTTAAAGCAGCAAAAGGAAGGGCATAATAAAGCTTAGAGCAGAAAAAAGTGATATAGAACTAAAAACAAAACAAAACAAAACAAAAACAAAAACACGATAGAGAACAATAGAACAGATCAATGAAACCAAGAATTGATTCTTTGAAAATAATCAATAAAATTGGTAAACTTTTAACAAGACTCATCAAGAAAAAGAAAAAGGACCCAAATAAATAAAATCACAAATGAGGGAGGAGAAATAACAACCAACATCACAGAAGTACAGCAGTTATAAAAGAATATTATAAAAAACTATATGCCAAAAAAGTGGGCAATCTGGAATAAATGGATGAACTCCTAGGAATATATGAACTACCAAAACTGAAACAGAAAGAAATACAAAACTTGAACAGACTGAAAACCAGCAAAGAAATTGAATCAATTATCCAAAAACTCTCAACAAATAAAAGTCCAGGATCATATGGCTTCAAGGGGAATCATACCAGACATTTATAGTAGAATTAATATTCTTCTGAAACAATTCCAAAAAATATAAAAGGAAGGAAGACTTCCAAATTCATTCTATGAAGCCAGCATTACCCTGACACCAAAACCAGGTAAAGACACCACTGAAAAATAGAAATGCAGGACAATAACCCTGATGAACATGGATGCAAAAATTCTCAGTAAAATACTAGCAACCCAAATCCAACAATAAATTAAAAGAAAAAAAAACATTGGCCACAATCATATGGAATATATTCCTGGGTTTCCAGGGTGGTTCAGTGTTCACAAGTCAATCAATATGGTACACCACATTACTAAAAGAAAGGATGAGAACCATCTGATCATTTCAATAGATGCATAAAAAAGCATTTGACACAATACAATATCCATTCATGATAAAAAACCCTCAACAAAGTAGGTTTAGAGGGGACATACCCCAACATCATAAAGGCCATATATGAAACACCTACAGCTAATATCATCCTCAATGGGGAAAAACTGAGAACTTTTCCTCTATGGTGAAGAAGACAAGACTGTCCACTCTCACCACTGTTATTTAACATAGTACTGGAAGTCCTAGCCACAACAATCAGACAACAAAAAAAGATATATAAGGCATCCAATTTGACAAGGAAGAGGTAAAAGTTTCACTATTTGCAGATGACATGATACTATATATAGAACCAGAAAGACTCCATCAAAAAAAAAAAAAAAAACTGCTAGAACTGATACCCAAATTCAGCAAAGTTTCAGGTTATAAAATCAACATAAAGAAATCTGCTGCCATAAAGAGGAAAGGAAGGTAGGAAGGAATGAAGGAAGGAAGGAAGGGAGGGAGGGAGGGAGGAAGGGAGGAAGGAAAGAAGGAAGGAAGGAAGGAAGGAAGGAAGGAAGGAAGGAAGGAAGGAAGGAAGGAAGGAAGGAAGGAAGGAATCTTTGGCATTTTTTATACACTAATAATGAAGCATCAGAAAGAGAAATTAAGAAATCAATCCCATTTACAATTGCACCAAAAACAATAAGATACCTCATAACAAACCTAACTGAAGAGGGGAAAGACCTGTACTCTGAAGACTATAACACTGATGAAGGTTCTGCCCAGATGAGTAAAATACTAGTAGGTAGAAATATGATTAGAACAATATGCTAAAGATAAGGCAACTTCTAGGAATTAGCAGGACACTTTAGTATTGTTCAAAGGAGGATACAAGGCAAGGGAGTAAAGGATTCATTATAGAAAATTAAAGACTTACAGGGATGCCTGGATGGCTCAGTCAGTTAAGCATCTGCCTTCAGCTCAGATCATGATCTGATGGTTTGTGAGTTAAAGCCCTACATTGGGCTCTCTGCTGTTAGTGCAGAACCTGTCTCAGATCCTTTCTCTCCCTCTATCTCTGTTCCTCCCCTGCTCATGCCCTCTCTCAAAAAATAAATAAACTTAAAAAAAAACAAAATTAAAGATTTACATATAAGCTTTAACACAGAAAGCCAATTTGTGGACTCTTTAGAGAAAAAGCAAAATACATTGATTGACTTCATTACCATGAAGTAAAAATTTAAATACTAAATAAATCAATAGTTTCTATTACTAATTGCTGATCCTGATAATCTTCCTTTTAAATAAAATAGTAACAAATTATTTTGGCAAAAACTACAACACTGTGTTTTTTACAGTGAATGTTTTAATCTACAGATCTTCCTCAACTTAAAATGGGTTTTCGTCCTGATAAACCCATTGTAAACTGAAAATATCATGTCAAAAGTGCATTTAAGACACCTAACTGTTGAACAACATACCTTAGCCTACTTCAAACATTTTCAGAATACTTACATTAGCCTTCAGTTGGGCAAAATGACCTAACACAAAGCCTATTTTATAATAATGTATCGAATATCTCATGTAATTTATTGATTCCTGCACTAAAACTGAAAAACAGATGGTTGTAGGGGTAAATAATGGTTGGCAAGTGTCTAGGTCTTTTGCTTTCATGACCATGTGGCTGAGTAGAAGCTGCGGCTCACGCTGCTCCCCCACATCATGAGAGACGATCATACCACATATTAGTAGCCCAGGAAAAGATGCAAATTCAAACTGTGAAGAGTGATTTCTACTGAATACATGTGTCTTTCATACCACTGTAAAGGCAGAAAATCCTAAGTTGGGGACCTTCTGTAGTTGTGAGAAGACAGTCTCCTTTTTTTACATGAAATTTTCAATGGTGGTAAGAGTTCTTCTTTGTGCCTAATATAAACCACTGGTGGTTGGAACATGAACCTCTGTCTGGTCTTTCCCCATATATCCATATTGATAGAGAACTTGTGCACTGTTTGTTTCTACTATGTGAACAAATCACGGATCTAGAATCATTAAATGTAGAGACATAGAAACCACTTTCCTGTGCTGTGGGATGGTAAGGCTTCTTCTACTTTTTTTTATATTAAATATTAATTACTCTAGTTTGGGGAGTTTTTTTCTACCTTAATGGCAAGAATCATTCTTTTTCTTCTTAACATGCCAATATCAAGCACTGTATGTGGGCCCATGTGTTTTCAATAAATATTATGAATATATGAAATATGACTTAAATAATGTTTAATCATCTTTCCAACCTTCAGAGAGGTGGTGGAGCTCTAAGAGTTTCTACTGTCATGGAACAGCCTTTTCCATAAGGGAACCCCTTCCAAAACTCTAATGGGTAGTTTCACCATATTTACAGCAGCCTCATATAACTTTATGACTGAGTTTTTCTTTAAAGAGTTGAACAAAATAGATCTAATTTATATTTTATATCACATCAATATTCTGATAGTAATGATTTTAGACTACATTTGTTAGATTATTCTCCATTTGATAGGTTCTTTGTCTGTTTTTAACATATCTGGGGTTGCTTTCCTCTGGACTGATTTCATTCTATGGGAGAAACCTAACTGAATCTCAAGCTAAACCCAATAATTCAGACTTTTAAATCTGATACAGGTAGAACATAGTCTCTTATTCTGAACAGTATGTTTCTACTAATTTGTCTATAATTTTTTTTGGTGGCTATAATACCCTTGTTTCTTATTTACTTTTGGCAATTACATAGTTAGGTCTTTTAACATGAATTGATAAGCCAATTCTTATTCATTTGCTATTCATATATTTCATCTTTGGGATGAATCACTTTATATATAAGTGTAATTTTTATTTAGTTCTATAAATGCGGGTTTTTACTTATGCATATATTATATATACATGTATATATTAGTGTTCTGTGTGGATATATATATATAGATAGATAGATATTTGAACAAGTGCCTTCTATGAGTACTGAATATGGTTATGTTAACTACAGTGAACACACTTTACTCTTATCCTACTCAGATCTCACTACCTCCTACAAAGTTTGTATGTTACTCAGTCAAGTGTCTGGCAGATACTAGCATGTATTTATAGCATCCCATTTGTTTTAGTAATTTAAAAATAATAAGCGGTAAGATTTAACATTGCTTTTAAAGAAGACATAGGAAATCTCAGCCGACTAAAATTCTTACTGTTACAAATAGAGCAAAGTGGATAATTTTTTAAATGCCCCCTACAAGCTTTAAAGACCTAGCCATGGACCAAATAAACTGAAACTACATACGAAGGGGTGCTTTATGAGGTAGACTGATGGTCCCAGGTCTTTTTCTTCATTGGGGGAATTGAAACTTCTGAGTGTAAACTGAGATTTGGCTTAATCAACTCAGTTAGACTTTACCTGCAGAAGAAGCCATCGAAGTTTCATTAGTCTCACAAGGTCTGATGTTATTGAATGGAAGTATAGTGATTCCAGATGCAAGACTACATCTCCCACAGGACATCTGCAGATTTCTGGATCTATCTAGAAAACTGGGTTAAAAGGATTAGGTGTTAGGGAGAGTGCATGTAAAAGAGTAAACTCTCTAATAATGTCTCAAAATTTAGAATACACAGTTCTTATAAAAGGAAGAGGCCAGTATCAAACACATACAAACATATAGGTTGTTCCTTCCTTAAGACATTTGGCAGATTTTCCATATTGGAATGTAGAAGACTGAAGCCAAGCTCAGAAGCCTCCAAAGGGAAGAATGAAATGTCATATATTTTATATGGAAGAACAAGAGATTTATCAGGCTCTCAACAAAAAACCTAAGAAGTTTATGACTAAGGAACTGACATAAACCAGGGAAAATAGATTTTTAAATTAGCCTGAAGCCCAGTCTTGTTCCAAATCAACCTCCTAAAGGATTGATATATTAAGTGTCTCACCTGTCTGCCTAATAAAAAAAAAAGAGAAAATCTTTCTGGTGGAAGATATCATCTGGAGGTACTGTTCACAATGCACAGAATAGAATTAAATATTACTGGACAAGTAAAGAGGCAAGAATAACCAAAATTCAAGGGGAAAACAACAGGATGAGACATACACAGACTTTCAGCAGTGGAGTAAACAACCATTAACATAATCATAATCATGAATGTTATACCAATGAAAAAGAGTGGAGAAGATGCACACAAAAATTTCAACAGAGAAGTGGCACAAAATACACATTCTATAATTCAAAAAGTGTTAATATTCAAAATTATGAAAAAGCATTGTTTTCACTTGAGTAGCAAAATCGATGCAGAAATTGACAAGATCAATCTGCAGATGGGATAAATTGAAATCAAATGATATGAAGATAAGTTTAAATCCAATTGTCAATGATATTAAACTTAAATGGAATAAACTCCAAGGGGAAGACGAAGCTTGTCAGAATGAAAAGAAACTCATCTGTTTACAAGAAAAACAGTATAAATCTAACAACATGGGTAATTTGAGAACAAAATGAGGGAAAAGGTATGCCATACACATAATAACTAAAAGCGGATCAGTATAATTATATTAAAATCAGACAAAGTCTATTTTAGCATAAGAATATCACTAGAAAAAAGGGACATGTTTTAATGATATAATGGTCAATTAAACAGGAAAATATAACACTTTAATTTACATATGTCTAATAACACTTCAAAATATATAAAACAAAAGTTGGAAGACATAAAAGGAAAAATTAAGCATGCTATAAAACATGCCCTAAACAAGAAAAAATTGTTTAAAAAAGTTTTTACATGAGAATTTCAGAATATAAAATGTGGTTCAATTCAGTACCAGTCACCTATTTTTATAAATAATTGTAGTAGAACACAGCCACGCTCATTGGTTTAGGCATTGCCTTTGGCTGATTGTGTGCTACTACAGAAGAGATGAGTAGTTGTAACCGAGACCATCTGGGCCACAAACTTCAAATATTTACTATCTTTCCCTCTGCAGAAAAAAACTGCAAAAAAAGTTTGCTGATTCTTATGATAAATAATTGTATCTCAGCATTCTTAAAAAGCCTGAATTTGAGAAGTGTACCATGATTATGTAAGAGAATGTTGTTTTTAAATACACGTGTAAGTATTTAGGGAAAAGGAACATGCTGTTCTCAAGTTACTCACACATGGTTCAGGAAAAGTAATTTTTTATTTATATATGGAAAGATTATTGAGAGTATTAGAAGGTGAATACCCAGAGCACATGAGTATGACTTGGAACTTTTCTAAGTAGGGAAACTTTTTATGCTGGACAAGAAAAAGTTAGGTACTCTCTTCTCTTGAATTCTCTTAAAGAGAACTTGTAGTAATATACTGACAGAATTAAGACAGTAGAAAGAGGGTGCATGGTTTCTGAAAAGTAAAAAAAAAAAAAAAAATTAAAAATTAATTGAGCCAAATGAGAAAGTGGGATTTTTGTGGATACTTACTAGGATTAATGGAAAATAATGAAATTCTACTTGAGTTTGGTGGTTGTGAACACATAAGGGGCGGGGGGGCTAGCCTCCATGTTTGTGTGATTGTTTCCCGCAATTCCTAGTTATGTGAAAAAAGGCATAGAGAAATATGACCTCGATATTCATTCAAGATTAGCATTTCTCAGTCTATGTCAACAAAAGTTGAAGGAGCAAGCATGTTGAAAGTATTTGAAAGAGAATGACTGTTATGATGGATAGGGAAATGGGATCTCAGAAGAAAGGAAGCATAGTCAGAGAGGACTAATGATAGGGAGAAAGGATCATTCAAAGGATCGAAAGTCTTGATAAATTGAAACCAAATATTGCAGTAGGAACACTGGAGTACGTGAGACAGAAGGATTGATGGCTGTGGACAGAGTATGGGGGAGGCTTCTTTTATGATTTTGAAAGTAGTCTATTTTTTAATTTTATTATGTGACCATTGAGACTGGTAGCTGATGAAGGGTTGGGGGGAAAATGATTGTAAGTGGGGACATAAAGTAAATGTTCAAAACACCAAGAACTAGATGTTCAAAACACCAAGAATTATCATAGGAATACAAAGGAAGAGAGCGAGTTGGTTTATAAAATAGTCAAGAAAACAAGTGTGTGTGTGTGTGTGTGTGTGTGTGTGTGTGTGTGTGTATTTAGAAGTCACAGTGGGAAGGACCAAGAGACGGTTAATGGCATAAATGACAATAGAAAGGGGATGTAATAAATTGACAGGATTTTCAATACTGTATGGATTTTTAGGAGAAAGAGAAACAATAGTGTGAATATAGAGTGAAGGTACATAACTTACCTTCTGACACTGAGCTATAATGATATCTAAGAATTAATAGAGTGGGTTGCAGAGGGATTAATATCATTAAGGGTTACTCAGAATTCAATCAAAGTACAGAGGGAGACAAATATTCAAATATTCTGAATAATGTTCAGGGCATCTGAAAGTTTTCTTTGATCCTTCATATAGTCACTGTTCAATCAACATTTATTTAATTCCTTGTTTAGATAGTATGGCTGGAATGGAAAGAAGACTAAGTTTATTCCCTTTAACCAGAGCCAAAATAGTTTGAAAACTGGTGTGATCTAGACTAAGCTAAATACATCTAGCAATATCAATGTTTGTAGGAGGAGATTGATGACATTCAGAAACACAAAACAGACCACAAGGAAAATAAGTGTGTTTTAGGGAACACACTTCCTCTCAGATTATATATTTTTAATTCAGTAAGAATGCTTTTTGATGCATATACTTATTAAAAGAGTTGACTATGGTCATCTTATTTCTATTTGTTAATTAAAAATTAAATGAAAACTCAAGATAGAGAAGGAGAGGGGTGGCTGGGTGGCTCCGTCAGTTAAACATCTGACTCTTTATTTCAGCTCAGGTCATGAAGTCAAGGTTAATGAGATTTAGACCCACATTGGGCTCTTTGCTGACAGCGCAGAGCCTGCTTGGGATTCTAACTCTCCCTCTCTCTATGCCTCTCTCTCTCTCTCTCTCAAAATAAATAAATGAATATTAAAAAATAGAGGAGAAGAATAGGCCTAGCAGTAAAATGTAGATTTTACATTAGATATTTTAAATAATATGCATAAGGTACTTTATGTATGACCTGGTACATAAGAACTCATGAAATACATTCTTATTAATATTATATAAACTTACTACCTTATTTAATTGTAGTACCTCATGAGATATGCATACTTTCACCAATTATACTAAGTAGAAAACTAACTTTCATGACTTCTCTACCTTAAATCACTATTTTTTTAATGTTCATTTATTTTGAGACAGACAAAGTGTGACCAGGGGAGGGGCAGAGAGAGAGGGAGACACAGAATCAGAAGGAGGGTCCAGGATCTGAGCTGTCCACAAAGAGTCCAATGTGGGTCTCAAACCCACGAACTGCGAGATCATGACCTGAGTGGAAGTCAGATGCTTAACTGACTGAACCACCCAGGCACCCCTTTTTTTCCCCCTTACATTACTATCTTGAATACATTCATTTCAAAAAAGACTATGACTTTATCCCAAGAATATGACTGCAAAATCTTTAGTCCTGTACAGTAATGAAAATCACATAAAGTCTCAAAAGTTATAGTTGTGATAAAATATACTTAGTAGCACAGGAAAACTTTAGTCTAGAGTAATATTGATCTCATCTAAGAAAAGATATAATTATCAAAATATAAGAATCACTTATTTTTTAGTTTATTTATTTATTTTGAGAGAGAGAGTGTGTGTGTGCAAGCAGGGAGGAGCAGAGAGAGAGGAAGAGAGAAAATCCCAAGCGGGCTCCATGCTGACAGTACAGAGCTCACAAAGTGTGAGCTCATGACCTGAGCCAAAATGGAGAGTCAAACGTTTAAATGACTGAACCACCCAGGCGCCCCAAGAACTGCTTTTATTCTCTATGTTAATTGATGTCATTCTCTTTTCTTATATACTTTAACCTTCTCTCATCTTCCCAGAACACTGAAGAAAGGGTCAAATTAATAGCAACAAAAGCCTAAGAATATAATTTCCTGGTTGGAAAGATGTTCGAAATCAATTTCACACGAAGTTTCTTTCCAGCCACAAAGGAAACAAAAGTAATAATCATCATTAGTGGTGTTGTTTTCTAACTAGTAAGACAGTATAAAAAATCTAAGTAGCATTAAAACACCATCAGAGATTTGAGATTTAAGGGATCAGGAATAATAGTACACTAAGAAGTCAAGGCAGTATTCTTCTTAGGTCATATTTTATATGGCTATAGTGTCACTGATGAAATTGCATTTAGTTCACTCTTTTGGAAAACTTAGTGATAGCAATATTCTTTCTTTTCAAAGAGAGGAATTTAGTAGTATCAGATATAGGAATAAAATCTTACCTGGAGGTTACAGACATATTTAATCATACAGATTCTTTCCAACTCTGGTGTAATATATATTGCATTAGCTAGATATATATTCCTACCTATTTTTGAAAGTGCAATTGTTAATATGATATTTCCCATGTCTTTTTTGTATCAGAACATGCAGACCATTTATTTATATGGATACAAAATGGAACAATCCTTGTTATCATCCATAGCTTTATGTTATAATTGACAATGATGGAAGATTGTGTATGTAGTCTATGTCTGTAGATTAAATTCACTTATTCTTAATTCAAAGTTAATCCCATTTGAACAAAATCCCAAGTCATACGGTTCAGGCAGAAGTCCACATTTTATTTCCACAATTTAAAAAGGCATTGACAAATAAAAAGCAGTTGAGCAAAGCCCCAAAGCTGATTAACTTTTATATTTAGACCTAGTTCATTTACACCAAGATCAAGATGTTATTTAACATCAAGTTAAAGAATGAGTTTTCACAGGGGAACAGTTGATATTTATATTTCTCTAAGGACCTAATTATAAAAAATGGAGTATGACAACATTAGTCAGATTAGAAATAACAGAGGGTTTTCTGAAATTTCAGAGTTATTAAATATCACAATGAATGTCACTGAGGCTGTGAGTTTCATTTGCAGATCTAAGATTGAACTTCGTGTGGGATAATATATGTGGCTTACTTGCCAAGCATTGTGCAATGCGGGTAGCTATATCTACTATTGTGATATAATATTGCTATAGTTAAGGATTCTTCTGGGCGCCTGGGTGGCTCAGTCAATTGAGCATCCGACTTCGGCTCAGGTCATGATCTCACGGTTCATGGGTTCGAGCTCCACGTCTGGCTCTGTGCTGACTGCTAGCTCAGAGCCTGGAGCCTGTTCCAGATTCTGTGTCTCTCTCTCTGCCCCTCCTCTGTTCATGCTCTGTGTCTCTCTGTCTCTCAAAAATAAATAAAATGTAAAAAAAAGTTAAAAAAGGATTCTTCATGTATGTATGGTTTTTTTTTGTTCTTGATAAAGTAGCTTCACAATTTAGTTTTATTATGAAAAATTAAAAATATTCATGGAGTCATTTAACCCAGTCTCCTGCCACAATATGCTTGTTCTCTTTATTGTACATGGGTTAAAAAGAAAATTTAATCAAGAAAAAAGAAGTACAGAATTTCCTGTATAGAATTCAGACTTTATATGTGCATTGTTATGGTAACCTATACTTTTTGAGACCTTGGATAGGGATGGCTCTGTTTTTTTTTTAAAGGCAATATACAAATGAATCCTAAATTGTTTACTATTATGTAAAGTTTATATATGTATGTTTTAGAAAATAACTTTATCTAAATTTCTAAAGAAACCAAAGGTGAACTCATAACTAGCTTTCATACCTCTCCATGAAAAGTAGCATTTATACATTGCAGTTTTTCAATTACTTGTCTGCATCTGTACTCAATATGCCCTGCATATTTCATTGTACACATAGTTGCTGTTGTTTTTATAATAAGTGTACACCACCCACAGAGGCTGAAATTGGGAAATTAAGTTAAAGTTTATCAAAGTTTGAGAAATGATTATCTAGTGATATATAGAAACAAGAAGATGAATTGACCTTGCTCCTTATAAAATGTACAGACTGATTAATCAATAAGACAGGTTGTCCATTAAATCCTGTTCAAATCTTCAGTGAAAGTTTATTAGGACCTGTACAATGAAAATATTATAAATCCTTTGTAACATAGCTATACTGCTTTAACCTCTACCCCAAAGATATGTCAGCAATAATCATCAGTGTCCATATTATGGCTGTGAGGCTTTATGTAGATATTTTTTAAATTTCTATAATATAATTAAAGAAGGAATTTTTCAGTACCAGTAATTACCCAAGTTTCTTTAAGTTAGAAGTATAGATACAATTCTGAATTAAAGGGTGAACTAATATGAACTGCCCATTCTCTTCCTCTAATTCTACCTGAGGGATTCCAGAAACAAGAGAGGATTATGAATCTTGTAACCTTACAGGGAAACTGTGATAACACAGTCATCAAATAAATGTGACCGTATTTCAATAAAATATCATCTGTGAACACAAGTTTGAATTGCATATACTTTCATGTGTCATAAATATTACTCTTCACTTGATTTTTGGAAAACTATTTAAAGTAAAAACTATCCTTAATTTTGGGACTGTAGAAAACAGGCAGCAGGCAGAATTGGTCAAGTGGGCTATAATCGGTCAATCCCTAAACCAAAAGGAAAACAGACTAGGCCTAGAAGTCTTCCAAAAGTCATCAATAATGATTGAAAAAGAAAGAGGATCTAGAAAAATTTGAGATATGGGGTTCAAAATTACATTATTTAGCTACCTATCTATTTAACTGTACATCCAAAATTCAGTAATTATATCCAGGGTTAGAGGTTTTGGGTGCTATTTATTTATTGATTGATTGATTTACTGGTTCTCTGTTGTTGTTGTTTTAATTCCTAGAATGAACATACTGTATTTTTATTATGAGGAAAATTTAAAAATTTAAATCTGGAGAAAAAAAGTTGAACTCTAAATTATTTAGTATCTGTTTTCCCCATTTTTTCTTAATTTATATCCAGTAATCTTCATTTTTATGATAGAGTTTAAAGGGGATGTGTATATATATATATTATGTTCAGACTAATATATCTCAAAATTAGCCATAGTTAGAATTGTTTGCATAATATAGTACTCATATGTGATACATTTTAAAAAGCTAAAATCTACATCGGTTTTCTTTTTTAAGCTCTAAAATATACTCTATGAACAGAACCTTGAATCTGCATTTTCAAAAATGAATTGAGTAGTTGTGGTTTAATGCTCAGAAGCTAAAAGAACATGTTGTGTTACTGCTTAGTCAGTGTGCTAGACAAGTACCTCTTCAGAAGAAAACCTGAGAAAACTGCAAGTCTCTACACAGGTAAATTGATTTCCATTAGTGACTCCTGATGTGATCTCTTCAACATCACTGCCCTTCCTCATGGGACATCACTAGAATGCTATGTGATTTGTTACTAACACAAGTACTTATTCTAATCTCAAAGGCCAATGACTACTAATCACACCTATTTTTCATTAAAAGAGCAAAATTTGTTATTTTGACTAAAATGATACTTGTAATGAATGAATAACATAAGCATTTGGAGAAATGATCTCCTTTTGAAGTGGTTCAACAGGTTGGCATTGTCTATCTGCACCACTCTCGTTTTGCTATGGCTGCCACCCAGTTCTCCTTAGTCTACAGCCATCGCTGACTAGAGTCAGAAAGGGAACTTGAGGCCAGTGCTCTGATGGTAAATGCCATGCATACCTGTGATCTCCAACTTAAGTGACTAATTTTGTTTACTTTGTTTGGAGCAGTTCTAGAGTTTTTGGTAAAACCGGAAGCTAATCACCTATTTACTTTTGGTTGGTCAACTAAAGGATCATATACAGTTGGTTCTTCTGATGCAAACACACGAGAACAAAAAAATAGTAGCTAAACTAGTCATCTAAAGTAGTTAGACTGATCTCAGACAACACTGGCTTTTATAGATTGCTGTCACGAAAAGTCAGGAGATACAGCTAAAGCAATGGTTTCTCTTTACGCTTCACCTCAGCTGCATGTATTTGTCTTGCTCGCTGACTGGACAGGCCTTTCACAACTAGTTGTACTCGTCTCCAGTTATTAAGTTCAGTTTCTACTGCTGCTGCTGCAGCTATTCACACAGGTGTTCATAAAACCCCATGCTTGACATTGACTGACCAAAGACTTGGTTATGAGCTTGACTGATTAGGTTCCATGGGAACTCTGGCTTTCTTAATAGCTGCTGAAAGAGATATGGCATCACACCCAGGAGTGTGGGGTGGTTAAAACTTTATGTGTCCACAACTGATTAATAGAGGATAGGGAAGCAGATAATTATTGTCCCTGACAGAGGAGTCCTCAGATGTCATTGTTCATAAGGCTTCTCCGACAATAGAGGGATATCAGTGGCCAACTGGGTAACTCTGCTCATTATATGTATTCTTCCTTTTTTTAGTTTTTTTAATGTTTTATTTTTATTTTTGAGAGAGAGGAAGAGACAGAGCATGAGCGGGGTAAGGGCAGAGAGAGAGGGAGACACAGAATCTGAAATAAGCTCTAGGGTCTGAGCTGTCACACCAGGCACCACAGAGCCTGATGTGCGGCTCAAACTTGTGAGATCATGACCTGAGCCGAAGTCAGATGCTTAGCCTACTGAGCCACCTAGGCACCCCTGTATTCTTCCTTCTTTCCTGCCTCTCTCCTTTTTACCCTGCTCATCCTTCCCAGGGACCAATTGTACTTATTAATATAAAATGTTAGCATATAAGTGTTTACTTCGAGCTCTGATTTCTAGGGAATCAATCTAAGATAGATAATTAAAATTAAGTTATATAGCAAGAACAAAAGTGGAGCAATATCTTCCTGTTTTTTAAAAAGAGACATGTCCCCTAGCCAAAGTATGGAAAGAGCCCAAATGTCCATATGTCCATTGATAGATGAATGGATAAAGAAGATATTATATATATGCAATTGTAATATGTAATATGTAATATGTAAAGAAGATATTATATATATATACACACACACACATATACATACAATTGAGTATTACTCACCAATCAAAAAGAATGAAATCTTGCCATTTTTAACAATGTGGATGGAACTAGAGGGTACTATGCTAAGCAAAGTAAGTTAGTCAAAGAAGACAAATATCATATGACTTTACTCATATGTGTAATTTAAGATACCAAACAGGTGAACATAAGGGAAGGGAAGCAAAAATAATATAAAAACAGGGAGGGGACAAAACATAAGAGACTCTTGAATACAGAGAACAAACTGAGGTTTGCTGGAGGGGTTGTGGGTGGGGGATGGGCTACATGAGTAAGGGACATTAAGGCAGACACTTGTTGGAATGATCACTGGGAGTTATACATGGGGGATGAATCACTGGAATCTACTCCTGAAATCATTATTACACTATATGCTAACTAACTTGGATGTAAATTAAAAATAAATAAATAATGAATAAAAGAGATGTGTCCTCATTACATGACTGGACTAAAGAATTAGGGACATTTCTTTAAAACCTCAATTTATCAGGGGAGAGACATGGTATTCTCGGACATTATAATTGTAATTGCCATATTTTTGTGGGCTGAGATTTTAAAACTACCTTGTGGATTATGAAAGATATTTCTCAGGGGCTTTTTGTACATTTCAATTACATCATGAAGTCCCACTTAGAGGTAAATCATAACTGAACACCATCTTCTTCATTAAGATACCTTAATGGAATGTTGCTACTGTTAATAACCCAAAGATGTGGTCTGGTATTTAGGAGAATCAGCTTTGTAGCTGGAGGATTATACCAATAGATACTGAGTTCATTGGTAGGATACATAATGCTTGAAAAATAGTAATCAGGAGAATGCAGAAATCTCTGAGAGTCTGTTGTCATCATTTCACAATATTTTATCCTCTTTTAAGACCTTTTCAGCTGGATATGAGTCGCCCAATAACTGAGTAACTGATCAAGAAAAACTTAACACACTCCTGTCTCACAGTCAGGCTGCTGTGCGTGTGATGTCTGAAGTCACGTTGCTCACTGCAGTCTTGACTGCGATATTCAGAGGTCTCAGTGGGGAGAAGCAGATCACTTAATTTATGCTGTTCCAGGGACTATTAAACTGTTTTAAAATAGGGGTGCCTGGGTGGCTCAGTTGGTAAAGTGACTGACTCAAGTCATGATCTCAATGTCATGAGATCAAGCCCTCATGTCAGGCTCAGTGCAGAGGTTGGAACTTGTTTGGGATCCTCTCTCTCTCCTCTCTCTGCCCCTTCCCACTTATGCACACACCTCTCTCCTTTCACTGTCAAAATAAATAAATACACTTTTTAAAAAAAGCTGTTTTAAGGGTACCTGAGTGGCTCGGTCGCGTAAGCATCTGACTTCGGCTCAGGTCATGATCTCAAGGTTCATGGGATCGAGCCCCACGTCAGGTTCTATGCTGAGAGCTCAGAGCCTGGAGCCTGCTTTGGATTCTGTCTCCCTCTCTCCCTGCCGCTCCCCTGCTTGTGCTATGTCTCTCTCTGCTCTCTATCTCTCTCTCTCAAAAATATATTTTTTTAATTTTTTTAATGTTTATTTTTAAAAGACAGAGACAAAACATGAGTGAGGGAGGAGCAGAGAGAGAGGGAGACACAGAATCTGAAGCAGGCTCCAGGCTCAGAGCTCTCAGCACAGAGCCCGACACGGGGCCTGAACTCACAAACAGTGAGATCATGACCTGAGCCGAAGTCGGATGCTTAACCAACTGAGCCACCCAGGTGCCCCCTTCTCTCTCTCAAAAATAAATAAACATTAAAAATTTTTAAAAAACTGTTTGAAAATAAATGGAGTGAATAGGTGTTATATAGTTTATGCAGTTAATCCTTCCCATCCCATCTTCCCCATTTGTGTTCCAGTTTCCATGCTTGTGATGTTTTTTCCTCCCACCAGCATACTAGAAATTTAAGAAGTTTTAACTCATTGATTTTGCAATTATTCATTCATTGATTGATTATAAGGAGACTACCCTTCAGTCAAGTTGAAAAGGCAAATATGTAAACAGATGATATAGAGTAATATATGCATTAAGAGAGTATATACTGGAGTTAGCCAAAATGAGAATGTGACTATTTCTGAGTAGAGTTGTAAAATATCATTTGCATTGGCACTTGAAGTACATTAGATATCTAAGAGAGGAAGATAATCCATGCAAAGGAGACAGGTTTGCATAAGCTGAAAATTATGAAGAACTTGGCTGAATCTGCAATCCCTTTGCAGTTCAGTACTGTTGAACTTCCAGAGGGTAAATTGGAAAATGATATGTGTCAGTAATGGGGAATTAGACAGATGTCACATTGCAAAAGTTGGTTGGGTCATGTCATTCTGGGGAATCTGGACTCTATTCAACAAGTGAGAGGAAACCAGAAATGTATGAAATGGAGGGCATAGTGGTGCAATAGAATAAAATGACCAAATTAAAGTTTTAGAGTAATATCCTTGAAGATAGTACGAAATACTGATTGGAAGGAAAAGAAAGTACAGAGAAATATTTGCAGGTGTTTTAGAACATTCAAGTGAGAAAGAGCACTTAAGTTGCATTAGTGGTTGTAGATAAAGTATGGGGGGGCAAATATTCGAGTGATAGAAGAGATGTACAATTATTAAGATTTGGTGAATATTTCTTGTGGAACTCACAGGAGAGAAATAAATCAAGAATCACATGCTTCTGAGGATACATGGTGTGAGATCTAAATTAACAATCACTTCAGTCACTCAAAAAGAGCACAGTTATTGAATACCTGCTATGTTTCAATCACTGTGATAAGCACTGGGAATGCAAAAATGAATGCTACATGTTTTCTAAGAATCTATGACAAGATGATTAAATGGAATTGTTTTCATCACAGTTTCAGTTGAGGACACAAGGAAATACACACTACATTGCAAAGTAAGGTATGAGACTACCATGAAGGACTTGCAAAAGAGGCATCGGAAAATAATTTATACTACTCATAATGCTCATCAAACTGAGGATGCACAGGTACAGAATTTTGTATAATAGAAGAGAATTTTTAGACAGCTTTTTTTGTATATGTGCTCTGCTCTGCTATACCCTAAGGGAGAAGCAGGGCCCACTCTAGCCCAGCGAGTAGCTTCAATTGGAGGATGTGATACATGTTCCCTAGTACTTGAGAGACCTAGTGGACTGTGTTTGACTCAAGCCTGAGATATTCAAAAGTTGAGAGGTTAGCACATTGGGATAGCTTTCACTCCTGACATTTGGCAGATTAACAACGTTCAGTGTTCCCCCTGACCCAGATGTTGGTTCTGTGTGAGTGAGAGCTGTCCTTGGGCTGCCTTATATCTAAATAGACTGCCAATAAGATAAAAAGTCCCCCGTACCAGGATTCCTAGGTATAAGGCAACAGTCTTGAACTACCAGCTGGAGGAGAAGTATTCCATTGCATAAAGAGAGGGATCCTGGCAGTTGGGAGGTGTCTCCAATAAATCAAGGGAACAAGTGCTTCCAAAAGATAAAAGAGTTGCCTCTAAGCACCTGCCATGGGCATAAAGAGCAAACTCCATCCCAGAAGAGTATTAGATAAGTAAGAGTGTTTTCCTTCCTGTCATTTCTTCCCCACACCTCCTCACAGGTTCTGAAACTGAGGAGGAGGAAAAGGAAGAGTAGAAATGCTGAGTGGTCAAGGAGAAGAAGGAAATATATGTCCCCTTTAAGTGTGAAGGCAGCTCCAGGCAGTAAGCCCCAAGTGAGAGAGAAGAAAGGAGGTTTGAAGCTTTTGAATAGTACAGTGGATTAAATATGTTAATTATTGCAAAGAGGACTTTTGATTTTCTGAGAGTATCCAGAAAATGCACTGGGCTTGGAATACATTTCATCCAAAGGGACAGGGAAGAAGAAGTCATACAGAGTGGGGAAGAGTAGGCAATGGGGGAAGACCAAGCTGATAACTAATTTCACTCTATGGGTTTATATTTGGTTTCTGTAAGGATTAGAAAGTGTGCAATTTAAAAGTGTTTGAGTATTTGACCTTGGTTATTTTACTGAAATTTTGACTGGGAGTCAGGATAGATAGATGTTAGCTCTTACCTGTGAAACTGTTGGCATGTGGCCACACTATCACATGTTTTCTGTGTTCTCAGATGTACATCCAGAACTTGAACTAGCTGATCTCCATGATGTCTTCTACTCAGTTCTAAAATTCTGACTTCAGATGAGTAAGCTTGCTCTGATATACCTCACTTGTTTTAAAGTTAATTGATGGGCAAACCTGAAATACATATAGAGGTCTGCCAAAAGTCTGAGGAGTAAATGAATTTGGGGCCACATTTTTTTTTATTTTACACAATGCTCCGATTATTATTAATCTGATATGATTAATAATTATTATTAATCATAATTATTACCGTTATTATTATAACTGTGTTGCAGTTTATATAGTAATGTCTGTCTTACTTGAATGACTGAAAAGTATGAATCAAAAGAACAATAAGCTTTTGTGAAGAAAAACGAAAAGAATAGGGAGGAGTGCCTAGCTAGCTCAGTCAGTGAATCATGAGACTCTTAATCCCAGGGTTGTGAGTTTGAGCCCCAAGTTGAGCATAGTAGAGTTTACTTTAAAGTGAAAAAAAAAAGGATAAAGGACATATTTGAAGTTGTTGAAAAAAATCTTTAGGAAGTCTCCAAATGAACATCACTTAAAACTGTTTTTGGAATGCATTTTGAAGGAGATTGTCATATATAATAACATGTTTGGAAATTAAGAGGAGCCTACATTAAATCTTGGTAACACCAGAAAAAACAAATAACTATGTATAAAAGTTATAACTTTTATAACTTACGTCTGTACTCTAAAATCAAGCTCTCTTGGGGCGCCTGGGTGGCTCAGTCATTTGAGCATCCGGCTTCGGCTCAGGTTATGATCTCATGGTTCGTGGGTTTGAGCCCTGTGTCAGGCTGTGTGCTGACAGCTAGTTCAGAGCCTGGAGCCTGTCTTCAGCTTCTGTGTCTCCCTCTCTCTCTGACCCTCCCCTGCTCACGCTGTCTCTCTCTTTCTCTCAAAAATAAATAAGACATTAAAAAATTTTAAAATCAAGCTCTCTTTGGTCTCATCACATGTTTCTGAAAAACATTAAAGTCCATCAGAAGTTGAAACAAATGGCTTGTGCATAACTTGATAATATAAAATATTTATATAAACCAACTGTTTCCTTTTTTGTGCATAATTAATCATAAACTTCAAGGATGCTGAAACATAGTCAAGTGTTGAATTCACTTGAAATTTCTGGTGGATGCCTCCTTCAATTATTTTTAGTATTTTATTTTGTTCTGTCAAATCTTTCTGTCAAAAGATTTACTTTACTGCAATATAAAACAACAGCAGTAGTATAAGGAATTGTGTGCTTAAAATTCTATATTAAGATATGCAAATAAAATCTCAAGAAAACAAGCAAACATTAAAATATTAGAATGTATTTAGGAGGGTATTTAATTTTTAAAAAAAGACATCCTGAGGAATTTTCCCCTGAAGCCTGTTTCTAACAAATAGCATCAGGAGAGAAGGCCATCTGTCTGTTTTCTTGTTACAAATTTGCAGGTATGTTTACTAAAAATAATCCAATTTTGTAAAGCCAAAAAGAATTTAACAGCTCTCAAATTTCTAAGATATAGGGTGATAAAGTTGCTACACTTTTGAGCTGATATAAAATATTAAATAAAATGTTTTCTTATGTATCCTTTGAGAGGCTATTATAAGGCTCATTAGTTTTCATACTTAGTATTCAGGTTGCATTTGATATTGCCTGTGGTTTTGTTTTTTTTCTCTGTTAAGGACAAGTACTGAAATAATTTACCCAACACACATGGTAAGTTATATTATATCTGATCCCACATCATTGGATATTCTTGGTTGAAGCAAGATAAAATATCTAAATATTCTAAATCTTTAAACATAAGAATTGGGAGTAATGTAATAGTGGAGTCAGACATTTTGATTGATAATATTAAAAATCTACATTTAAGTGTCCTCAGGGATTGGGAAAGCTCACCGGCAGATTCAATGGGCACTAATTTGTTGGAATGCTCTGGGAGAGGCTGTGCATTGGATGACCTTCTCAGAGCTCTTTGTATGGAACAGATGTGTGGCATTTGAGCCTGATTTCAGGAAGAGTAAGAGAGAGGACTTTTCCAGTTAAAACAGAGGTATTTTGCTAGAATATAAAGAAAGGAAACATTAAGTCATTTTCACGGTGCAATAAAATTTATTTTAATAAAATATAAACTCTAAGCCTCAAACTAAGCAACCAAGAAGAATAACATAAAAGAGGAACCATTTTTTATTATTTTTAATTATTATTAATTTTATTATAAATAGTTTTGTACCTGTTTAAAATAAAGACCTTCATGAATTATTGCCATTGAGGAAAAACTCTGTGTTATGAGACTTAAGGAAACATTCCACAGACAAAATTAGAAAGTTTTATAGTTTTCTCATTTTACTTAAATGTAAATTTCATGTATTTTTAATTTGACACTCACACTGATATATTTGAATTGATATAGAGAGGGGGAAATAGAATGTCATCATGCTCTCCAGTTATGTGTTAATCCAAGTGATTTCTGAAACAAAAGTTTTCACATATGATCTTAAGTTACAAGCCAAGACATAAGTATTCAAATGTAAAATTTCATTTCTATCGCAGTTTCTTCTATCCAACATAGGTCAAAGCTGAGATTAAAGCAAGCTATTCACCAGTATTATGGATACAGCAGTAATATTTTGAAATAAATTTAGAGCCCTTCCCTAGTACCTAAGAAACAGCTAGTAGCTTAAAATTAGGATGAATGAAAGTTATTTTCCAACCAGGACACGTTAACATTTGAAAGGATGTTTCACTACTATGATGGTATGCAGGAGCTGACCCCTAGGGGCTTGCAAGAGATGATCATGCGTTTGTCACAAATAAAAAAAAATACAATCCTAAAATTCAAATGGAACCACAGAAGACCCGGAATAGCTAAAGCAGTCTTGAACAAGAGCAAAGATAAAGGCATCACATTTCCCAATTTCAAACTATATTACAAAGCACTTGTAATCAAAAGACTATGGTATTGGAATGAAAACAAACACACAGGTCAGTGGAATAGAATAGAGACCCCAGAAATAAACTGCTGCATATATGATCAACTAATATTTGATAAGGAGCCATTAATATACAGTGGAGAAAGGATAGTCTCCTCGATAAATGAATGGTATTGAGAAAACTGGTTATTCACATGCAAAAGAATAACATTGGATCCCATATTATACTGTACACAAAACTCAACTCAAAATGGATTAAATACTTGAATGTGAGACCTGAAACTGTAAAAGTGCTAGAAGAAAGCAGAGGATAAGCTCTTTGACATGGGTCGTCGCAAAGATTTTTTGGATTTGACATCAAAAGCAAAGGCAACAAAGCAAACATAAACAAGTGGGTTTCCATCCAACTAGAAAGTTTCAACATAACAAAGGAAACCACCAAATAAATGAATGAAATGAAAATGCAACTTATATAATGGAAGAAAATATTTCCAAATTTTATATCTAATAAGATATTAATATCCAAAATTTACAAGAAGTTCATAAAACTAAATAGCAGAAAAAACTGCCCCATTAAAAATGGACAAAAGCCTTGAATAGACATTTTCCCAAAGACATGCAAATGACCAACAAATACCTGAAAGTATGCCCAACATTACTAATCATCAAGAAAATCCAAATGAAAACTACAATGAGATATCGCTTAACACACATTAGAACATCTGTCAATAGATGACAAGTGTTGGTGAAGAAGTGGAGAAAAGAGAACTGTTGTGTACACTGTTGGTGGAGTGTGAATTGGTACAGACATTATGGGAAATAGTGTAGATTTTTCTCAAAAATTAAAAATAGAACGGTCATATGATTCTGCAGTCCCATTTCTGGGCATGTATCCAAAGGAATGAAATCACTAGCTCAAAGACATATTTGGATATTTGCACCTCACTGTTCATTGCAACATTATTCATAATAGCTAATGTAAGAAAAACCTGAGTGTCCACTGACAGGTAATCGATAAGAACATGTACACACACACACACATATATACACATACATGCATATAAATGTATACACACACACACACATACACACACTGGCATGTTATTCAACCTTAAAAAAAAAAAAAGGAAATTCCTGACATTTGCAACAATATGGAAGAACCTGGAAGGCATTATGCTAAGTAAAAGAAGCAAGACAGAGACAAATAGTACATAGTATCACTTATTCATAGGATGTAACAACAACAAAAATTCAAACCCATAACAAGAGAAAGTGCTTGCCAGTGCTTGGGGAAGTGGGAGGCGGAGGGTGAGGTATATGGAGAAAGGGCAAAAACTTTCAGTTCCAAGATGAATAAATTTTGATGATGTATATGGCATGGTGACTATAGTTGACATTGCTGTGTTATATAATTGAAACTTGTTAAGGGAGTAAATCTTAAGCATTTTCAACAACAAGCAAAAAAAAAGTAATTTTGTGAGGTGATGGATTTGCTAATTAACTTCCTTGTGGGACTCCTTTCACAATGTGTATGTATATTGAATCATCACACTGTACAGTTTAAATATATTAAATTGTATTTGTCAACTAAACCTCAGTAAAGCTAGGGAGGTGAAAAGAGATGATTGTGTGCATTCATGACAACTTCAACTTCAATGGTGTCACATTGGTAGTTTGAAATCAGCCAAGGTAGGATCATTTACACCACAGAAATCACCAAATGCTCCAAATCAGGGCTTTCAATCCTGGAGAGCCAGTTGTTAAACCTTTACCAGAGCACACTGGTGCTTATGCAAGACAGCAGTGCAAATTGGTACTGTCTCAAACTATGACATTTCGTCACCCTACTTAACATGGAATTTATATAATTCAGCTCTCAAAATTTCATTAAAGCACTGGTAAATGAATTAAAGTATGTAAGACATGAAAAATTCTCCATTGGCCCATGGAAATTACATCAAGACCATACTTTAAAAAAATGAAAATGGAAAAATTTAACTTCAGATGATCTCAATGTCAGATTTACAAAGAAAGAAAAAAGATAAAATTGGAAGGTTGTCGGTGACAGAAGTTTTTCACTTGTTTCTAGGCAGTAAAAATGGTTTAGAGCAGATGTGGATCAGGATCACCCTTTGGAGAGCTGAGAATCTAGGGGGAAAAAGAGGGGACTGGGTGCTTAAAAGACCAAGCCAGGGACTAAGGGGTAAGCAGGCTGATCTGTTTCATCCTTTGCAGAAAACTGGGCAGAATCACAGTTTATTGATTGGAAAGCAATGCAGAAAGTGAGAGAAAGAGCTGTGATGTAAAAGGGACATGGGTCTCAGGTTTGTTCCTGAGAACAAGGTTGTTACATCAACATTGATTCCAAACTCCACCTCTGATAGATCTGTATTTCTAAATCTTCTGTGTTGATTAAATGAAGCATCTGCTCAGGGAGTATTTTTTCTGACCTTCCTGGTTATGAAATTATCTATATGTCTTCATGGAGGGGATCTTATCATATACTAAAGTTTATACTGGCCACTTCATTGTAATCTATAACAAATGAAATTAATCTCACCTATAAGTTTTCAAAGTATGTGAAGAATTTCTAAGAAATCTGATTCCAAATCGTCTTAAAAATTTCAATTATTAGATAGTCAACTCCCAATTATGATTTCTTATGAAATCACCTTATAAAGCCTCCATTCACAATAGCCTTTTTGCCACTTTACAGAAGAAAGGCACAGTCCTCATACAACCGAATTTTAGCTGACACAATGCCTAAGAGTTATAAAAACCCTTCCTCAGACAGTAAGCAAAGGGGTAATTTGAAATACTGTTTTAGAGAAACATTTTTAATTGACAAATCAAGACATCTTAAACCCACTTGGCTTCCTATCTTTTCTTTTGTTATAATTATTTCTGTGTAACCTGAAGCTGGCCCCCATCAGGATGTTCCAGATTCAGAAAAATGGAAACAATATAGGTTAGTTTTAAAATGTAACTGGAGGGGCCCCTGGGTGGCTCAGTTGGTTAGCGTCCGACTTTGGCTCAGGTCATGATCTCACAGTCTGTGAGTTTGAGTCCCACATCGGACTCTGTGCTGACAACTCAGAGCCTGGAGTCTGCTTTGGATTCTGTGTCTCCTTCTCTTTCTGCCCGCCATCACCGCCCCCCCCCACCCCGCTTGCTTGTGCTTTGTCTCTCTCTCTCTCTCTCTCTCTCTCTCTCAAAAATAAAGAAACATTAAAAACATTAAAAATAAATAAATAAATAAATAAATAAATAAATATAACTGGAATATTTCTCAGGATGATCTCATTTCTCAAAATACTTTGAAAGAAAAACCCACACAAAATTTTACATCTTTCAGATTGTCTTTACTTCAATACAGATATGAAAAAAAATTATGGAAATATCATCAAATATTTATTCCACTTACAGCCAATCTTCATTTTATTTTATAAAATGTTTCTTACTTTTCTTTTCCTGTTAACAAAGAAGACTTATTAAAGTATTATTAAATATTTAAATGCCAACTAAATGTATATGAGAAAGTACATCCTTTCTTGAGGGATACCCAAGCAAAAATGCTTAAAGACTGCTGACCTAGTCAAACCTTGGCTGACTCCAGGGGTGTTGTGTCCCCAGTCAGATGACCTTCTACTCATTAAGCCTTATCTATCTATGGGCACACTGGGAATGATGAAGTTCACAGAATAATGTCTCAACACCTTGTCCTCCAGGGTTGTTGACTTAAAGGACTTGCTACAGTATCATCAGAAACTTCTCTGTCAGAGAGGTCAGTGACCCAAAGGCAATCTATGTCATGGAGATCATCTGAAAGTTGAAACTGAATGTTTAGTTATGCTAATGAAGATACATCAGAATCACCTTGTGAACTGTGTAAATATACAGTAGCTCAGGATGATCTTCTGAAGTCTGCATATATTTCTAATGGAATACCTAGCTTAGAAATAATCAAAAATATTATGAAGACAAATAAGCCAATATGAGTCTATTTCTGGAAATTTATCATGAGGAAATACAGATTTATACAATAATTATAAGAATATTTATACTGAAATCACTTTGAATAGCAAAAAATGGAAACCTTTTAACATCCAACAACATTAGTGTTGTTGATTAAATCAATATGTTGTGATAAAATATTTTTGAGCTGTTAATATCATATTCTCCAATAATAATTAAAGTTTGAACAGTTTTTACAATATAATGCTATGGTAAAACCTTAAACTAATTTCCAATGTAGATTAATGAACCCCAAAGTTATGAAAAGAAATCACAAAATCTGTCACTATATTTGTAGAAAATATACAAGCATGAAATGCTCAGAATTGTGTTAATGATACATAGTAAGATATGTACGTAATAGTTTGAAATAAACAGACATTATATTGGAGTTAATAATGCACATTCTGCTCATTAGATCATAGTCAAATGTCGCATTCTAAAACACTATTTAATATACTTCAAGCATTCAACAAGAATGTTTAAGAATATTTAATTACATAACTACTGATTAAAGAAAGAACAAGAGTAACAAATACAAATGATATACAGTATTAATTGAATAAAAAAAACATACACATATATACACAATAGAGTAAAATGTATTTATATTATGATATTTGAAAAACAGATGATAAAATGTATGGGTTTTACAAATATATAACTGATACTTGTTAAAATACTATTCCTATCCTTAATTATTAAGTTAAAAATGCTTTATGATAGACTATCTTCAGGTTATTAGTAAATACAAATACTTTGTCCTGGATTATAACAAATATTTGAAAGGAAGCCAGGTGTTTAACTTGAAATCTGGAAGGTCATGTGCAACAGTAGACAATAGTACCTAGCAAAGTGAAAGGCAGTAGAGAAATATATGTATGCAGTTGATATATGTAGTGTCTACACCTTCTCGGTACTGTGCTTTTATTATTTTTCTTTTACTCATTATATTTTATCACTAAAAAAATTTAAAATTTCATAGTAGGTATTAATGACTATGATTTTAGTAAATCTGGAGAAATATGAATAATAAATGTAGTTTTCCAAAACTTTCAAGTATAAGGAAAAAAGACTATAACTTTATTTCATATAGATGTACAGTTCCATGTTTTTAAATGTTGAGTTGGCCAATTTTTGAATACACTAAATTTAATTTTCCTAGCAACAGGTATAAGAAAAAATGAAGAAGAGAAAAACTATACTTTCAGCAGATAATATGACGTAAATACAACATGAATATGTAGATAAAAGCTGCAGTAGACTCCTAAATGTATACAACATTTAAAATGGAAACACTTTTGATCAATGAACCCAACCTCCTCATTCTACAGAGAGTAAACTGAGGCCCTGAAGAGCTTTTACAGACATTCCATCTTTACAGTCTCATTGCTCCTCATTAATCATCATGGCCTCTTGAAACATCAGGAGTAAAACTGTAAAACAGGAGTAAAAAATCTGTCATACCAGCAGATATTGAGGAAATTAAGTATATCATGCATAACAGCGTCATGAAACTATATGACTTCAGTAATGGACAAACTCTAAGCAATACACAATGGAAATGGATTATATAGCTTAAACATCTATATCACATCGTCTGTTTCCAGTGCAGTCAAATGTCTGCATTTGACTATCAAATATCATTTTGATGATATTTTTCCCTATCAAAATATCAGCAAAACTCATCCTGTAATACAGAGCAGTAGCACTATTAGACAGACTGAATGAATAAACTATAATCACAATGCTCATCTTCACTGTTCTTCTCCCATGGGACTATTGCTCATTGATCTTATATTCATTTTGAGGTCTTTTATCATCTTATGATATGTAATACCTTCTCAGAACTGCTTAGCATTGGGACTGTCACTTGATGGACATCATGTACTCCAGTATGCATACTGTCAAGGATATTGCTTAGATCTATAATGTACTAAAAATTATAAAAATTACCTGGAAAATGGGAAAAGGTTAAGGGGGCATTGTCTAACACACTCATTAAAATTCAAATTAAATAAGAAAAAAGTGTTTTAAGACAAAACATAAAATGATATATGCTCTATTAAGCCTTTAAGCTTTAAGAACTCACTTAAATTTCTTTTGTTTTCTTTTTTCTTTTTTTTTCTCAGCTCCTTCATACAAGCCATACAGATAGTCACTGAAAGAAGTTCAGTCTTGATCTTCATATTCTTTTATAAGTTTTTTTAATGTTTATTTTTGAGCCAGAGAGAGAGGATGCAATAGGGGAGGGACAGAGAGAGAGGGAGACACAGAATGCAAAGCAGGCTTCAGGCTCTGAGTTGTCAGCACAGAGCCCACGCGGGGCTCAAACTCACAAACCTGAGCTGAAGTTGGGCATTTAACACACTGAGCCACCCAGGCGCCCCTAGATCTTCAAAGTCGAAGTGTCATTCAATATTTCCCCTACTCTAGTTTCAGTGACTGTGATAACATAGATCCTCGTGTTCTCTTCAGGATCACTGGTCTATGCCAGAACTGTGTTTCTGAGGTTTCATTTTTAACTCATCTACTCAGATAACATAAATTTTGCTCTCAGTTGTTTTGACCATAGACAAGTGGAAAGGTTTCAAATAATTCTTGTTTGCTTAGGATAAGATCCAAGCTCATTAGATTGGACTATCAGTTCCCCCATGACTCCCCCTTCTTCACTACTTGTATGTCACAGTCTTTTCTCCATTACGTGGTATGGAGCTGAATTTATTTCAGTTCCCCATTTTGTTCTTCTTCTGGGATTTTTGTTTTTGTTTTTTGTTTTTTGTTTTGTTTTTGTTTTTGTTTTTGTTTTTTGGTCTCTTTCCACTATCACAAATGTCCTTTTCTTCTTGGATCCCTATACTCTCCTAGCTACCTCCTGCACATTATTTAGCACTCAGTGAAAACATCATGTCTTGAAGAAAACCTTCCTTCTTTAACCATGTCTGTTTGTATTATTAGGTGAATCGTTTTAGTACTTCTACAGAACTTGGTAAACTTATATCATTTTATTTTTTCCACTCTATTGTGTTAATGTCTTACTTACCAAAGTATAAGACCCTTACAGACTCGGACCATGCCTGTTATATTTAGATAATGATAGTCTCTGTCCTATGGTAATAGATTAATGTGTGTTGGTATTTATAAAAACTGGTAGTATTTCAGACTTTGGCATTCTCTTTAGCCTTTATCAAGAATTACAAGACCAACAAGGGCTTGATAGTATTAGCACTGGCCAGAAAATAAATTAGAGTCTTTGGTATTTGAATTTCAGCCATTCTAGAAAAAAAATGTTTAATCCTCTTTAAGAAAGAGAATGATGCAGGCACATAAATTCTATCAAGTAAGTGTTGACTTGAGGTGTTATCTAAGTATAATATAAACCAAAATGACTTAACAAAGTGTCAGAACTGAGGATACCAAGGCATTAGTGAAGTAGCTTTGGTTTTCAGAACTCTACTATATATTCAAGGTTTGCAACCAAAAGGAGACAGATGAAGTAGCATGGGACAGGGGTTTAGATAGACCTATAATGGTCCAACCTAATTCCAGTAGATTCTTGCTGGCCTATGCTTCCCTTTTCGGGTGTGCTGAGAACTGTCGTAAATGTGCCAGTTAGAATCAGACTCCTTAATGCTAAATTTTTAAAATTTAAGGCACAATTTTTAAAAATATGATAGTTCTGATGATTTGGGGTAAGGAAGAAATGATTGGGCTTATCTTAAGTACTTAGACACTGACATAAAAAATATCCTTTTTTTGTCATATGGACCTTGTCAGAGATAGGACACAGATGTTTCAAAATCAATATGAAAGTTTAAAAATGTTGGGGTGCCTAAGTGGCTCAGTCAGTTGAGCATCTGACTTCGGCTCAGATCATGATCTCGCATTTATGGGTTCAAGCCCTGCTTCGGGCTCTGTACTGACAGCTCAGAGCCTGGAGCCTGTCTTTGGATTCTGTATCTCCCTCTCTCTCTGACCCTCCTCTGCTCATGCTGTCTCTCTCTGTCTCTCTCAAAAACAAATAAAACATTAAAAAATTTTTTCTAATGTCATTTTTTTTTACCATGTAGTGTTTAGAATATTAAAACTCCCATTAAGCACAAAGCACAGTGTAAACACAAAAACTAAAGGAAAATCTTCATGTTTTTAATGTCAGGCAATTCCCAAATGAGTCTATCTTCTTATTCTTCAGGAAATGCTTATTTAATATTTAAGACAAAAAGGTTCTCATTTTTTAGCCTATTACCATATGTTTTAAAGTTACTAATGATTTTATCAAGAAAATGGAGATTTATTTAATTCATGATTGAAGTAATGGAATTTACTCTAGACTTCTAATTGATAACCATGTGATCATCCATGGAGTAATACCATCACAGACTGAATTCGTACAAAAACTATCCTATCCTCTGAGTGCCTCTTTCATCATGCTTCAATTAATTAGGAAAAGACTAGGTTACAAATAATTTACTTCCTTTTTTCGATGTGTGTGAAGATATCTTTTGGGAATATTTTTACCTTGAAAATTCAGTGATTTTTTTTTATACTAACTTTTGCTTTCCCCTTTTGGGGGTTAAATGACTCCTCTCACTGTCTTTTCCTTGAATTTGAAAGAAATTTCAAAGTCAATTTCTTGTTGACTTTTAATGTATTCTTTGTATACTCTAAAGAAAGAGTTTGTACTCCCATGAAATGGAATAATGTATTCAATGATTTGTGGAGACTGTTACTCTATCCTAGAGTGAATACTCAACTTGAGAAGGGTTTGATCATTCTTTTTTCCACCTTTAAATTGCTAGTTTGGTATTCTTGGCATTACACTTTGGTCAATATATTGACAAGTAAATTGAAGAAAAATAATAAAACGTCTAGTTAATCTAAATAGTTAGTTTACACATGGCATTGACCCAAGTGAGCAGATCAGCTTTGCATTGTTCTACAGAGGCTGATAAAATTTTATGTTCAATAATTTTTTTTATTTCTTAAAAATTTATTTAAATCCTAGTTAACATAGAGTGTAATAATGGTTTCAGGAGCAGAATTTAGTAATTCATCATTTACATATAACATGCAGTGTGCATGCCAGCAAGTGCCCTCCTTCGTACCCATCACTCATTTGGCCCATTCCCCCCACTTCCCTTCCAGCAACCCTTCATTTGTTCTCTGTATTTAAAATTCTCTCATTTCCTCCCTTTCTGTTTTTAATTTACTTTTTCTTCCCTTCCTGTATGTTCATCTGTTTTGTTTCTTAATTTCAGCATATGAGTGAAACCATATGCTATTTTTCTTTCACTGATTGACTTATTTTGCTTAGCATGATACATTCTAGTCCCATCCACATTATTGCAAATAGTGATATTTCATTCTTTTGATTGCCAAATGATATTCAACTGTGTATGTGTACATATTAATACACACACACACACACACACACATATATATGCCACATATTCTTTATCAATTTATCAATCAATGGACATTTGAGCTCTTGCCATAGTTTGACTATTGTTGATAGTGCTGCTATAAATATTGGGGTCCATGTGCCCCTTTGAATCAGCATTTTTGTATCCTTTGGATAAAGACCTAGTAGTGCAATTGCTGGGCCATAGGGTAGCTCTATTTTTAATTTTTTTAGAACCTTCTATACTGTTCTCCAGAGTGACTGCACCAGGTTGCACTCCAACCAGCAGTGCAAAAGTGTTCCCCTTTCTCTGCGTCCTCACCACAAGAAACCTGGTTGTTTCTTGTGTTGTTAATTTTAGCCATTCTGACAGGTTTGAGGTAGTATCTCATTGTGGTTTTGATTTGTATTTCCTTGATGATGAGTGATGTTGAACATCGTTTTATGTTTCTGTGAGTCATCTGGATATGTATTTTGAAAACGTGTCTGTTCATGTCTTTGCCCATTCTTTCACTGGATTATTTGTTTTATGGATGTTGAGTTTGATAAGTTCTTTATAGATTTTGGATACTAACCCTTTATCTGATATGTTATTTGCAAATATCTTCTCGTATCCCATAGGCTGCCTTTTAGTTTTGTTGATTGTTTCCTTTACTGTGCAGAAGTTTTGTTTTTTTTTTTATCTTGTTGAGGTCCCAATAGTTCATTTTTGCTTTTGTTTCCCTTGACTCCAGAGACATGTCTAGCAAGAACTTGATGTGGCCAAGGTCAAAGAGGTTGTTGTCTGTTTTCTCCTCTAGGATTTTGGTAGTTTCCTGTCTCACATTTAGGTCTTTCATCCATTTGAGTTTACTTTGTGTGTGGTGGAAGACAGTGGTCGAGTTTCATTCTTCTGCATGTCATTGTCAGTTTTCCCAACACCATTTCCTGAAAATACTGTCTTTTTTCCATTGGATACTTCTTCCTGCTCCGTCGAAAATGTGTTGGCAATATATTTGTGGGTCCATCACTGGGTTCTCTAATCTGGTCCATGCATCTATGTATCTGTTCTTATGCTGGTACCGTACTGTCGTGATGATTACAGCTTGAAGTCCAGAATTGTGATGCCTCTGGCTTTGGTTTCCTTTTCCAACATGGCTTTGGCTACTCGGGCTCTTTTCTGGCTCCATACAAATTTTAGGATTGTTTGCTCTAGCTCTGGGAAGAGTGCTGGTGTTATTTTGATAGGCACTGCATTGAATGTGTAGATTGCTTTGGGTAGTGTAGACACTTTAACAATATTTATTCTTCCAATCCATGAGCGTGGAATGGTTTTCCATTTCTTTGTGTCTTCTTCAATTTCTTTCATAAGCTTTCTATAGCTTTCAGCATAAAGATCTTTTACCTCTTTCGTTAGGTTTATTCCTAGGTATTTTGTGGGGTTGGGTGCAGTTGTAAATGGGACTGAGTCCTTAATTTCTCTTTCTGCTGCTTCATTATTGCTATTTAGAAATACAACTGATTACTATACATTGATTTTATATCCTGTGACTTTGCTGAAATCACGTAATAGTTGTAGCCATTCTTTGATGGATTCTTTTAGGTTTTCTACACAGAGTATTATGTCTCCTGCAAAGAGTGAAAGTTTAACTTCCTTCTTGCTAATTTGTATGTTCTTTATTTCTTTCTGTTGTCTGATTGCTGAGGCTAGGACTTCCAGTACTATGTTGAACAAAAATGGTGAGAAAGAACATCCCTGTCATGTTCCTGACCTTAGGGGGCAAGATCTCAGTTTTTTCCCCATTGGGGATGATTTTAGCAGTGAGGCTTTCATATATGGCCTTTATGATGTTGAAGTATGTTCATTCTCTCCCTACTTTCTTGAGTGTTCTTAGCAAGGAAGAATGCTGTATTTTGTCAAATGCTTTCTGAGAGGATCATGTGGTTTCATCCTCTCTTTTATTAATGTAATGTATCATATTGATTGATTTGCAGATATTGTACCAGCCCTGTGTCCCAGGAATAAATCTCACTTGATTGTGATGAACAGGTCTTTTAATATTTTTAATGTTTTTTTTTTTTTTTTAAGAAAGAGAGAGACAGAGTGCGAGTGGGGGAGGGGCAGAGAGAGAGAGGGAGACACAAAACCTGAAGTAGGCTCCAGGCTCTGAGCTGTCAGCCCAAAGCCTGATGCTGCTCGAACTCACAGAGTACAAGATCATGATCTGAGCCGAAGTTGGACACTCAACCAACTGAGCCACCCAGGTGCCCCAAATAAGTCTTTTAATCTATTATTGGATTCGATTGGCTAGTATCTTGTTGAGATTTTTGCATCCATGTTCATCAGGGAAATTGGTCTGTAATGCTCCTTTTTAGTGGGGTCTTTGTCTGGTTTTGGAATCAAGGTAATGCTGCCTCATAGTATGTGTTTTGGGGCTGTCTGGGTGTCTCAGTTGGTTAAACATCTGACTCTTGATTTCAGCTCAGGTCATGATCCTGCAGTTTATCAGTTCGAGCCCTGCCTCAGGCTCTACACTAACAGGGCAGAGCCTGCTTACGATTCTCTTTCTCTCTCTCTCTCTCCCTGCCTCCCCCCTGCTTTCTCCCTCTCAAAATAAATAAATAAACTTAAGGGGAAAAAAGAATGAGTTTGGAAGTTTTGCTTCCCTTTCTAATTTTTGGAACAACTTCAAAAGAAGCTATTCAAATTTTCTATTTCTTCCTTTTTCAGTTTTTGCAGTTTATATGTTTCTAGGAATTTATCCATTTTTCCAGATTGCCCAATTTGTTGGCATATCATTGCTCATTATATTCCTTATTATTTGTATTTATGCAGTGTTGGTTGTGATATCTCCTCTTCCATTCATGATTTTATTTATTTGGGTCCTTTCCCTTTTCTTTTTGGTAAATCTGGCTAAGGGTTTATCAATTTTTTTAATTGTTTCAAAGAACAAACTCCTGATTTTTTTCAACTATTCTATTGTCTTTTTTATTTTGATATTTGTTTCTGGTCTAATCTTTATTGTTTCCCATATTCTGCTAGTTTGGGGCTTTATTTGTTGTTCTTTTTCCAGCCCTTTTAGGTGTATGGGTAGGTTGTATATTTGATACATTTCTCCCTTCTTTAGAAAGGCCTCATTCGTAGCAATGTGGATGGAACTTGAGGGTGTCATACTAAGTGAAATAAGTCAGGCAGAGAAGGACAGACACCATATGTTTTCACTCATAAGTGGAACAGGAGAAACTTAACAGGGGACCATGGGGGAGGGGAAGGCAGAAAAAAATAGTTGGGGAGAGGGAGGGAGGCAAACCATGAGAGACTCTTGAATACTGAAAACAAACTGAGGGCTGATGGAGGTGGGGGAGAGGGGAAGGGAGGTGATGGGCATGGAGGAGGGCACTTGTGGGGTTGAGCACTGGGTGTTATATGGAAACCAACTTGACGATAAACTATAAAAGAAAAAAAAAGATGCATATTTCTGAATAATAGAAAAAAAAAGAGAAAGGCCTCAATTACTATATACTACCCTCTTGAGTGCCTTTGCTATGTCCAAAAGTTTTGGACTGTTGTGTTTTCATTTTCATTGGCTTCCCTGTACTTTTCTATTTCCTCTTCACTTTCTTGGTTAACCCATTCATTATTTAGTAGGGTGTTCTTTAATCTCCAAGTATCTGTGGTCTTTCCAAATTTTTTCTTGTGGTTGATTTCAAGCTTCATAATGTTGTGGTCTGAAAATATGCATGGTATGATCTCGATCTTTTTGTACTTGTTGAGGGCTGATTTTGACCCAGTATGTGATCTATTGTGGAGAACTTTCCATGTGCACTCTAGAAGAATGTGTATTCTGCTTTAGGATGAAATTTTCTGAATATATCTGTTAAGTCTATCCAGTCCAGTGTGCCATTCAAAGCGATTGTTTCCTTATTGGTTTTCTGCTTAGATGAACTGTCCATTACTGTAAGTGGGGTATTAAAGTCTCCAACTACTATTGTATTATTATCAGTTTGTTTGCTAATGGACATCAAAAGAAAGCTGGGGTAGCCATACTTACATCTTACATCAGACAAACTAGATTTTAAAACAAAGACTATAACAAAAGATGAAGAAGAGAATTATATCATAATTAAGGGGCCTGTCCACCAATATTTAACGATTATAAATATACCCCCAACCTGGAAACACAAATATATAAATAATCACAAACATAAAGCAAAACTTTTTAAGGGAATGAACTCATTATACACCTCCTCTCTCTCTCTCTCTCTCTCTCTCTCTCTCTATATATATATATATATATATATATATATATATATATATCTCCTCTGTATATATATATCCTCACCTTCCAAAGAAATATAATACATTAAGTCATTCTTTAACAACAAGAGCATAAACTATCAAAATATTCATTTGCCTTAAAATTTATTGAATTTTCTTATTTAAAGAATGACCTTCTTCTTTAAATATTTTACTAAGTAACATTCTACTAATTTCAGATACCAGCTTCATTTGCTATGTGTTAGAGGAAAGGAAGTACAATCCTGCTTCAGCAAGATATCTGATGGTTTAAGAATTTAGTGAAATTTCATTTTGTAAAATGTGTTTTGTTTTCTAAAAGAATATAATTTGCCTTTTTCTTAAACATTTCTGTGGAGCTACTTCTATTCATGTATCCTTTTTAATAAACCCAGTATATCATTTATATATAGTATAATTGGAATACCCCATGACAAACTGAAAATTGCATTTGCTTTGTAAAATGTAGTATCTCACATTTATATACAGGAGGTTACATAAGGCTAAATGACTCTTCATAACATAAATGACGAAAGTATAGAAGGTAAGATTTTAGCACATTCTGGAATCAAACACAAAGATGCAGCCAAGTGTATGTCATGATGATGGTTAAGCTGCTTATTGAACGTTTTGTAAGGTTAAAAACCTGCTCTGTGCCTTTGCATTATGTTGCATTATTTAGAATGTCTAATGATTTTTAGATGTTAGGTTGCCAGCATGAAGCAGGCAGACATGCCGTTGCAATAGTTTCTATAAAGTGGCCTATTCTCATTTATTTCTATCATGCTGCACATAATGCTTTCACCTAAAGATCACACAGAAGTTAGTCTAAATTACCTGAATATGTGGAAATTAATTTAATGCTTGTTTTCCCTGCTTGCAGGTAAACTAATCACAATCACTAATCACTAATATCACATTGATCCAATGAAACATTTGTATTATTTTATGTTATTTTGAATGCACTCTGTAAGAGCTCACTATCACAATATTTAAATGAATTTTGCATGCTATGTTTTATTAGTTGATACAATATCAGCACTTACTTTATTTGGAAAAGTAATAAGCCTTGTGTTAGATTTCTTTCTATCCTGTCTGGTAATTTACTGTACCTATAACTTGTGAACCTAGTGTTACTCTGTAACCAGTTTACCTTGGCTCGGTCAGAATGTCAAGTGGATCCCTAGACTTAGTCTAAGGTTCTGAACTATCTTTTGAGTGTGATTTTGACTTTGTTTTAATGTATAATTAGAAGAGTCTCAGGAGATTAGGGGTGTAGACAGCACGTGTAGAAGTTTTCAATGTATAGAGAACTAATGCACTGTTCCATATTAGTAATGAAGTATGCCAGGATAGTGATTAATGATGTAACTTTACATCAGAGAAACTCTGAATTGAAAGAAAAATGTCCTTTTCTTCTTCACAAGAACATACCTACTTTTTACTTATTTCCATTACAATCTTCATAGGTGGACAGCATAGAATTTTGCCTAAGTTATCTTAAGGTATGTAAATGATTGCTTGATACCCATGTTTGCTGCTACGGTATAAGGTACTCCTTTCAAAAATATAAAGTGATCTAGTAATTAATGATACTTCTTATGAATAACACAACCTCACTACTTTGGATGTTTTATAATTTAAAAGCCAAGCTTCAAGCAAACGGTCTAGGTTTTTGTTTCAACCAGTTACTAAAATCCTTGGCCATTTTATCATTTAAAACATATTGAAGCAAGTTATTTTTTTATTGATATTGAATTGTTAGGTAGATATATATCTGTCTATCCTTATCTATATCTATCTGTATTTAAATCTAGACTTGTGTCATTGCGTGGGATCAATTTAATTTGTCACAGCATTTACTATCATGTGTTAAATATGTGCATATGCATATTAGCGTGATTTAGACCATTATGTATTACTTTATTTTTCTATTTATGTCTTATTCATTTCAGAAAGTATAATACAAATAACAAAAATTTGCAAAACTGTAGCAACATATAAGATATATCAAAAAAAGCAACAGTGGAAATTTTTTTCTGATCTTGCCCTAAAAGTAGGGCAAAGGAAATTAAAATTAAATTAAAATTAAAATTAAAAGGAAAGTGTGCCTGACTGGCTCAGTCAGAAGAGCATGTGACTCTTGATCTCAGGGTTGAGTTCAAGCCCCAGGTTGGGTATAGAGATTACTTAAAAAAAAAAAGTCTTAAAAAAAGAATAAAAATGAAAAAAACATGGTTATATGATTTTAATTTCTAAAGGAATATAACCTCTAATTTAAAGAAAACAAAGCTCTTCCTAGCATCAATGACCAAATAAATTTGTTATATAGAATCTTGTAAATTCATGGAGCAAAATAGTAAATGTTGTGAAAACAGTTTGAGGAAACACAGAAACACATTTAATATGGTTTTACATTGTGTTCCTGATAAAAATTGTGAGAACTATTTTTAAATGAAGTTAAATTAAGCTGATTTTTGAGAGCATATGACAAAGGAATAATTTTCTATATGTCTAAGTCCTCACATAAAGAGTAACCAGAAGAACATAGCTTTCAATTTTCTGTAAATATTTCTTTGAATAAGATTATAGTAGAAGTAAATGTCAGATAGTGTGATGGTACAACTTCTGATGTAAGCACAGAAAAAATGACAATTCAGATTTGCTCTCTGTGAGTGGATTCCTGTGATTGAGAAGACAAATGGACTGTAAGGTTAACTTGGCGATGTGAAAACAGTGATTCCCATCTGATGGGGAGTTTTAGAGGAATCGGGGAAAGCAAAACCAGGTCTTCTTCCTTAGGAAATATGGATTTTATCTTTCTTTAAGGTGTATTGTTTTAGGATTAACAAACATGCAAACTTCAGAGGATTAACAAAATGCAACTTCAGAGAATCAAATAAGAAAGAGAGAAAGACTCGCACAAACTGGTTTTCCAAAACTCATTCTAAGACCTATTGAGGGAGCCCCTGTTTCCACACCCTCACTAGTATTATTGAATCTATTTATTTATTATTTTTTAATTTTTTAATATTTATTATTTATTTTAAGAGACAGACAGACAGACAGACAGACAGAAAGAGCACACAAGCAGGGGAAGGGCAAAGAGAGAGGAGAGAGAGAATCCCAAGCAGACTCTGCACTGTCATGCAGAACCCAATGCGGGGCTCCAACTCACAAACCGTGAGATCATGACCTGAGTTGAAACCAAGAGTCCAACACTTACTTGACCACCCAGGTGCCCCTGAATCTGTTTTTTTTAAAGGAGAGTCCAGTAATGGGATGCCTGGGTGGCTCAGTTGGTTAAGCATTCACCTCTTTATTTTGGCTCAGGTTCTCATGGTTCCTGAGATCAAGCCCCATGTCAGGCTCTGGGCTGGACCTGCTTGGGATTCTTTCTTTCCTTCTCTCTGGTCCCATCCCCCTTACCACATGTGCCCTCTCTTTCTCTCTCTCTCAAAATAAATAGATAAACTTCTAAAAAATGAATAAAATAAATAAAAGGAGACTCCAATAATAGAAAAGCAAAGGGAATCACAATAAGAGATGCTTGTGGCATCTTATTTAATATAGCCGATGATTGTATGGCAAAATCCATGTCTCATGTATATATCTTTCATATTTTTCCAAGAATTAGGGCTATATGGTAGACATTTTCATGAATAGAATAAAGCAAATATTTGGCTCCAAGGTAATGGTAAAAATATAACTGTAGCATGTGATAAAATGAAAGCATTTTATGTATCACATGCTACAGCTATCTATCAACTTCACCAACATATTCCAAAGAATGTAGGGTTAATCAAAGTAACTCTTTAAGACAGAATCAGATATAAACAACCATTTAATTAGTTTTAGTAGAGCCTTTTAAGCATGCTCCCTGAAAAGTGATCTCTAATAAATCTAATGTCTGAGTAACAGAATATTTTCCATGTTAGTTGGTTTCTGATTAGTTTTTTATTGCACAATTAAAGGTGTACCTAACAGTATTTTTATAGTGTTGACGATAAATTAGTGTGATGGCACTTTTTCTGGATATACTTCCAAAAGTTTTCAAAACATAAGTAACACTTGTATACCAAATCTCCTTATTTCTACCTACTTACTTATGTGAATAAATATCTCAGTCCATGCATCACACAAGAAAGTAGATTGTATTTCATACTGAGACCTTTTCCATTCTAGTAATAAGTAACATTTATCCACAAAGATGTAAACTCATTGGGGAAAAGAAACTACCTGAATCATTAATACAAACATTTCTGAAAGTTTCGACACATTCTTCTTAGTTTGTCATTATCTTTTTAAAAATTTTAGTTGTGGTAAGGATTTCTGATAAATTTGTCCTTTTTTTCCTTTTGATGATCATAAGGCAAATTTGTAATATAATTGGTTTTTTATCAGTTTAATACTAATTTTAAATCCAGAAGATTTTTTTAAATCTGATGTCAGGTACTAGAAAAAAAGTGAGGTAAAAGAACAGGTGTGGTATGCTTGAGGTGGAGCTTAATGGAAGAATTGCAGTTATTAAGTAATGACAGTCTTAGTATGACCAGGAGAGAGGCTAAGAAAGGTGTATGACAAGATCATGGGAACTTCAAGCAAGAATTCAATAGTTCATAGTATCAGAAGATCATCTAATGGTATCTGAAACCACTAAGAATTATGAATGTAATGAGAGGAGAGAATGACAATCATTGAACCAAAAGATGGAAATTTCCAGGAGTGAGAGCAAATAAGAGTTGTGGATTAATTATGTAGTGTGGTGATGTGAGATTCAAAGATTAGGGAGGAGGAAAGGGGATGGGAAAATTATCTGAAACTAGCTCTGAGACACATACAGTGTCACATTAGATGCCCCCCACCGCCCCATCTCCATGCCCATTGGAATTGGGAGCAAAACCAGCTATAGTAGGAGAGATAATAGGAACTCAGTACAGGTATATGATTGCTGGGAATCTAGTTCAGTGTCTCACTTCAGAGATGAGGAAGTTATTTTTAACTTTATGCAAATTAATAGTTCCTTAATTGTGAAGAATTTTACAGTGCAAAATGTGAACAGATATTAATACAGATTAGTCCTCTACACTCTCTACAGCTTTATTAAATTGATCATTCATATTTAGAATAATGAATTTCTGGCATTATAAGTTCCTCCTACAGATAAAAAGACTAAAGTATGTCTTGTACTTTCCACCATAGTTAAGTATACACATTCATTCTACTTGTAAATATATTTGGCAGAAACAATGAAACAGAATTTTTTAAATCTTCCATGTTATTAATTTAAATCATGAATGCGTACCAACAGATTATTTTTGACATACCAATAGTGGGAGAGTAAACAGAACGTAGCAGCTGGATTCAATTTTAAAATCTGGTATATTTTTAACACTCTTCATTCATTCATTCATTTATTTTTACTGCTTCCCTTATTGTCTGACACAGTAGAAATTCTGACTTCTTCCTTAGTGTTCAACATCTTGCACCCTACGTTCACCATCTGCCCTAAGTCGGGCAGGCCTCGGGGAAGACAGCACAGCACATGAGTTGATTGGCCTGACTTTGGAAGTAAATGCTTTATTTATTTATTTGTATTTACGTATTTATTGTAAGGCTTGAAGTCACCATCCTGAGATCAAGACCTGAGCTGAGATCAGGAGTCGGACGCTTAGCCGACTGAACCACCCAGGTGCCCCTGGAAACAAATGGTTTAAATGAACGCATTTAAACTTCCTAAAGGGATATTAAGTGCTAATAGTAATGGAAAATATCACTCCCTACATATTTCTTTGCTTGCTTTTCTCGGGCAATGGCAATTTTATAACATAACATTTTTATTTTGCCTTAACTGCTAGAAAAGTCAAAGTAAAATTCAAGGTTCAATTCTAGCACAAGCTTGTTGCAACAGAGCAAAAAGAAATGTGTCTGGACACATTTGTTTCTCATGTTTTAAAAGGCCTTTAGTTCTGTTTACAAATTTTAGTGCCCAATTTAACACTGTGATTAAGTTTATAACATAACTTAATATCTTTTTGGAAGAAGTACAGTCTTATTAAAAGCATAAATATTTTATGTTTTCCTCCTCAGTGTGTTTGTTCTTCAAATGGCATCTGTCTTTTATTTTTATGGAAAATAGAACAGCTGAGAAAACCTGTAATACTTTTTCATGTGTAAAAGTGACTCAAAAAATCCAGTGATAATGTCTCAACTAGAGTTCACTGATTTCTCATATCACAAATGCAGTGCTTTAATAGAAAAATTTATTTAAGTGCAATATTCACTACTATTAAGTTGGTTTATTTATTACTTTTAGAAGCTTTTAACCATTTCTACAGGTTTAATATAGATAGCTCACTTTGCAAAACAACTTTTTTCTTTGTGATTTAAAAAATACTTTTTGGGGGTGCCTGAGTGGCTCAGTCAGTTGAGCGTCTAACTTTTGATCTCAGCTCAGGTCTTGATCTCAGCTTCATGAGCTCAAGGCCCACATTGGACTCCATGCTGGGTGTGAAGCCTAGCTAAAAAAAAGACAATAATAAAATAAAATCTTTACAAAATAAATAAAAATAAAAGATTATTATGAAAATACAAATAAATAAATAAAATACTTTTTAAAGAATGGATTAGCTTTGAGACACCAAAAACATTCCTTTCTTCATATATGAATCCCACTAATCTTTCTAGGAAATAGAATAAAAATCTATATTTAAGGATTAGACTAACTCATAGCCAAAATGAACAAGTATGTGCTCTGCTATTATAGCAACGTATCCTAGTTGTTTATGACTTCACCTGTGATTTGGCAACTTATAAACTCTGAACTTACAAACATCCTTCCTTCACACATGATTTACACACACATGCACACTTACTTTTCAGCAGGCTCTGATAATATATGAGTCTGGGTACTAACTTGCCTAACTTCAGGTTACTCACTATTCTACCCTTAAAATAGGCATAATTATCTTACTTTATTTCTTTTCAACCCTCATCTCTATACTTCAAGCTTCTTTATATTTTTTGAATAATAAATTTATTTTATGTAAAAATGGTATATAATGAGGACTTTGACTTCTAATGAATTTGCAGACTCTGTATTCTGAAATGAAGTCCCACTGACAACCTGAATGTGTCGTAAATTTCAAAAAGATGTATATAATTGAAGTTTTTCATTTGCAAAAGATAATGGAGAAACCATAAGTCCAAAAACAAAATCCCCAAAAAACAAAATGAAACAAACAAACAAACAAACCAAAAGAAACAAAGAGTTGATAAAATAGCAGGATGTTAGGGCTGAAATCAGAGTTTCCCAAAGTAAAAGTTAACCATATATGTAACTTCAAGCCGTGGAAATTAATAGCCAGCTGAACAGCATAAGGAACACCAGGCCATTATGGCTATAAATACTGTATTCTTTGAGAATTTGTAAATGTTGTCTTGCCTTCTGAATTCATATCCTCCCAGATATGTACTGTCCTCCAGTGCCTAGCAGAAGCAAGTACAATTCTTTTCCAGAAGAATGCTTCCTTATTCCAGCCTCCTGGAAATTCTTGCATGTTAACCATGAGCTAAACAACAGACAACAAAAAGAAACAATGCAGGAATGTGCCAACACAAGACAAATTCAACACAAACAATGATTCACTAACTTAGATATCTACTCCAGCAACTAAAATTTTCAGGTACAGAATAATAATATACTCTGTATAATAATGCTTAAGAAACAAACTGGAATAATGAGAGAACAAATGAAAAACAGTAACATAAACAAATATAATTGACCAGTAGGATGTGGAAAAAAACACCAAATTTCTTAATAAAAGATATATCAATGAATTGATAGCTCAGTGAATAGCTTAGCATATGGCTAACACAACTGAAAGGAGAAGTCCATACACAAGGGCTAAAGGCCTAAGCCAGCAGGTAGCACAGAGATAGGGAGGTGGAAAATAGGAGACAGAGTTAAGAAGACAGACAGACAGAATGAAAAAAGGTATATTGCATATTTAATGGAAATACCTCATGGAAAGAATGTAAAGAATGAAGTAGAGGCACTATTGAAGAGATAATGGATGATTGTTTTCCAAATCTCTTAAAAGGCAGGAGTCATCAGATTCTAGAATTAAGAAGTATCCTAAGCAGAATTTTACAAAGTGAAATTTATACCTAGATTTATAATACTTATATTCTTTTTAATTAAATTATTTTTATGTGAATTCTTGTATTAAAAATGCATATCAAGTTAACACTATATTTATTTATTTAAAAATCACTCAAAAATAAAATTGTTAGATGATAACATTATTTTGAAAAACACTGGGTGCATAGTTGCTATAACTTTGAGGTCTGAAATTCGTCAGAGATTCATTCCGTAGATCAGAAGTCAGTTTACTGTGCATGCAAATGGCTGCCTTTTTTTTTAATAAGCTGTTACTGCAAAATAGACATGCCCATTCATGTCTTTCTTGTGGCTACTTTTAAGCTACAGAAGCGGAGTTGAATAGTTCCAACAGCAACTGCATGGTCTACAGAGTCTGAAGTATTAACTCTCTGGCCCTTTAAGAAAAAGTTTGCGGATCTCTCTTCCAGCTGAAGCCAATTTGATTAATTACTCCTAAGAGAAAAATACATTGCTAAATATCATCACATTTAAGTATATCATTTAACAGTCCAATCTGTAGCATAATAATGTTCTGAGAGTATATCAGTGTTATGAGAAATGTCAGCATGATTATTGAAAGAGAGGAGTATGGAGAAAACTTAAGTCAGGGAGGGAGGCCTTGCACAGGGCAGCAGAGTGAGGAGGCCTGGGATGGATAAAACTGATAAAAGACAGGAGTCATCACATTCTAGAATTAAGAAGTATCCTAAGCAGTCACCTCCTTATAGAAAAGAAGGAAGGGTATTGTATCAGAATAGGCATGCTTCTGTAACAGATAACTTTGGTATCTCATGAGTTAGTTTAGGTACAAAAATTATGTCTCACTTCACAATCTGGTGGTGCTGTTAGGACTGGTGTCTCAGATCTGTACAGATATTTAGAGGCCCAGGTCCTCTCCATGTGTCTTTCCACAACACCTGCGGCCTCATACAGAGAGGTTAGCACATGACAGGCTTTTGTAGTCCAGTCCTGCAAACTTTTATATCACTTCAGCCTATATTTCTTTGACTACAACTTTGGTTGTATGGTCCAGACCTACCTACAAGAAAGACTAGAAAATGTAGCCTAATTGCCGTATGCAAAGGAAAATGTGGACACGGGTTGGTGAACTGTATTTTCCATGGAGGTTGGAAAGTGGAGGGCAAACACATCCTAATTTATACATCTGTGGGTTAAACATAGGATTGCCATGCTATGGGGAAGAGTTAAAAAATAATTTTTTCAGGAAGCTGCAATTTTCTGCTTGATCTATGGGTTCAGGCCACACTGCAGATGTAGAAGCTTCTAGTAAGCAGTTCTTTGTAAGTCTCTCTCCATTCCTACACCTCACCCAAACAGGTCCCATGCTATTCAGTCATCTACAAGCCAGTACCATGGCCTCACCTGTGAGCTTGTTAGGCATGAAGAACCTCGGGCTTCACCCCAGTCTGCATGTTAGAAAGATCCCCAGATGGTTCATATGAGCTTTACAAATTTCTAAGTGTCCGGTTAGAGTAATTTCTTTATTCATGTCATGTGCTAAGTGGTCTGACATATTCTAAATGTTCACTGACCACAGATGCTGTAGTTACCATTTTTATATTGCTAAAATTAGAATGAATTTTACATTTCTTCTAGCCCTCAAACCTGTCATCATTAGACTTCCTGCAAAGAGACCAAGGATTATTCCTTGTATTATTTTCACATGAAAAAAAGTCAGAAATTTGAAAGTGCTATAGTTTTTTGAAAAAGTAATACAGGAATACACTTTCTATCCTTTTATTTAGTTGACAGAGAAAGAATAAAAACAGCTACCTGTTTCAAAGTAATGATTACACAAATCGAGAGAGGATTTATTATTATACTTTTTGCACAATTAACTTATCAGATACAGCACAGGTATAATTAGAATTAACAAAATGCCCTAAAGCATAGAAAATCATAGATAGTATCGTACAAACTTAATAAATGTTATCTAGAGGGTCGGTTTGTTGCTTAGTATCCATATACATATTTTTACCATGTTCCTTTGGTAATTAATATGTGTACTACATTAGTTTGGGTTCTCCATAGAATCTATATATAGTTTCTCATGGGTTAACAGAAATACAAAAATTATCTACACAAAAATTATAACCTATATATAGGTTTTCTCTATGTCTCCCTCTCTAATATATATAATATTATACTATACTATATAAAAGAATATAATGATATAATATATATATGATTATATATTTATTATTGATACACACAGTTATGAGAAGTCCCAGGATCTGCAGCCCAAAAGCTGGAGACCCAGGAGAAGGTAGTCCAAGTCCAAAGTCCTGAGAACCAAGAGTACAATTCCAGTCTGAGTCTGAGTCAGAAAGCAGGAGAAGCCTGATGTCTCAGCTCACAGACAGTCAGGCAGAGTGAGCAAATCCGTTACGCTGCCTTTTTGTTCTACTCAGGTCTTCAGCGGTTGGATGAGGTGAACCCACACTGGGGAGGGCAATCTGCTTTATTCAATCTACCAACTTTCATTTTAATCGCATTCAAAATCACCCTGACAGACACGCCCAGAATAATGTTTAACCAAATATCTGGGTACCGAGTGGCCCCCATTAAGTTGTTGCATAAAAGTAACCATCACAGGTACTGTACCCGTGATGTACTTATTTAACTTTAAAACCAGTTGTTATTCTTCTTACCTACATGTCATTCCATTATCTTTTGTTATTATGGAATAATTTTTGTCATAATCATTATATTGCTGATTTCCCTCATCTGTTTCTGCAGAAATTCAGTAACAGCACAGATGCGCGCACACACACACACACACACACACACACACAAATACACACAATCAACTAACAATTTGGTCCTAATATTTCAGATACTTGAAATGCTTCATAAGCCAACTAGATTTGAAGAGAAGGATTTGTGGTGGTTGCTGTAGTTCTTGTTTTAACTAGAAGAAACTTAACTGATACAAATGAAGATATTTCTATGAGAAATACTCCAATGAGTTATTTTTCTTTTAACTTCTCTATCCGTATTCCTCTACTCAACATAGGAATTTCTTAGAAAGTTACTTGTATCTTGTCTGAGAAAAGTGAATTTTTTGATAGGTGTGCTGCACTTTTTAAATTTTAGATTCCACAGATTTCTTATCTTTTCCCTAGTGCCAATTTCAGACAGGGTAAAAGAAAAATAATTTAATTGAGCTCCTTGGGGCGCCTGAGTGGCTCAGTCGGTTAAGCGTCTGACTTCGGCTCAGGTCATGATCTCACAGTTTGTGGGTTCGAGCCCCGTCGGGCTCGGTGCTGACAGCTAGCTGACAGCTAGCTCAGAGCCTGGAGCCTGTCTTCAGATTATGTGTCTCCCTCTCTCTCTGACACTCCCCTCCTCGTGCTGTCTCTCTCTCTCTCTCTCAAAAATAAATAAAAATCATTAAAAAATATTTTAAAAAATTTAATTGAGCTCCTTGATTAACTCTCTATTTTTCCTCATCTCTTGCATTTATATGACAAAGTCTGTTTAATAGACAAATACTTACGTGGCATAGCCTGTAGCATTTTATTACAAAAGAGGTAGAAGAAGCTTTGCACAGTGCTTTTCTGAAATACCTACCGAATCACGACTGGACAGTTCCATTTCTGGAAGACTTAAATTATTCCTTGTTCCATATAAATAAATGATTTAAAAGAATTAATCCCTTTATTTTTTAGGGCATGTGAACTGGTTAAACAGGAGATACTTACATACACTCTAAAGTTTCTTTCTGCCCATCAGAGTACAATGTATGTATTCTAACAAGGCAATACCCAGTCTCCTCTATCCCATCCATTGAAGTGTACCTCATTCAGGCTCCAGGTTGGGCAGAGAATGACCAGGTTGGCACCCCCGAACTAGTTCAAGGGCAAGACGAGCCTGAAGATAGACTGAAGGGACAGCTGAAGGGACAAAGTGGAAACTCAACAAAGAAGTGGAAAGAGGAGACTATTTCCCTGGTTCAGCCACTGTCACCTGGGAGGAAAAGAGGCATCTCTGGGAATTTAATATCATCTGGTTAAAACAACAATGGCCTTTCATTGATCTGGATCTTTACTGTAGGTAGACATAGTACTTTTCCCTTTTAGGATGCTGATTCAAGGAGTGTTCATTTTCTAAGCCTACACATGGGTAAAAGTTGAGTTGAAGCATTTTGAATGACAATAGGAAGTGGCAGATTACTAAAGATCCCCTGTAAATGGAACTCTGTGTGCAAAACTGCTCCCTGTGTCATTATTCTGAAGACATATACATCGATAGCAATTGAGATAAGGAGGCCCTCAGGAGGAGTATGTCCATACCATGAAGTTTACTATGTAGCTTGAAAGAGGCAGGAAGGAGCCAGAAAGGCCATCAGAAGTCATAGATCACTCTCACAAGATATTCTGTGTAGTGATCTCCATGACTTGAGAATTTATAACAAAAAATTAATGAAAATGGGGACTTCTCAATAAAAGTGTTGGAATAGAAACACAGAAAAGCTAATTAATGAATAAATAAATGCTATTTCCCCTTTACTGCTTCACATTCAGGTTAAAATGTAAGGACTGAAAATTAAAAGGAGTCAGTTAAACATCTGTAGAGATATTCCTTTTCATGATCAATACTTCTACCTTTAGAGTACAAATTTCAACAGTTAAATGGTTTGCATTCTAAAGGAAATAAAATTTCAAGTAATTTTTTTATTAACCAAAAATTAAAAAATAACCTGTTTTTCGGCTTCTTAAGTGGGTCCAATGCTTAAGGAAAGGAATGAAGTACTCGTGCAGAGAGATGAATAGAAATCAAATCATAATATGATATGACTTGATCCACTTACATGGCTTTTTAGAAACCTTGCCCTGGGCCAAGATAAAAAAAAATAAAAAAAATAAAAGAGTAACAAGAGTCTGGTAAATTCTGTGTGGTCTGAACACAGATCCAGATAAACATAGGTAGCCTGAGTGCATTATGTTGTAAATGTGCTCAGCTCAATTCATTCACTCAACAGACATTTATTGAACATGAACTAGGTGCCAAGCAGGACACAAACTAGGCTTTCAAAAGGCTGCATGTGTAAAAGAAAATGACAACCACTGTTTCTCTCAGGACAGTCCAGTCTAATGGAGGATATAAACAAAGGAATGATCAAAACAAAGCAAAGCAAAAATCTTGTGACAAGTACTGTGATAGACATCGACACTCACTCTGAGGAGAGTGGGAGGGTAATTTTAACCCTGGAGGAGCACGAATGCTTCACAAAGGATGCAACTTTGAGCTGGAACTTGAAAAGTATCTATAATTTAGCCAGTTTTATGGAGAAGTGGATAAGAAGTTCAGGCTTAGGGAACAGAAGATGAGAATACAATGAAGTAACATATTTTCAGAAATATGGGAAATATGTGTCATTTTTGCATGGTGAAGTAGTAGGAAAGAGAGCTGCAAAAGCAGAACTGGATCGTATTATGAAGTACCTTACATGTTATGAATGTGAATTTTTTCCAAGCTGGGAATGAGGAATCAAGAAGTGTTTTATTTTAATTCAAGCAGGCCAATATTTTTTTTTAACTTTATAGTTTATTGTCAAGTTGGTTTCCATATAACACCCAGTGCTCTTCCCCACAAGTGACCTCCACCATGACCATCACTCCCCTTCCCCTTCCCCCTCCCCCTTCTGCCCTCAGTTTGTTTTCAGTATTCAAGAGTCTCTTGCTTTGTCTCCCTCCCTCTCCCTAACTCTTTTTCCTTCTTCCCCTCCCCATGGTCCTCTGTTAGTTGAGGAGGATGCAAGTTTATTGCAAAGTTGTAAAATTTCTGTCATTGGGGATAAGAAACCTTACCTGGTTGAAAAACAAAACAAAACAAAACAAAACAAAAAACAAAAAAACTTGGGTAAAACTGTATTAATTCATGACATGCCGTGCCACCTTCAAGCCATTGACAGGGAACAATAAGAATCATAAACTATGTTTTCTTGCCAGATAGCAAGTAGGGAGACTCTCAAAAGTGATACATTCTAAAATATGTGTGCAGAGGGCAGTTCAGGAGTATGTCTAGAACCTGAGAAAACAAAGTGAAACAGAATAACCAGGCTCTTAGTGAAATGTGGATGATGGCACTGTGGAAGTCATGTCTTATCCTCTAAGACAGTGTATGTTCAGATAGTCCTTTTAGAGACTGCAGTATTAAATTTCAAGCTATACTTTCTTCACTTAGTTTTCAAAGTTTTTTTTTTCACATTTTCATCTGACATTATAGAAAGCCTAGAATTTAACCACCACCAGAGAGGTAGTATCTTATAGTAGTTGACAAGGCAGATTCTAGACCCAAATTGCTGGGTTCAGATATTTGTTCTGTCATTTATTACCTGTGTGATTTAAAGCAAGTGTCTTATACTTTCTTTGCTAGAGTTTATTCATTTGTAAAAAAGAAATGATAGTAGCTAGAACTATTATTTGTAGAATACTATAATTATAATGAGGAATAAATAATTAAAGCAAGCACTAAGAGTGCTTTTAGCAAAGGCTAGATACTAATCTAAGCCTTTTGTATATATCGTCTCATCAATTCCTTATAGGAAGCCCAGAAATTATGTATGATTACCCTATTTGCAGATGAAGAAATCATGGTACAGAGATGTTGCGTGATTTGCCAAGTCAAGCAGAATGTGTTTGACAGACTTACTATTTGAACTCAAACAGGGGGTGACTATCTGTCTTACAACCACTTTATTTCTTGATTCTTTCATGGGTGGTTTTATTTTAAGCCACATAAGTAGACGAGCTCATACATGTAATGTGTTTAGAACAGAGCTGCATGATTAAGCCAGTAGGTGCTAGCTGAGGCTCCTATGACTACTATTTCCACTACAACTTAGTAGGTGTGAAAGAATGACTATCTAAAGTGCCTTATATACATACACCTTATATGTATATAACAAAAATATCTTTACATAAGTATAAATTCTGTTTTGTAAGAGAAGTCTCTACTACAGCAGCTTATTACTGGTAACATTCTCTGGGGTTTCTGTTGTTGGTATATTTTATTTATGTGGTTAATTATCTAGCTTTATGTGGTAGGTTATGAACTCATTAAGAAAAGAACGTTTATCTCCCTTGTTTCTGTTTTTCACCCAGTAACTAGCAAAGAGCTGGGTATATTATGAGTAATCAGTAAATATTTAAGATAAACAAAGGTAGACACAATAGAAATGAGAAGAAAGGGATATTGTTTTACCTTAGTCACTTGCACTGCCTGTGACCAAAACATCGAAATAAGAAGGACATTTTGCATTATTTTTCTAAAACCATTAGCAAGGCTTCAGCCAGGACCTAGGGAAAAAAAATCGTGTGCATAAAAGAATCATAAACAGTTTAGGCCCACTTAACATTACCAATGCTTTTCTTCCCAAGTCTCCCACGTGCTTTGTCTCAAGGGTAGCAAAGAAGGCAGATAGGTTTCCTACTGTTACTGCCAAAATGCAGGTCAAGCGCAGAATAACATGATATACCTGCCACAGGGGTTTTCTTGGTTTTGGAGGACAAAAATTTGTATAAAAAATGAAGGGTTTTTTTCCTCCAAAAAGAAAAGATATTTATATTACTAGATTGTACAGAATAATATGGCACCTACTTAGTTACCCTCCCATAGAATTTATATGTCTCATTCCTACTTACCAAGTAAGTTTCTTCCCTTTGTGTTCTCAGCAATAACAAGCTTTAAGAGAGTACTGCTATATTGTGAAATTAGACACTAGCTTTCAAAGTCTTGGAAGACAGGAATATAATACAAAGGACTACAAGAAGGGCATGTAGAGAAGAGAGTGGAAAGCAACGATGTATTGGTGAAAATGATTTTCTTACATATAGACCTTTGGAGAGAGGAACACAAGAAAGGCGCTTTATAAAGCCTTAAATGTCAATCATCTTTGGACAGAAGTAGTTTCTTGGTTCTAATTTTGACCTAAAAAAAAGTGTTTGGTGTTAGATTTATAAATTTCTGAGGATTGAACCTTCTTTAGATGCTTGAAAGAGTTTCTATCAGTTTTATCATATACATTTTTATCACATATGTGTATATTTTAATTAACACTGAATGGATATTATGTGAAAGGTCATGCATAAGCCATGGTTCTAACTCACAGAGATGTCACTGAGCTGACATAATAATGTAGAAATGATAGTGTGATTTTTCAGGGAAGATGATGCACTTACATGCATTACATTTTGGTTAACAAAACGTTAACTTGTTTATTTTATTTTATTTGTCTATTTATTCATTCATTCATTCATTCATTCATTTATTCATTTATTTAAGTAATCTCTACACTCAACATGGGGCTCGAACTCACAACCCCACGATCAAGAGTTGTATACTCTTCCAACTGACCCAGCCAGGTGCCCCAATAGTTACTTGGTTTGATTCAGCTCACCTAATTATGTTTTTTGGTTTTCTTTTTAATGTTTATTTATTTTTGAGAGACAGAGCGTGAGCAGGGGAGGGGCAGAGAGACATGGAGATATAGATTCTGAAGCAGCTCCAGACTCTGAGCTGTCAGCACAGAACCCGATGTGGGGCTTGAACCCACAAAGCATGAGATCATGACCTGAGCCGAAGTCAGACGCTGAACCGACCCAGCTATCCAGGCGCCCATAATTATGTTTTAACAAATCAGTATAACATAATAATATATCAATGCTACATGAGTACAGCATAGAGAATTGTTCATTACTCCTGCTAGCTCTATGTTTCTGGTTTCAGTAAAAAGATTGCCGTTTTTATCATAGTAAAGTTTTAATCTAGACCTATAAAATTGAATTCTGAGGGGAAATTAAGTGGACTCATGGAAGAGGAGGGATGAATGCCGGGGGAGAACCTCAACATTTCTGTGGTTACGGTAAGAGAAAAGTAGATGGAAGTGTTGTAAACTAAGACATAATGATTAAATGTTTACTTCTAACCCAAGTCAGTCTTTCTACTAAATTACATTAAATTCTTATTGCCTTTTAAAATGGACTTTTCTCTCATCATAAAATATTTAGTAAAGCAATAATTATTTTCATATACTTACATAGTCCTGAAATTATATAATGTTAATGGTTATGCTTTTCTATGCCATAGTTCACAGAACTTTAAGCTTAGCCAAGCAAATAAAAGCATATATTGTCATCAGCTCTTAAAAATATAAACATAAATTATATATATATAATTTCATAAAAATATTGCAAAAATTTGAATTAAAATTCAACCAATATATTTTCATGGTGTTTTGAATTTTGAGATAATTTACAGGTTTCTGCTGTTTCTTACATATGCATTGATTTTACTTAATCAAAAACC